>CM019716.1:1122500-1615000 GCA_009760885.1 Achatina immaculata | reverse complement strand
GCATCGTTATCACTTCTGCTAATCCACCATAGACAGTCAGTCAGGCTTTAGACCCAATCATTCCTGCCACACAGCTCTTACCAAAATGACAGAAAACTGGTTAGTAAACATAAATGACGACAGACTATGTGGTGCCATCTTTGTCGACTTTAAAAAGGCATTTGATATGATTGACCACGATATTCTTGTAAGAAAAATAAAGACTTATAGACTGCACCCTGACCTAATAAAATTAATTGCATCGTTTCTTTCAGACAGACAACAGGTAGTATTCTTCAACAATTCTCTATCAAATTCTGCTAAAGTTGACACTGGTGTTCCGCAAGGTTCTATTCTAGGCCTGTTGCTCTTTGCTATCTATATCAATGATCTTCCACTTCATCTTAAACACTCTTCTTGTGACCTTTTTGCCGATGATTGCACAGTCTACACCAGTGACTACGATTGTGTTAATCTAGAATCAACTCTTCAGGTCGAGTTATACAATTTAATTAGATGGAGCAAAAACAATGGCGTGATTATAAACACCGATAAAACAAAATCAATGCTCATAACAACAAGACAGAAACTACAAAATGCAACAAAAACAACACTTCGGCTCTGTACAGAAACATCACAGATAGAAAACGTTAGCGAGCACAAAACATTAAGTCTTATTATTGACCAACATCTGACCTGGAACTCTCATGTGCAATGTCTAACAAAACTCATCACACAAAAAGTATACCAATTAGCTAAAATTAAGCACTTCATAGATCAAGACACTAGGAAGACATACTACATAGCTCATATACAAACACATTTAGACTATTGCTCAACAGTTTGGGATGGTTGCTCAGTGTCAAATACAAAGAGGCTTTGCTCTCTCCAAAAGCGAGCAGTAAAGCTCATTAGTGACAAAGATCAAGCACAAACAACTAATCATCACAAACGTATCAAAATGCTACCCCTTAAGAGCAGGTTCCTCTTCAACAAAGCCAAGTTAGTACATCAGATTCTTTCACGGCATGCCCCGCCTTATCTATGGAACCTGTTTAAATTTAGCCCAAAGTGCAGCCAACGCTTGAACAACATATGTCTTCCAAAACCTAGACTTGATCTTTACAAGAAAAGCTTTAGTTATTCAGCTGCTCATCTTTGGAATACCCTCCCATCCTATATAAAAATTATATAAATTATACTCCTTCCTACAACTACAAGCTTTCCCAGTATCTATTTGATGTCGACTACATGCCTCCGTGAATTATAAAACTTAAAAGTTATCTTAAGCTGCTCTTACAGACACCGAATACAATTAATTGTTTTCTGTATAGTCCCGAAAATTTTGTTTAGTAGATAGTCATTTATAATGTATGTAGTTACTTCTATACTGAGTGAATGTTTAAGAGTGAAACGTAAATGTTATATTTTATTTTATGTCTCTCAGCTCCAATGTTAGTTATGTTTGTTATATGAACAGCATATAATAGAGTCTGGAATAGAGTGAAAGATGTATGATAAAGGGCAGAATGTCAGGCGGGCCTGCGTGCCCAATTCTTAACCCTTTTGAAATAAAGATCAATCAATCAATCTATATCCAGAGACCAGAGCAAAAAGGCCGGACGACGTACAATGTCTTGTCTCTTAGCATAATCCTAGCAAAATGGGGACGTAAACGTAAAAGGTAAAATTCCCGTTTCCATGCCATTGGGACATGGTATTAGATCCGTATTTCCAAGACTATCGGTACATGAAAGTGTGATGTGGTCACTATCGCGCCAGATCTCTCCGGTACCCATTTTTAAAGGCTGGATCTTCTTCTTCTTCTTCGTTCACTTCTACCACCAAAAACCGCACTGTGAACCTACCGAATTCACGCCTGTGGTCCTCGTTAGGTCCCGTGGTCCCCTGTGTGGTCCAAAATAGACTACACGAGATCCACGAGAGGACCACAAGGGGTTCAGAGTATCACAGTGCTTTAGTCTGTATTCTTGGTGGGTCTCGGAAGCGGGATTGCGTGACACCGTGGTTTTCATTGCACCAGTTTAGTCTAGGGTTGGACTTTCTCACCGGAAGACCTCGACGTGTTTAGGATATCAGTGCATACCCGCTGGGTGAGAGGCGGTAGCCCACCCAAGCCAGAGTTGGACTTTCTCACCGGAAAACCTCGACGTGTTTTGAGATACCCGTGTATCACCGCCGGGTGAGAGGTGGTTGCCCATCCAGTCCAGGGTTGGACTTTCTCACTGGAAAAACCTCAGCGTGATTAGGATACGCAAACATCCCCGCCGGGTGAGAGGTGGTTGCCTAGCTAGACTTCCCTGGTCCAGTGTAAAGGCTGGATGAAACCCTGGAGCTTTTTGGTGGGGTGGCACCAGAAGCAAAAAGTCTCCAACTACTGGGATTCGAGCCTAGTACCACCGGATTAGTAAAACAATGTGGACGTCTATTTCAAATATGAAATCTAAAATGTCCAGCGACTTCATCTCTAGCTCGTAATACCACTACAGAAAATATTGGAATTTAATAACCCCGAAGTACAAGAAAACCAAAATGAAATATGAAGTAGAGGAATCGAGATAAATCAGATGAATATAGTTTTCAGAAGACGTTGCAGATGGCTGAAAAATATCTCTTTTTTTTATAACATATATATATATATACAAACAAGAACAAGGATGACTGGAGAGCCTTTATCCGTGACCTATACTCTCGAGGGAGTGAAAGACGATGATGATGATAATGATGATGATGTTGATGATGAAATACAATATATATATGTGTGTATGTATATGTATATGTTGCTTAATGTTTACTCATTTGGTATGTCCCCGTTCATTTATACCAGAGTTTCCCAAGCTTGTTCGGGCTGGCGCCTCCTTTTCTCCCAGGCCACATCCTCAAACCCCCCCCCCCTCATACAATGGCCTATTAACTAGGATATGTATTACACAACTAAAAAACTTCAGCTAGCAAACCAGTTTATTTAACAGCATGAAGGAGCACATCTATAACTCACCTACTGCATTATTTTCTCAACTTCTGATGTGATGGATGAGCTTCATATAGGGACACAAGTTTCTCAATATCAGGTTGAAAAGTGCTAAGAAGGAAGGCACTGCTGCTTCGTTTTCCCTCAACGCTTCCTAACTTTTCTACCACTTCCCTCCCTCCCCCCCCCCATCCATGACTTTTTTCTTTCACCGCTCCTAGTCCTTTCCAACGCCCACATGGGGCGTTATCGCCCACTTGGAAAACACTGGTTTTATATAGCTGTACCTAGGGTAATCTTTGGTTTTGTTTATTTTCAGTTGTTATCATACGTTCATTTCATCCATGAACATTGATTTGACATTTAGAATTAAATCCAACTCTGTATCCGATATCTCTGCTTGCTGTGCACTTACTATATCCTTCCTCTTCTACCATGAAGCGTTGAGGGGAGATGCAGTTGGTGTTTATGGGCCAAACGAGTGGCCTCCTTGTCAGTCATGCTATCATTAGCGAGTGTCTCTCTTATACCATTTATCCATTTCTTTATGGGTCTTTCTCTTGATCTGCGTCCTGTATATCTTTGGTTGAAGGCTCTTGCGTTTGGCTGTGAGTATGTCATTCTCATTAAGTGGCCGAATCACTTGATCTTTTGTTTTTTAATCTGTGTGCAACAGATAAAACTGGTTTTCTTAAGACAGTTCATGGTTTGGTGAGACGCTTGTGACAGAGTTATCTTATAAGCAGATGGACACCGTGGCTTTCTATTACTTCCCTTTGCATACTTCAAGAATTCAGGCTCTCTATAATCTCCACCTCTGCCACGAACACATCTACGGTGTTGGTAATTGCATAATTCAGGCAGTCTGGTACCAGGGGCGTAGCATGTGGTGGAAGTTAGACTCTGACTAGTTTTGGTCTCTTTGACCCTAATTTGATTTTTCACTTACTCTCTGTGAAATCTGACGAAGTATTGCATTGCAGGTCTATCTTTGTACATCCTGTTGTTTTTTTTTCCTTCTCTCTTAATTTGTTGACAGGTATTTTGTGGGTCCAATCTAGTGCACCTCGCCTTCCAGGCGAAATTCTCCTTCTTAGAAAGATAATCCTTGTGGTGTGTTATCTCTAGCAAGGCAATGTCAGTCCCTGCTCTATCCACTTTGTAGGTTGACGGATAAAGGTATTCTTCCTCTTGTTCTGTGTTCCAGGTTTTGACTACATCTGTAGAAGATGCCGTCTGGGAATGGATTAGGTCCCCACGTACGGGACAATGCGGATGGGACCATCTGCGTCGAGTATGAACCCAAGTTGGAAGGTCGACATGAAGTACAGATGAACTTTGAAGGAAGTGGAGTTGAAGGTAAGTTTTTCAATTATTTTCAGCGATGACCTAGAAGCTTCCTTCGCTTTTTTCTATCGCTCCCATTCTTTTACTTTTCTTCATACAATGAATTTTAATGGTAAATGTTATAGCCGCTGTTGTTATTGTTATTTTTCTGTTTCCCTAACAGTTTTTATCACTGTTACGAAATAGTAGTAATGAAATTAGATGGATATATGGTTCAATTTTACACACACAAAAAAAAAATTCAAAGAGTTAGAAAAGTGAGCAGAAACAAGAATAGCAGAAAGTAAGATGTGCACATACAAATGAAGAACGTACAACAATCCAATATTTCGACAAAAGCCCTTTTTAAGGATCACATACAAAAACAACACAACAGATAAAAACATGAAAAATGAATAAAAAAAAAGACTTAGCTTTTAGCCCTCCTCCTAGTAAGAAAGTTGGACACAAAAAGCCAAGTCTTTTTTTCATCCTTTTTAAAACTTTTTATTCTGTTGTTTTGTTTGTGTATGTGGTCCTTGAAAAAGACTTTTGCCGAAATATTGGATTGTTATACGTTTTTCGTTTGTATGTGTTCACCTTACTTTCTGCTGTTATTGTTTCTATTCACTTTCCTAACTCTTTCTATCTTTTTTTTTTGTAAAATATAACCATGCATCCATCTATTTTCATTACTAGAACCACTTGTGCCGCAGCTGTCATTACTTCTATGAATTACTATCATCATCATCATCCTCGTAGTCATCATCATTATCATCATCACTTTGAAGAAAGTCAAAAGCTTGATCCTGTGATACGTAGAACAAAAATGAGAGCAATTGCTCCTTTCTCAGTAATAAATGTTCTTCAACGAAGCAGTGATATTGACCGGAATGTTATTTTAGAAAAAAAAAAAGGAAAAAGCAGAATATAGAAAACAGTCCGCTTTTTCCCATGATAACCCGCTCTATAAATCTAACCTATCGTTATTCAGCGATTCATTTTCCTACAAGTGTGATATCCCAGCATACATGATGTATCCTTAATCCTGTAAGAGATAGCAAAGACGCTTAAAACTTTTGGAGAATATTTTATACAATTTAGAATGTGAACTTCTCACGATGTAAGCTCGCATGATTACAAAAGTGGAAGTGAGTCAGTATAGCTGGGTTGGAACTGTAGGCTTGTTAGAATAAGATACTATATATATGCTAGAATATTCAAATATTTAAACCCCAGTGTTTCACTCTTGAAATGTGGTAAATAAGGGAGACATTGTCAAAGATAACTGTCTTGTCCGATAAGACCATCCAATCCGGTGTTGAGAGTTTATGGCTGTGTTCGGATATTGTATGTTCTTTTATCAGTCTCTTTAACAGGATAAATCTTCTTTGATGGGCCCATTTTCATTCCAAGAACGTTAAATAAGGCCAGCTCATTTCAGAAACCGCGGTGAAAAAAAAAATATTCAAACTCTGTATATGAACTTTTATAAAACTTTATTTGGGACAACAAGGTATGATACTTCATGTGTACAATACAACGATGTAAGAAAAAGAAAACTGACAAGAAAATAACTGAGTATAGAACTTCTGACTTCAGTAGATCCTCTAGGTACTACAGAAATGCCTTTAGTTACTATAGAAGGGCATTTAGTTACTACAGAATATCACACTAACTTGGCCATAAAGGATTTCTATTGAGAATGATCGCTGCAGCAAGTGGCATGCACAGATATATGAGGGAGAATAAAAAAGCAAAGGCAATTTGAAAATTACGGAACAATCACATTGGACAGACGCTGACACAATACAGTATGTTCGCAATGGCTGATGGGTAGTTTCAACACTCACAGCTCCGCCAGCACTCTGCCCTTATATTAGTTGAAACCAAGGTCAAGTAAACATGGACTCTCCGCTACGGGATTGCACCACCGTTGAACAATGTGCTGTAATGAGATTTCCTTGGACAGAGGGACCGAAACCTTCTGAAATTCGCAGTAGGATGTTGGCTCTGTATGGAAATGAAAACATCATGCCTCAGTGAAACGCTTATAAGCGGGTGGAAAGGTTTAAGGGGGAAATAACAACCAAAAACAATCATTGTCATCATGACAAGGCACGTCCTTACTGAGCGGCCACAACGGTGGAGCCACTGCAGCAGCTGCGATGTGGACGTCGTCCTCATGTTCCCCCCATCCCCTAAAGCGTGATCTCATCATCATGGCTTCTGTCCACTTAGATGGTCGGGGCTGTTTCAGGTTCGCCTCTGATGATGAGCCTAAGGAAGCGGTACAGGCCCGGATTAGGGAGCAGCCTGAAAGCTTCTTCTCTCGTAGAATGAAGAAGCTGGTGGAGCTATGCAAGAAGAGCATCGACCTGCGGGGGGGGGGGCGCTATGTGGAGAAATGATACAAACATTACATTCATTTCTTCACTTCCCCTGGGAACAACTGTGTTAAGAGCACACTTATCTTAACACAGTGTTTGTGAGACAGGGAACATAGATCTGTTTGCTTAAAAACTCTGACCTACCTCTGTAGCCCAGAAACTTGTAGCAATCAACACTAATTGTAATTGTTATTTTTGCAAAATGTAATGTCAGGTTGGTGGACGGATGGGGACATGGAGATCTCTGGCGGGGATGAGGGAAGTCTGGTGTGAAACCAATGAATCCAGGACGTGACAAGCCTATGGGTCTTTACAACAATGGCTATCAGAATGATGTGAACAAAACAGAGCCAGTAGACTATAGGTGGCGGGGAATGGATATCGTTGAAGCACTCATCAGTTTCCTCATCTCAGAGTCAGAGTGTCTTTGTGGAACTGTCTCAAACCATCTGACGTGGAGAAGGGGTTTAAGTACAGCCACCAGAGGCTGGAAAACAAAGTTTTGGCCAGGCCAGCCACACTGTCTTCATGGCAGTCCGAGCAAGACCACAGTCTGCCCTAGCAAGGAAAGGTGCTGAAGTCGGAGTTACCCAGCCAAAAGGCGCATCGCAAAAATCAGGGTAACACGCATTATCGCTAATGAAATGTCTATATCTACAGTTTTCAAACATGGTGCTCGCCCTGTGAAGACTAACCAGGCAGGTGCAGTGCCGGGCCCCCTGCCTCGAAAGGGTCCACCCAATGCTACTGGAGGTCCTCTCAGTTCGTCTTGTGGAGTCAGGAGACATGAGAGTAGAGCTACTGGCCAAAAAATACAACAGAAGAAAACAGCCAAAAAGCAAGAACTTAAAATAATGCAGTGGAATGCTGAGGGTGTCAGCAGTGTTAGAGATGGCTATAGCAAAAAGGTTGAACTAGAGAACATACTTTTTGCAGAGCAGGTAAGTATATGCTGCATACAGGAGACACACCTAACCAAAGATGCCGCCTTTAAAATCAGAGGCTACCAGTGTTTAGATCAGACCGACAGGACAGAAGAAAAGGAGGAGTACTCACACTTGTTAAGAATAACATCAGCGCATGTCAGGTGGGAGTGTACATGGAAGGAGCCGAGTACCAGATGATCCATCTAAAAAGTAGTAATACAGATTTCCACCTCCTTAACTATTACTGTCCTAATGACCGCCCACTTGCTTTAGGAACAATCCCACACAAAGAGAGACTGATGGTCTGTGGTGATTTTAACAGTCATTCCCAGAGCTGGGGCTATGACCACATAGACAAGAGAGGAGAGGAAGTTGAGAGCTGGCAGGATGATAATGGACTTCTCCTGATCAACCAGCCAATGGATGCCCCAACATTTTACTCAAGGGCTTGGCATACAAAATCAACACCAGATCTGGCATTCCACTCTCCAGATCTGAAGTGGAACATTACACGTGAAGTTGGAAAACAACTTGGAGGTAGCGACCATCGACCAGTCTTCCTGACAATAGAAAATGAACTCCTTAACACCAGTAACCCTCTCCCCAGATGGAACTATAAAAAAGCAAACTGGACAATGTACAGACATCGTACAGGTATCCTGGTGGGACAGCTGTCCATAGAAGGTAAGGATATTAACAGCATAGTGAAGGAGTTCAATGCTTGTATCCTTCAGGCCGCTCGTGAAACCATTCCCAGAGGAGCTCGCAGGGACTATAAACCATACTGGTCTAGTGAGCTGGGAAAACTCCATGATGACGTGGAAGCAGCTCGAAAGCAAGCAGAAAATAGACCATGCCAAGAACACCACAATAATTACCAACATTCTAAGCCAAATTTCAGAGAGCAAAGCTGCAAGCCAGACGGGAAAGTTGGAGAGAGAAAACAGAGTCCCTAAACTTTGAAAAGGATGGAAGGAAACTGTGGAAACTAATCAAACAGTTAAATGATGAGAGTACTGGAAGAAGTACAAAGATTACACTAATAGAGGATGGAAAACTCTTACAGGTAAGCAGGTAGCAGATCACTTTGCTCGCATGTTTGCACAGGACTGCAACATTGATATCCATCCAGAGAAGGAGCGTACAGTGCGCATCGAGCCACAGAAAGAGGAGGAACAAGTCAGAAAAGTGGAGGTCATGGATGCACCAATCACACGCAGTGAGTTAGACCTAGCAGTTAGTAAACTGAAACCAAGGAAATCACCAGGACCAGATGGAGTGTCCAATGAAATGATCAAGAACCTGGGAGTGGCAGCAATGGGAAAGCTGTTGGATATTTTCAATATGTGCTGGAGCACAGGTAAGTTACCTCAAATCTGGAAGGAAGCAAGCATGGTACCACTGCTAAAACCAGGGAAAAACAGTGATACTGCCTCCAGCTACAGGCCAATCAGTCTCACTAGCTGCCTATGCAAAACGATGGAACGCATCATTGACCTGAGGCTAAAATGGTACCTAGAAAGTGAAAACCTTCTCGTTCCACAACAAGCAGGATTTAGGCAGTACTACAGTACGGAAGATCAAGTGACCTATCTCTCTCAAGAGATTGAGGATGCATTCCAAGAGAAAAACCTTGTACTAGCAGCGTGGATAGACCTGAAGAAAGCCTTTGATAAAGTATGGAAAAAAGGTCTGTTGTGGAAACTAAGAAACTGCAATGTGAATGGAAGACTGTACAACTGGATAAAGTCCTATTTACACAATAGAAGAGCTAGAGTAGTAATGGATGGACACAAAAGCCAGAAAGTACTTCTGCGACACGGTGTACCACAAGGAGGAGTCCTTTCGCCTACACTATTCCTTGTATTCATTAATGACCTGGTCAAGGAACTTCCCTATGGAATCAAAGCAGCACTGTATGCAGATGATCTGGTCATGTGGTGTACAGATGAATATGCGACAGTTGCTACACAGAGACTCCAAAGAGCAGCAGACATCTTGACATCATGGACAAACAAATGGTGTGTAAGTATCAACACAGAAAATCAAGTACCACTCTGTTCACCCTCTCATCTAAACAGAAAGCAGGTAAGATCTTTGTAAATGAAATACCCTTAAGGATGGACAACCAACCCACTTACTTAGGAGTGACTCTTGACTCAAAACTGACTTGGAAGCAACACATCAACAGTGCAGAAGCAAAAGCCAGAAGAAAACTAGCCATATTAAGAAAATTAGTGGGACTACATGGGGAGCTAGTGAAAGAATCCTCAAGAACGTATATCAGCAAAGTATTCTACCACATTTAGAATATGGCTCAACATCTTGGTGCACAGCATCAAACACTACGCTGCATAATCTAGACAAGGTTCAAAATCAGTCACTACGGATTATCACAGGTGCCATGAGGTCCACACCAATAGTAGAAATGCAGAAAATAGTTGGTGTTCAACCGCTAAAGGAACGTAGAGACACAAAGGTCATGACCATGGGAGAAAAATTCCTTAGCTCTGTAAGCCATCCCCTGAAGGAGAGATTCAATAACTTGGCATTAGGACGGCTTAAAAGAAGCAGCTTCATTCATCAGGCCAAGCGTATGCGTAAGCTGATACCTGACCTTCCAACTGTAGTCACTCCATTATCATCTGTACCAGAGCATACACCATGGAAAGAAGCAGATTATACACAAATAACTATTCAGACTGAAGTGAAAGGTGTGCAGAATGGTGAGATGCAGAGCAGTCTTGTAAGATCAGTAGCCACACTTAGTGTTCTAGATGACAAATATCCATGTGACACCTGGATACGTGTGTATACAGATGGATCTGCACATAATGCCATAAAAATGGTGGGGCAGGAGCATATATTGAATATCCAAACAACACCATTGACAAGATTTCCATACCCACTGGTAAATACTGCAACAACTTTGATGCAGAAGTTAGGGCAATTATTGCTGCAGTTGAAAAACTATCAGACTCCAGAATTGATACATGTCCTGTAGTAATTCTCACAGATGCAAGATCAGTACTGGAGGCTCTTCAGTGCAACAAACTACCAGACCTTAAGGATGCCTTGTCAAAAATTGGCTTACAACATAGAGTCACTTTGCAGTGGATTCCCTCCCACTGTGGGATACCAGGCAATGAGAAAGCTGACCATCTGGCCAAAGAGGGCACTGAAATGGAGCAACCAGACATACCAGTCACCTATAATCAGAAGAAAAGCATGATAAAAACCTACAGGAAGCCACAAACACCACCACATGATGACTATCACATGCTAAACAGAAAGGAACAAGTCACCATCTTCCGTCTCCGAACAGGACACAGCCGACTCCGAAGTCATATGTATACAAAGTTTAAGGTTGGTACTACTAATCTATGTACATGTGCCCAGGGGCCCCAAACCGTGGAACATATCCTCCAGAACTGCATCAGCTACGAGACACTGAGAAATAATTACTGGCCCAGTGAAACCACTAAAGAAGATAAGCTCTACGGTTCCATACATGAGTTACAAAAAACAGTGAAATTTATCCAAGAGACAGGACTGCAGATATAGACAGACAGTGCGAACGAAGAAGAAGAAGAAGAAGATTTCTTCACTATCACCGATCCTAAAGAGTATCCTGTCTTCACTTGATTAGTTCTCCTTGGTATTATACCTGGATATCCTGAACAGAAATGAGACTACGCTGACTCACAAACTGGACGTTACTCTACTCTTGCCATGTTCAGACTTCACGGTACATAAACCTCGACCTTCTAATCAGTTGACATTTATACGTTAGCATTAACAGACGCATATAGCATACAATATATAATATGTGAAACAACAACTTGGTCTGACATAAAACAAGGGGTCCGTCAGGGGTGCATATTGTCACCTTACTTATTTAACTTGTATACTGAAAATATAATGAGGAATGTTAGAGAAGATGTAAACAAAGAATATTACGGTGCCATAACAATTGGAGGTTATGAAATACCAGAGATTAGATATGCTGATGACACGGTATTACTGTTCACAACACAAAAAGGAATGAACAAATTAATTATGTCAGTCTGTAAGAATAGTGCAGTCCAAAAACCTCTATCTTAATGCAAAGAAAACTAAATTGATGACAACTGACAAAACAAATAAGGCAGCTGAGATATGTATCAATAAGGAAAAACTGGAAGAAGTGGAGAGTTTGAATAGCTTGGATCATTACTAACTAATAATGGAGATACAATGAGGGAAATTAAAAGGAGGACATCTATCGCTCTTCAGAAAGTAAAACAACTAAAGAATCTGTGAAGAGAAACAGACAGAACTACAAAAATAAGGTTTTTAAGGGCATGCATCTTTCCCATCGCAACATATGCCTGTGAGACCTGGACAATTAACAAAACAGCTGAGAAACATATAAATGCCTTTGAATGTAAATGCTACAGAGGAGTTCTTCAAATATCATGGACACAAAAAAGAACAAATATATCTATACTACAAGAACTTAATATTGAAGAAGGCTGGCTAGTAAAGAAGATTAAAGAGAGAAAATTTAAATATTTTGGACACATTAAACGTCATGATAATCTAGAGAAGACCGTCTTGGAAGGGTATATAATGGGAAATAGAAAGAGAAGAAGATCAAGGCAACGATGGCTGCAAGACATTGTTGAAAATCTGCAAATCGATCCATCAGCATCAGGGCATCTTGCTCACAACCGAGAGGCCTACAAGAGAGCTATTAGGGAGGTAATGTTCCGCAATGGACATGAAAATGATTAAGTGATATAATATCTAAAAACAAACAATTGAAAAAATAGTCTGGACACAAAATAAGGTAAAATAGATTACCACATACAGATTAACAATAGTCCGGACACAAAATAAGGTAAAATAGATTACCACATTCAGGTTAACAGAAATTAGATTACCACATTCAGATTAACAATAGTCCAGACACAAAATAGACTACCACATTCAGGTTAACAGTTCTCCAGACACAAATTAGATTACCACATTCAGGTTAACAATAGTCCAGACACAAAATAGATTACCACATTCAGCTTAACTTTTTTTGCTAATACTGCTGATAAATGAGGTACAGAGATGAATTTCTCAGTTCGTCCACTAACTGTAAATGTCCTGTAAAGGTTAACATATATATTATATTTCCATTATTAAGAAAAACGCATAGTGGACCTTAATGAACCGCAGCATTGGTGGACCATCAGAATTACATCAGATTTTATGCACACCTGGGCGTAAACATTTGATGTAATTCGTTACCTGTCCTCTCCCGACTACCTCCCATTCACTCTTCTCTTTTCCCTCTATTCTCATCTCCCTTCTCTCGTCCCTTTCTCCTTCTCCTAGAATTCTTCCTACTCTTTCTATAACGACCTTCTCTTCCTTTCACTCGAACGACTAGCACAAAGACTGGGAAGTGATTGCACTATTAAACACACTCAAGAAAGCTAAAACCCTTAACCTTTTGGAATATATGTAGCGTTTTTTCTTTGTGGGCGTCTATCTTCTTTTTTTTTCTCAGCTATATCTATGTGACTTTAAAACCCGTTACTTATTTCATTCACACATCATTAGTGTTCTAAATTTCCTAAGTTTGCCTAGTTTTTCTCTCCCTTTTCCATAAGTTACGTCCCTTGATTTCTAAGCTGGATAAACAACACAACACGTTTAGCTGATTGAATTTGCACACGTCTCGCTACTGCCTTATGGACGAATCCGCATAGAAAAATAGATCCAATATGAAAACCATACGTTATGTGGTCTGGAATATGAGAATGACGTTTCATGACATAAAACTTTGCAAGTGATTTTCAAGGCGAAGCGCTGTAATTGGCTGGATGCAAGCACAAATGCAGTTTTCCAGAAACATTACCCGAGCCAGCGTTTACAAAATATAACATAGAAAAAGAGATATTTCCTAGTGTTTGATACTCAGTTCTGGTTGTTGTTTTTCTGTTTTGTTTTGGTTCTTAATTATTTTCAGCCTATTTGCGTGTATGTGTGTGTGTCTCTGTGTGTGCGCGCAAAGAGTAACAATTGTTGAACTTTCGTCTCTGCTAGATAATAATAATAACAATAATCAATTGCTCTTAGTTCTAAAGGGGGAAACAGTGTTTGTGTATGTTACCAAAGTCTATATTAACATTCCATCCTCTAAAAAATAAGAATAAACAAGAGTAGTCTGAACATTTTTTTCTAATTTATAAACGGGGCTCTCAACTGTATAAAGTTATTATTTTTTAAAATGTGTTTCAAATTACGATTTTGATTAATTTTAATCCAAACATTGTATAATCAGTAGGCGAAGTTTGAGACAATGGCGCGATCTGTCAAAATTTCCCTTTCGGCTATTCACAGATACTGAAAATACCGAAAGATGAGAGAATACGAGACAAAATGCGAACACGTGTTTTAAGATAGAGGCGTCCCTACCGAAGTAACACTATTCTTGAGACAAATCCTTAAAATACTGAACTGTCCCGTATAATACGTGGCGGTTGGTCACTTAACATAGCATCTATGGTGCTAGTGTGACAGTATGACTACAGAAGTGTGCAGACGTTACACAGGGTACGCCAACTGAATGGGAATTACAAATGTGCACCAGTTAGTCAAATAAACATAACATGAAAAGAGTATGATAGTGAGCCACAAAAATAAGATATTTAAGGTCATGCATCTTTCCCATAGCAACATATGCCTGTGAGACCTGGACACTTAACAAAACAGCTGAGAAACACATAAATGCCTTTGAATGTAAATGCTACAGAAGAGTTCTCCAAATATCGTGGACACAAAAAAGAACAAATATATCTATACTACAAGAGCTTAATATTGAAGAAGGCTGGCTAGTGAAGAGGATTAAAGAGAGAAAACGTCAATATTTTGGATACATTAAACGTCATGATAATTTAGAGAAGACCGTATTGGAAGGATACATAATGGGGAAAAAGAGAGGAAGCTCAAAACGAAGATGGCTGCAAGACATCGTTGACGATCTGCAAATGGATGCAGCAGCGGCAGGCCATCTTTCTCACAACCGAGAGGCCTGCAGGAGAGCTGTTAGGGAGCAAAGTTCGGCAAGGGACATGCAAATGAATGAATGAATGAATGATAGTGACGACAGAGACTTAGAGAGTACACTCGGAGATACTGAAAAAAAGCATTTGGAGACGTACGGTCAGAGGAGACGTACGGTCAGAGGAGACGTACGGTCAGAGGAGCAGGACGCGACTGGGACACGGACGACAAACAGACGGACTGCGGGATGTCGTTTTATCTTTTCTTTCAAAATAAAATATACTGTTGCTGGTGTTACTGCGAAGTTCTAATTGTTCCTAAACGATGTTGAAATAAACTATCAACAAACAGCAGAGAATCTGGGAGATGAGAATGATGAATGTTCGTTATCGTTGCCTGCAGGTGGGCCACTCTTCTTTTAACCGGTTATCGCTCCGGTTGAGAACTAGTTTGGAACACGTTTACGTACACGGTTATGAGTTACCAGATGGGGCACGGAAGGTGGGGGAAACAATGAAGGCCTCTCCCCCCTCCGTCATTTTATTTCGTATGTTCTTTCACTTGAGGGTACTGTGGGCAGCATACACCTGGTTATCTCAAGAGAGAGAGAGAGAGAGAGAGAGCCTGGTCATACTTTCTGCAGCTACTGACTGGGTTACCAAAGGCCGGACTTGAACCAGCGACCTCGTCATGATAAACTAGCGCACCAGCTCCTGTCTTAAGAAACGGCTGGCGCCCTATTCAATTCAAGTATCGTGCCGCGTGGCGTAGGCGATCATTTCTCTCCACAGTTCCCTGTCTTTAGACTTGATTATGAGATCCACCGGTGACTTTCTTCCTAGCCACACTGACAGCCCAACCAGTAACTTCTCTCTCTGTCTTCCTCTGTCTCTTCTTCCTTCAATTTTTCCAGTTGCCACAGTGTGTTCCAATTTTCCTCTTCTCGGGAAATGTCCTATAAATCTCTCTTGATTGCCTCTGATCTTTGCCATAATTTGTTTTTTAACTCCAGCCTCTCTTAAGACTTCTTCATTGGTTTTCTTGGCTGTCCATGGTACCTTCAATATCTTTCTTATAAACCACATCTCCATAGCCTCAATTTCTCGCTGTACTCTCTTATTCAGAGACCATGCTTCACATCCATAAAACATAATTGGCTCGATGTAACATTTAAGTACTCGGAATCTTGTTTCCATTGATATGGATCTGTTGCACAAGATGTTTCTCATTGTCTGGAATTCTAACTTGGCCTGAGCACGTCTGCTTTTTATTTCGTTGTGACATTTCCCATCAGTTGTTATAATCGTTCCTAAGTACTTGAATCCATCAAGTTGTTTCAGATTTGTGCCACTGATGGTAATGCTACATTTTGGTGGTATTCTTTTCTTTAAGATGACCATAACTTCAGTCTTCTTTTTGTTCAGGCTGAGACCTTTATTTTTACTTTCACGAACAACGATGTCCAAAAGAGCCTGTAGCTCCCTTTCACTTTTAGCACTCAGGACCGTGTCGTCTGCATATCTTAAGTTGTTAAGGTTGTACCCGCTAACTGATATTCCTGGCCTGTTCTCTATATTTCTCATTATGTTTTCGCTGTACAAGGTGAAGAGGTCAGGAGATAAAACACATCCTTCTCTCACTCCCAATTTTATGTCTTGGAATGCTCCTATTTGGTTCTCAACCCTCATTGCTGCTGATTGCTGCCAGTATATGTTTTTGATAAGTTTCAGATCTTTCCCATCTACGTTGATGTCTTCCAGCATTCTTATAATTTCTGTGTTTCTCACCCTATCAAATGCTTTACAGCAATATATGAAGCATAAGTATAGGTCCATCTTTACTTCTACTGATCTCTCCATCATCAGTGTTCTTATTATATATGTGGCGTTACTTGTACCTTTTCCTTCGACGAAGCCGCACTGTTCTTCAGCGATTTCTGGTTTTATTTTGCTCATGACTATTCTCATAACAATGCGAAGTAGGATTTTGGTAACATGGCTATTAAGACTAATGGTTCGATGGTCTTCATATTCAACGGCACCTTGTTTCTTTGGTAGGGCAATGAAAATTGATCGTAAAAGGTCTGATGGGACATAGTTACTGTTATAGATGTCATTCAACAATCTGGTAATTATTTCTATGGCAAGCTCTCCTAATGCTTTCAATTCTTTCTTGGTGACTTTATATGGTCGCTTTGTTGTTTTTCATGTGTTTGATGGCTTCTTCCAGTTCTGCTTTTAATATATGACGCCCTTCATTATTATTTCGTATATCTATTTCGCTTCTATTGTCCTTATAGAGTTCTCTAATGTATTTGTTCAATCTTTCCATTATTTCATCTCTGTCCATTATTGTATGCCCTTCCTTTGACTTCAGGCAACCAGTCTTGTGGTATGCCCTTTCGTTTTTTAACTCCTTTATTTGTTTGTACATATCTCTTGCATTTCCATGATGGTGTGTCTCTATTTCACTACATTTCTTATTTAGCCACTCCTCCTTAGCTTTATTGCATTCGTGTCTTATTTCTTTTGTCATATTCATCTTTATCTTCCTTAAGACTTCTTCTCCGATCCATTAGTTGCAAAATTTCTTCTGTCATCCATCCCTGTTTAGCGTGTCTTTTATTTGGAGGTAGGATTTCGGTAGATATTTGCTGAATAGAGTCATCCCGTATGTTAACAATTTGTGACCGACCATGCCGTAATTCAAGAAGCGTCAACTTCCATTCTTGTATTTCTCATCTTATATATTTGCAAGCAGCAGCTTCTCATCTTATACATTTGCAAGCAGCAGCTTCTCATGTCATGTTTCAACAACTGTACTCATCTGTTAACAAGGTACGGCGTCTTATTCCATGTGATGTCTTACCCTGCATATAACAAGCTGTTATTTCTCATTATGTGTGATAACAAATTATCATCTCTCTTATCCTCAATTATTACGGGGTAACCTTCTTTTTTTGTATATGAGAGAAAGATAAATACCACAGCCATATGGTCAAAGTTTGTGATATCTTGTATGTTAATGACAACAAGAAAGAACAATGGTAACATCGAAAGGAAGAAAAAACACCAAAGTGCAACATCCTTTCACATGGGACGACACACAAGTCAGTAATCATTTGCCTTGGAGCAACAATAACAGCTGATGGTAGGTGCACAAATGAAATACAATCAGGAAAGATAAGGCAAAAACAGCTATTATGACATGAAGAAGGTACTAAGAAATAAGAAAATGTCCCTAAATGTCAGAAAAAGAGTATTACAGTGCTATGTAGAGCTGATATTCATATAGGTCTGTGAAACTTGAACAATCAAGATAAAAAGGTACAAAGAAAATTGCAAGCAATGTGGTTCTGGAGGAAGATACAGAAAATGCCCTGGACAGACAAAAACAAAAAAAAAACAGACGAAGAGGTTCTCAAAGAAGTTTTAGAAAAACGAAAACTAGTTAAAATGATAAGGAAAAAAAACAGTCAAAATTTCTTGGACATGTCATGAGAAGATAAAAGTTGAAGAACTTAGTAATCACTGGGAAATTCGAGGTTAAAAAAAAAGAGAGAGGAAGGCCAAAAGAAATATATCTCAGTGGACTGACTAAGTGGTATGGAAAAAGAAAAGTACTGGAACTGATCCGAAACACCAAGGACCGTGCAAGATGGAGAACGTGCAAGATGGAGAAGCCATGATGGCCAGAGCTCTCCCAGTTATGTATGTTAAACAGCTGCTATTTTCTTATCATGTATAACTAGTAACATATCAAGCATATGTTATTATATATATATATATATATATATATTCTTATTAACATGGCCAATGGAGAAGGGGGAAGGGAGGTGGGGGAGGAGTCAGGGTTGTGCTTCCTGCGACCTGGGCTGTTGAAGGTCCCTGGCAGCCCTGTATTTCCTGTCTTTTCTTAATGTAGTAGAGTTCCGTTTGATGTTTTTATTTTTTTTAAAAAGGGGGGGGGAGGAGGAACGTTATAGTAAATTTATAGTTATTTTTATAATAAATTTATACTTATTTTATAGTAAATTTATAGTTATTTTATATTAACTTTATAGTAACTGACTCGGAGGCTCAACCTGACTCTCCAACATATAAATTAGTTACTGGTAACTTACTATAGTCGTAAATATAAACTAATAGCATTTTTCGTCTGTCAGGAAAAAAAAACCCAACAATTTAATTAAATTACGGCGCGCATTCTTCTCTTGGTTCCAGTAACTGTGATATGGAGTGAGGTAAGACGGGGTTGGTGCCATCGCTCACGGAAACCAGGCAGAAGTTGCCGTGACTGTAGGGCGCAGTTCAAGCACTTCAGCCCGTGAGTGAGATCACACCACCACTCTTGTGTAACTTCCAGAACGAGGCGATGAACCTTATCTAGCATAATAAACTACTCCGCACCCGCGGGCGAACACAAAAAATAGTTCGTTTCGTTTGAATAGGTTTAAGAGTGACATTGCGCGGAGATGCAGGCAGAAATTTCTGGTGATGGTAACAGATCTGCAAGTGTTTTACCTGCTCACGCCTCTCCAGAAATAACAGAATTTCGGTGTTTTCTCACCTGTGTTTAGACTAACTTCTGAGATTTACATACCTGGGAGGTGGAGAGAGACCGGATGTGGCGAATTTAAGAGCTGACAAGAAGCAGTTCCTAGTTCCTCTCACAAGCGTTTTTAAATACGGAATTTAAAATGTTTTTGGATGAAAACGATGATACAGTTGAGCTACTTTTTTTTTTGTATTTGTTTTATCACAGATCCTTAATCATTACTTGTCACTCCAATATTGAACTTTGCTTCAGCATACAGTGAGCTGTCATTTCACCCATTTTTTTCCTATTACAGACAGTTTTCTGAATTCCCAAGTTCCCAATTTCATGTTGCGACCCAGATTATGGTTGCAGGGGTTCTTGAGTTGGGTCTGGAGAAGATATTATGATAAATTTCGTTTTATTATGAAATGACATTTATTCATATTTTTTAACTGATTAAGGGCAAATGTACATGGTGTAAAGTTTCAGAAACAGAATTAGGTCATTTTTGTAAAACTGCAGTGTCTCCTTCATAAGTCATGGGTCACCTGACATTGTTTAAGGTCGCAGTTCATTACCGCTGCTGATCTAAGGTCACTTGCCGCTGCTGAGCTAAGGTCACTTACCGCTGCTGATCTAAGGTCACTTACCGCTGCTGAGCTAAGGTCACTTACCGCTGCTGATCTAAGGTCACCTACCGCTGCTGATCTAAGGTCACTTGCCTCTGCTGATCTAGGGTCACTTACCGCTGCTGATCTAAGGTCACTTGCCTCTGCTGATCTAGGGTCACTTACCGCTGCTGATCTAAGGTCACTTACCGCTGCTGATCTAAGGTCACCTACCGCTGCTGATCTACGGTCACTTACCGCTGCTGATCTAGGGTCGCAGGTCAATCACCAGTGCTGATCTAGGCTTGGGGTCACTTACAGCTGCTAATCTAGGGTCGCGGGGTATGTACCATTGCCGGTTTAGGGTCGTGCTCAATAAATGTTGGAAAGCACTGTTGTAGGTACTTGTACCTGATGTTATCCGAACAAGATTTTAAGACTTTCAGTGCGAAGTTTCCCCTCAGGTGGTAAAATTCATCCTCTTTTAAAAACAAAACAAAACAAAACAAAAAGGTACACGTTACAGGGTTACCAGTCCCCCTGAGAACAAGTGTGTTAAGAGCACACTTATCTTAACATAGTGTTTGTGAGACAGGGAGCATAGATCTGTTTGCTTAAAAACTCTGACCTACTTCTGTAGCCCAGAAACTTGTAGCAATCAACACTAATTGTAATTGTTATTTTTGTAAAATGTAATGTCAGGTTGGTGGACGGATGGGGACATGGAGATCTCTGGCGGGGATGAGGGAAGTCTGGTGTGAAACCAATGAATCCAGGACGTGACACGCCTATGGGTCTTTACAACAATGGCTATCAGAATGATGTAAACTAAACAGAGCCAGCAGACTATAGGTGGCGGGGAATGGATATCGTTGAAGCACTCATCAGATTCCTCATCTCAAAGTCAGAGTGTCTTTATGGAACTGTCTCCAAACCATCTGACATGGAGAAGGGACTTACATACAGCCACCAGAGGCTGGAAAACAAAGTTTTGGCCAGGCCAGCCACACTGTCTTCATGGCAGTCCGAGCAAGACCACAGTCTGCCCTAGCAAGGAAAGGTGCTGAAGTCGGAGTTACCCAGCCAAAAGGCGCATCGCAAAAATCAGGGTAACACGCATTATCGCTAATATGCGAACGAAGAAGAAGAAGAAAAAGAGGGTTACCAGTAGTCCACTCTTGGCAAGTTCAAGGACGCTCCGAACTCCTCATAGGTAGGATGACCTCGTCAACGTGACACCTGGCGAGAAACCTGACAGCACAGAAATGGTGGCTAGTAGGAGCAGAATAACTTTCTTTCAGTCAGAAAGATAGCTTGACACAGATTCGGCCACTCCCGTGGTCTTTTGTATGTTGAGCTAGACACTGCTTCCCTGGCCATTTGCTGAAACTGGCCTTGATTATTACTTTAGCTGTCTCGTATGTCACATTTGTTAAGTGTTGAAGCTATAACTCTGTTAATTTATGGAGGTATGGGGGGGGGGGGGAACCTGGTCTTACTGTCCATATTTTCCTCGACATGTCGTCACCCTAGAAAGTGACGTGGCTAACAATACATCTGGCCGCCTTCTCCCCCCCCCCCCCCCAGCTCTGGAAGAAGCCAGATATTCATGTCTACGGCTAGTTGACTGGAATGTCTCTGGGCAGATTCGAACCATTGATCTTTTCCAGTGAGAGATTATAGTTCTAACTACTTCGCCACATGCGTCCACATTTGCATTTGGAAACAACTCCCTTCTATTTTTTCTCTCGAACCTGTAAAATTCTTCAATCCCGTGTATGCTACAGTGAGGTAACATCCAGGGTAGTACAAATGTTTTGAAGCGTTAAGACACGGTAAAGTGTTTTGTGACACCTTACAGCCGCCATGGGAGGTGTTTATTTCAGATCAGAAAGATGCTCAATTCTGTTTAGAATGCTCCTGTTTTTAACTTTGTCTGGTGCGTTCATCTTGTCTTGCATGTTTCCTTCTGTTTGTTCTCTTTATAGGCAGGGGAATTTGGAGGGGGAGGGGGGTGGTGCAGTCTTCAAGTTGAATGACATACCAGTCAGTAACCCATACCTGATTGTTGTCTGCATGAGGGTTGGCATATCATAATCAACCATGGATGCATTCTCCTTCTCAGAAGTGTCCTTGGATACAGTTTAGAGTCTGGTAGAGAGAGCAGACATGGCAGTGGGAAGGCAGATTTGGCCCTAAAAGATAAGTGCAAGACGAAATCCAACGTGTTGTGCTCTGCAAGATGCATAACGGCGAGCAAAAATGAGCGCTCTTTGGAAGAAAAGAAAGAAAGAAAGAAAGAAAAAAGAAAGAAAGAAAGAAAGAAAGAAAAAAAGAAAGAAAGAAAGAATTTGTCCAGGAATGTTCTATTCTAATTTGTCTTGCCTTTTCACCTCACTTCGTGTGTCTAGTAGCGCGTGTACGTATGTGTGTTCTATGTGTGTGTTCTTCCTATAATCACATCCATTTCTGTTTATCTCTCATTCTCTTTAATCATTTTTCATGTTTCTCTGTAAATACGAGGGGAAGTCACTAAGTAACTCGCAAATTGAAATATTTTATCAGTGGCAGTTATCAGGTAGTATTTAAATATATCTTAGATAGTACCATCATCCAACTTTATAATAATTGTATGTAGGGGGCTCTGGGAGTTACGTGTGCATGCGCAAAGCAATAACAAAATTGCTACCCAACTGTTAATGTGTACCAAAGAAGAACAGAGAAGTGTAGTGCGATTTTTGTGGGCTAAACGACATTCAGTTGAGGATATTCATAGGGAAATGATTACAGTTTATGCTGAAAAGTGTTTATCACGTAGAGCGGTCTATAACTGGGTAAAAGAATTTTCTCAGGGACGCACCGAAATTGTTGACAAAGTCCGACTTGGCCGTCCTGTTCAGATTGCAACAGAAGTGACTGTGCAACGTGTGAATGAGATTATCAGAGCTGATAGACAAGTAACAATAGACAGTGTAACAAGTGCAGTCGGATGTTCACATGGCTAAGCCTAAAGAATAATGCATGAGCAATTGAATTTTCTGAAAGTTTGCTCACGTTGGGTACCCAGACATCTGAATGACGAACACAAAATGAACCGATTTGGTTTGTCATTGAAGCATATCTGTCATTACGCACATGAAGGTGAAGACATGCTCCAAAGGATTATTACTGGATACGAATCGTGGGTGCACCACTACCAACCCGAATCAAAACGTGCCTCAATGCAATGGAAACACCTGTTATCGCCATGCGCAAAAAAAAAAAAAAATTCAAGATTACGCTTTCTGCGGGGAAGGTTATGTTGACAGTGTTCTGGGATTATCAAGGAGTATTGTTAACCAAGTTCCAGAAGTATGGTGACAGTGTGAATTCTGTATCGTACTGTGAAGTTCTGTCGATGCTACGGGATGCAATTTGAAGAAAACGTCCTGGTCTGCTGACTAGAGGTGTGCTTCTCCTTCAAGACAATGCCAGACCACATATGGCTCGGTTAACACAAGAGAAAATTAGCCAGTTGGGTTGGGAAGTTCTTGAACATCCACCCTATAGTCCTGACTTAGCTCCAAGTGATTTTCACCTGTTTGGTCCATTGAAAAACCACCTTGGCGGGAGAAGATTCTCGAGTGACGAAGAGGTGGAAACAGAAGTAAAAAAGTGGTTCAGAAATCGGACTTCTGATTTCGCCATGGGTATTGCACGATGGGGCAAATGTATCAATGTTGGTGGCGATTACGTTGAGAAATAGGGGAATAATGTAGTTTCAAAAATTAAAAGCTTTAAAATTACTGTCGCATTTATATTTTTTTTTGTAACAGGCATTTGCGAGTTACTTAGTGACTTTCCCTCGTATTTTTACATCCTGCCTTATTTTAGTCTTTTCCTCACTGTTGTGTGTGTGTTTGCAAATCTCATTTTGTTTTGTGACGTTACATCATGTCGTATTTTGTTATATATATATATATATTCTCGTTATGCTTATCTTGACTTCATTTGTCAGTGTAATAGCGCCTAAACTTGTCATTTTTCGCTTTGTTGTGCTTATCACAATTTAATTTGTCAGTGTAATACCGCCTAGACTTGTTATGTTTTGCCCTGCTCCATTTTTTCATCCTGTCTTATTTTGTCTCTCGTGGTCTTTCCTGTTTCATCACAGAATGATTATCTGTCGTCATATACTCGTGATACAACATATATCCATACAGCACATAAAGAAAGTAAGATGAGGTCTTGGTTACCTATCATCCGTTGATACTGCTCTCTAAAAGAAAGTTCTGGTAAATGTCTCCCGTGTAATAGGTAGACTGACAATATATTTTTGAAAGACAAAATTAAATAAACTATATTTAGCAGTGGTGGAAGCGAAAGAGTTAAACTGAATTTAAAATCAGCAGTTAAATTTGCTCTTCCCAGCTCTCCACAAAATATTCTTTTAAACTAAGAGTTATATTTATACTAACAAATAACAGGCATTCATTTATCTAAGCGGAAGGCTTCTCTTCAGCGGCTGTGAGTAAACAATTTTGGCGCAACAGCCGCCACGAGCAAGAATTTATATGAACCTCTCCTATCTTCGCCTTGCGCCGTGATAAAATAGTTCATTCGGCATCCATTCAGGCACCGAAATGTTATAGTTTCAGCATTCTGCATTGTTTACACAACATTATTTCTTACGTATTGCATTCGTGTCATTTTGGGCATTCATTAATTCAGTATTCAACATTTTCCTTCTGTATATTTATCTAAAGGCATTTTTTAAAGATATATTCCCACGCGGAGTGTTACAAGCAAGTTTTGTCGCGCATGTGCCACGTGATGATTTCGCCAATTCTTCCCGTGATATCTCTAAATCTAATCTTGCCGACGATGCTGCTCTTCAAAGAGCTGTTGCGCGCACTCTGTAGCGCTAAGCTGTGGTGTTTTCTTAATTATTGTTATTTTGTTTGGAAAACAGCATGATGATGAAAAGGATGGAGAACAGCTTAGCATTACAACGTCCAGGATTATCATCAGTCCAGTTTTCTCTTCCCGGTGTATCTTTGCAGTCCAACTTTTGCCTTAGGGTGTCGAACAAGAAGCTACATTTAGTTACGTTACATAGAAAACAGAGTCCCTAAACTTTGAAAAGGATGGAAGGAAACTGTGGAAACTAATCAAACAGTTAAATGATGAGAGTACTGGAAGAAGTACAAAGATTACACTAATAGAGGATGGGAAAACTCTTACAGGTAAGCAGGTAGCAGATCACTTTGCTCACATGTTTGCACAGGACTGCAACATTGATATCCATCCAGAGAAGGAGCGTACAGTGCGCATCGAGCCACAGAAAGAGGAGGAACAAGTCAGAAAAGTGGAGGTCATGGATGCACCAATCACACGCAGTGAGTTAGACCTAGCAGTTAGTAAACTGAAACCAAGGAAATCACCAGGACCAGATGGAGTGTCCAATGAAATGATCAAGAACCTGGGAATGGCAGCAATGGGAAAGCTGTTGGATATTTTCAATATGTGCTGGAGCACAGGTAAGTTACCTCAAATCTGGAAGGAAGCAAGCATGGTACCACTGCTAAAACCAGGGAAAAACAGTGATACTGCCTCCAGCTACAGGCCAATCAGTCTCACTAGCTGCCTATGCAAAACGATGGAACGCATCATTGACCTGAGGCTAAAATGGTACCTAGAAAGTGAAAACCTTCTCATTCCACAACAAGCAGGATTTAGGCAGTACTACAGTACAGAAGATCAAGTGACCTATCTCTCTCAAGAGATTGAGGATGCATTCCAAGAGAAAAACCTTGTACTAGCAGCATGGATAGACCTGAAGAAAGCCTTTGATAAAGTATGGAAAAAAGGTCTGTTGTGGAAACTAAGAAACTGCAATGTGAATGGAAGACTGTACAACTGGATAAAGTCCTATTTACACAATAGAAGAGCTAGAGTAGTAATGGATGGACACAAAAGCCAGAAAGTACTTCTGCGACACGGTGTACCACAAGGAGGAGTCCTTTCGCCTACACTATTCCTTGTATCATTAATGACCTGGTCAAGGAACTTCCCTATGGAATCAAAGCAGCACTGTATGCAGATGATCTGGTCATGTGGTGTACAGATGAATATGCGACAGTTGCTACACAGAGACTCCAAAGAGCAGCAGACATCTTGACATCATGGACAAACAAATGGTGTGTAAGTATCAACACAGAGAAATCAAGCACCACTCTGTTCACCCTCTCATCTAAACAGAAAGCAGGTAAGATCTTTGTAAATGAAATACCCTTAAGGATGGACAACCAACCCACTTACTTAGGAGTGACTCTTGACTCAAAACTGACTTGGAAGCAACACATCAACAGTGCAGAAGCAAAAGCCAGAAGAAAACTAGCCATATTAAGAAAATTGAGTGGGACTACATGGGGAGCTAGTGAAAGAATCCTCAAGAACGTATATCAGCAAAGTATTCTACCACATTTAGAATATGGCTCAACATCTTGGTGCACAGCATCAAACACTACTCTGCATAATCTAGACAAGGTTCAAAATCAGTCACTACGGATTATCACAGGTGCCATGAGGTCCACACCAATAGTAGAAATGCAGAAAATAGTTGGTGTTCAACCGCTAAAGGAACGTAGAGACACAAAGGTCATGACCATGGGAGAAAAATTCCTTAGCTCTGTAAGCCATCCCCTGAAGGAGAGATTCAATAACTTGGCATTAGGACGGCTTAAAAGAAGCAGCTTCATTCATCAGGCCAAGCGTATGCGTAAGCTGATACCTGACCTTCCAACTGTAGTCACTCCATTATCATCTGTACCAGAGCATACACCATGGAAAGAAGCAGATTATACACAAATAAATATTCAGACTGAAGTGAAAGGTGTGCAGAATGGTGAGATGCAGAGCAGTCTTGTAAGATCAACAGCCACACTTAGTGTTCTAGATGACAAATATCCATGTGACACCTGGATACGTGTGTATACAGATGGATCTGCACATAATGCCATAAAGAATGGTGGGGCAGGAGCATATATTGAATATCCAAACAACACCATTGACAAGATTGCCATACCCACTGGTAAATACTGCAACAACTTTGATGCAGAAGTTAGGGCAATTCTTGCTGCAGTTGAAAAACTATCAGACTCCAGAATTGATACATGTCCTGTAGTAATTCTCACAGATGCAAGATCAGTACTGGAGGCTCTTCAGTGCAACAAACTACCAGACCTTAAGGATGCCTTGTCAAAAATTGGCTTACAACATGGAGTCACTTTGCAATGGATTCCCTCCCACTGTGGGATACCAGGCAATGAGAAAGCTGACCATCTGGCCAAAGAGGGCACTGAAATGGAGCAACCAGACATACCAGTCACCTATAATCAGAAGAAAAGCATGATAAAAACCTACAGGAAGCCACAAACACCACCACATGATGACTATCACATGCTAAACAGAAAGGAACAAGTCACCATCTTCCGTCTCCGAACAGGACACAGCCGACTCCGAAGTCATATGTATACAAAGTTTAAGGTTGGTACTACTAATCTATGTACATGTGCCCAGGTGCCCCAAACCGTGGAACATATCCTCCAGAACTGCATCAACTACGAGACACAGAAATAATTACTGGCCCAGTGAAACCACTAAAGAAGATAAGCTCTACGGTTCCATACATGAGTTACAAAAAACAGTGAAATTTATCCAAGAGACAGGACTGCAGATATAGACAGACAGTGCGAACGAAGAAGAAGAAGAAGAAGAAGTTACGTTACATGAAAGCTTATTCTCAACAATTAAATAAAGCCAAATAAAAATTATCATTCATTGGACATAGGTATAAGTAAAAGGGGAGGGCTTGAAAATATCATAGCAGCAGGAAAGATAACCGGGAAAAGAGGTTGGGGAATATCAAGAGGGAAAAAAAATGAACAGTCCAGTTCGTTGGCAAAGTCAAAAAAGTGAACAACTGATCTTGTGGAAAATATCAAGGACCGAGATCTGTGGAAAAACATGTCCGCTAACATGATGATGATGATGATGATGATGATGAAAGCAAAACCTAAAGTTGTATGCCATCTATAACTCTCTGTGGGGAACAAGGAAACGGCAAACTCATCCTCATTCCACGTTCTCCGCCTCAGAGAATTTTGGAACAATTACTGGCCACAAAAATAACTGAGATTTACTTGTCTAACCAGAACACGAAAACATGCATGTAATTATAACCAAAAGAAAAAACTTTGGAAATGGATTGGTCGTATGTTTCCGACGGATCAAAGAAAATATCTCCAAAACGGTCATTCGATTGATACCTGACGAGTGGGGGGGGGGGGGGGGGGAGAGAAAGAGAGGGAGAGAAAGAAGGAGAGAGAGATAGAATGAATGAATGAATGAATGAATGAATGAATAATCTTTATTTTTCAAGGGTAAAGAATTGGGCACGCAGGCCCGTCTTACATTCTGCCAGAGAGAGGGAGAGAGAGAGAGAGGGAGAGAGAGAGGGAGAGGGAGAGAAAGAGGGAGAGAGAGAGTTAGAGAGAGAAGGAGAGAGAGTGATAGGGAGAGAGAGGGAGAGAGATATAGAGAGAGATAGAGAGAGAGGGAGAGAGAGATAGGGAGAGAGAGAGGGAGAGAGAGAGAGGGGGAGAGAGAGAGAGGGGGAGAGAGAGACGCCGACCAGAGACAATCTAGTGAGGAACTGCAGAATCAGAGATAAACGGCACTCACTACCACAAGTGGAACATCAGGCAAATGATGGCTGCAAATTGTAAGAAGTGGAGAGAATTTGTTGTGGTCTCGCAAGATGTCACAAGACGTACTATGACTCTGTTGATCACCAAAGGCATCCCACGGATGGATGAAAGAAATAAAAGCAGTTTGGAAGAGCAGGGTAAGTGAAGATGGGTTTCCAGAACAATATCGCATAGCTCTACCTTTTATTTTTTTAGGAAAAACTAGCTGCAACCAGTGAAATATGAGGAGACAAAAATAAAATCTGATTTTTGGTTTCTGAAAAACACATCAAGGTGTACCAGACCACAACAAACAAAGACAAAAATCGCCACTCTGGAACTGAACTTACAAACATTTGCTCATTGTCCACACACTTTACCACTGCATCAGGTGCTTATGTCATAAAATAAATTCGTGGATATTCTAATAATCTACGCATCCATTATCTTTTCCTATTGTTTATTCCGTCAATCACGTTGTTAAATTCTGGCAAGTCTATCGCAGATTGTGACAACAACCTACGACCTAAAGGGAAAAACTGTTAGAAGAGTGTTTACATTTCAGTTTCAAAAAACGTTACAAATTATATATGATTAAGCTGTATATAATAGCTGGAAAGCGTTAAATGTAAATTAATTAAATTAATGTAACCGTTAAAGAAGCAGGGGCTATTTTTAAAGATTGTTTAACGTTTCTGATCTTGCTAACATTGGATTTAAAATGTACCACAAAAGTGAAAAAGCAGAATTGCACAAGCCAAGACCTCCTTCTCCAAGCTGAAATCCATACTTTGTAATCAGTTTATTAATAAGTTTATCTATAAGAATCAGGAAGAGACTGCTACAAAGTTACACTGAACCAGACCTGTTCTATGGGTGCGAACCCTGGACGGTCAGTACAGAGAAGGCTGGAATCAGCTGAAACGTGGTTCTTAAGAAAGAAAGCTGAAGGCACCATGGACAGCGAGAGAATAAAACAAGGAAATTCTGAAAGAGAAACAAGGAAAATTATAACAAAGATCAGAGAACAATCCAGATTTGTGGGGCATGTATGGAGGAGGGGTGGGCTAAAGCACCTACTGGCAACAGGGAAGATCGAAGGCAGAAGAGGCAGAGGTAGACAGAGAGAAAAGAGGTTCGATGGTCTGATATCCTGGCTCGGGACATGCTCAGTGACAAACCTGTTGAGATGCACAAGAGATCGAGGGATATGGACGGACATGATATTCTATGCCTGTATGCAGGGACCTTGAGAGAGAGCGAGAGAGAGAGAGAGAGAGAAAGCGAGAGAGAGAGAGAGAGAGCGAGAGAGAGAGAGAGAAATACACTTGTATAACGCTTCGGCTTTCAATTTCATCAGACAAAAAACACTGCTCACGAAGAGCACAACAGGGACATGAGTAAATGACATCAACAGTACTCTCTCTCTCTCTCTCTCTCTCTCTCTCTCCAAGGAAATTGTTAGTCTACATGGAGGCTAAAGAAAAAAAAAACTGTAATTTTGTTCCGCTGTCATTGCAAACATTTTATTACTCTGGTTAGATGATTATGATAAGCATGGAAAGTATCAGCTGAATGACCTATTCTTCTCATTTTCCCCATGTTTCTGTTGAGATTTACAAGGACCACTATGCAGTGTCTATGTATCCACCCGGGACCTGTTTTATGAGACTTTTCTAACAGACGATAGATCCAAACTCAGGTACACGATTAGCCAATAATGTTGTGACAGGTGTATTAAGACATTTTTTTCCTTAATAAACTAACCATATACAAACATAGTTTTAATATGTTGCATTTAAAATATACGCAGTCAGTGGAAAGTTTTTGAACGTAGCTTTCATGTATAAAAGAATGTAGGGAAAAGCATTATTATCGTACGCAAACATTTTTTTTGGACATGTTATTATAGAAAAGCTTTTCCCGAACGATACTTTTTTACATTTATGTTAAGAGAGGTTGGACATGGAGTGGGAAATGCTAGAAGCAGAACATAAATACAAGGGGAAATAAGTCGTGCTGAAATGGCAGAAAATAAACAGTGCAGATAAGAACAGAAGAAGAAGAAGAGCAGGTGAGAGCAAGATCGGGTATCAGAGAAAAAAATAGAAGCAGCAAGAGGCAAAATCTCTCACCCCACCCCCCTCTCCTCATACTTCTCCTCCCTCTCTGGTCGCCACACTGCTGCAAATATGTGCTGTATACATGTACTCTAGCTGTAAGATACACCCGTTAGTTGCACGAGGGGGTGGGGGTGGGGAATAAACGTGAGTTCGTGATTGATGGCGGTTACCCTCTCCTGTTTATTTCTGTACTAGAGAGAATCGTTGGGCTGGAGTAGCTAATCTATCTCTGTGTCATAAAGTCGACAGGGTGGGGAATTAGATTTACTCTAGAATGTTCGCTGAGGAGATATCCTCTATTAATATTCTGTACTATTTTCTGCCTCTTACGTATGGCAGTAAAGAAAGAAAGAAGCCCCAAACTGTAAGGTGTGCCAGTTTTTACATCTTTTTTTTTAACTTCCTACCTTTTTGTGTTGCATTTCTCTATCCCAGACATAAACATAAGTTTTTTAAAAAAATCTCGGAGCTTTATATTCCTATTGTGAGTGCGCACTATTCATAAGAGACAGAATATTGTATTACATAAATGTATAGGTAAAGGTAAAAATTCCCATTTTCATGCCATTAAGGCATATTGGGGAATACGGTGTTAGGCCCGTATTTTCCGTGACCTTCGGCACATGAAAGTGTGATGTGGTCAGTATCACGCCTGGCCGCTTTACCTTCCCAGTTTTCTCTTTTTTACCCATTTTTAGAGGTTGGGTGAACCCCGGAGCCTTTTTAGTGTGTACCAGAAAAAGGTCCTACTGCTGGGACTGAACTCGGTACCACCTGATTAGTAAACCGAGAGCCTAACCACTCGACTAACCAGACGGCCCCATAAATGGCTACGAAATGATAATGAGAACATAATTATACGACCTAGTTCGCTAAGAAACGAGTTGTACGTGTATGTTACCAGAAGCATATTCAGAAGATAAATACGTATATCTCAAAGATTTGTTTGACAAATTTTGTGAAACCAATGAATCCAGGACGTGACAAGCCTATAGGTCTTTACAACAATGGCTATCAGAATGATGTAAACAAAACAGAGCCAGCAGACTATAGGTGGAGAGGAATGGATATCGTTGAAGCACTCATCAGATTCCTCATCTCAAAGTCTGATTGTCTTTGTGGAACTATCTCCACAACACCATATCCCTATGTGCCTCTAAGGCATGACAGGATTACTTTTACCTTGTACCAAAGTTCTGCTTTTTCCTACGTTCTTAGTAATCTCATATCCCTTGAAGGTGGAATAATTGTCCATTAGGAAAACAACAACGGCGATGGAATGAAGATTGTCATTCAAATGTGACTCTGTTTTTTTAATGTGGTAAACCCCGCCAGTCAAACTGTGACGGACTGGCTGCCAGTCAAACTGTGACGGACTGGCTGCCAGTCAAACTGTGACGGACTGGCTGCCAGTCAAACTGTGACGGACTGACTGCTAGTCAAACTGTGACGGACTGACTGCCAGTCAAACTGTGACGGACTGGCTGCCAGTCAAACTGTGACGGACTGGCTGCCAGTCAAACTGTGACGGACTGACTGCCAGTCGAACAGTGGTGGGCGGACTCTGCCAATTCGAGAGTGGTGGGCTGACTGTCATTCATACAGTCGTGGATTGATTCTCTCAGTCAAACACTGGTTGATTGATTCTGCCAATAAAAAGTAGTTCCCTGACTGCCAATCAAATGTTCCCTGACTGCCAGTCAACTGTTCCCTGACTGCCAATCAACTGTTCCCTGACTGCCAATCAACTGTTCCCTGACTGCCAATCAACTGTGGGCCAGCTCTGAAAATCAAACAGCTCCAGACTGACTCCATAAATCAAACAGCTCCAGACTGACTCCACAAATCAAACAGCTCCAGACTGACTCCACAAATCAAACAGCTCCAGACTGACTCCACAAATCAAACAGCTCCAGACTGACTCCACAAATCAAACAGCTCCAGACTGACTCCACAAATCAAACAGCTCCAGACTGACTCCACAAATCAAACAGCTCCAGACTGACTCCACAAATAAAACAGCTCCAGACTGACTCCACAAATCAAACAGCTCCAGACTGACTCCACAAATCAAACAGTTACAGATCTATCCACATAACACTATAAACAGCAAATTACATAAGCATATGACATCGGTCTCCTTCATGTCTTGTATAACGAAAATATCTTTACACAGACATCATACATTTGGACATATGTGACACGGATAGAAACAGAGCTGGAAGTATGACGTGGGAGATAGAATTACCTACACCCGGCCACGGGATAAGCCACAACCCAGGCAGGATGAAAAGCCACCAACTGAGCTGATGGAAAATATCAAGGACCAAAATCAATGACGAAGTACGACGGCCAGCACCTACCAGCACATCACATGGTAATAACGATGATGAGGCCCCTAGACTAGCTCTCGTTTGTTAGTTTCTAACAGTCTTATTAGCTCAGTCAGATTTCACAGCACACGGCAGATAAGACATCAAGTGGTAAGAAAGAAACAGACAGTTATGCAGAGTACTAGAAAAGTAATAGAGCACAGTACTGTAATGATTAAACATCACCAAAAAAAAAGTCATAGACAGAGCACTTCTAGACGCGAGAGAAAGAAAAGCTACAAGAGACCTGGGACTTGAACCATGTACTCCACTGGGACGAGCAGCCGCCCAGCCACGAAAGAACAGCGCATTAATACACTTCTGCTGTCTTGCGCCCCTAAACCAGAGAGAACCAGACAAATGATAGACGAAGCCAGAAAAAATGATAGACAGAACCAGGAAAATAGTACACAGAACCAGACATATGGTAGAGAGAAGATGCCACACAAATGATAGACAGAAACAGATATATGATAGAAAGAACCAGACAAATGGTAGAGACAACCAGATATACGGGAGGGAAAGCCAGGCAAATGGTAGAGACAACCAGATATAAGGGGAGGGAAAGTCAGACAAATGGTAGAGGGAACCAGAAATACGGGAGGGAAAGTCAGACAAATGGTAGAGGGAACCAGAAATACGGGAGGGAAAGTCAGACAAATGGTAGAGAACCAGACAAAATAATAGAGAGAACCAGACAAATGGCAAAGAGAACAGGACAAATGGTAGAGACAACCAGGTATACGGGAGGGAAAGCCAGACAAATGGTAGAAAGAATCAGACAAACGGTAGGGAGAACCAGACAAATAATAGAGACAACAGAGCAGATGTTACGGTGCGTAAAAGAGATGACCTCTGCCATCCAAACTTACATGACTTTCTGTTATCTGTCAGTCAATCTTCACCTGTTACATCACCTAGCATCAGTTCGTGGAAGTGTAATATTGTATAACAAACATACGTAAAACTGTAGTCAGCCAGTTCTCCATTCTCCTCCTCCTCCCCCCCCCTCTTTTCATGATCTTAACGCTCCCAAGGGAGAGAGAGGGACGTAACTCCCTGTCTTGGGAACCTCCAACGTTAAGAAACCCATTGTGTTGGAAAGAGCTAACGGTACCCCAGAGGGGAAGGGAGTTAACTCCGCAGCGATTCTCTGCCAACCAATCAACATTAAGTTTCCCTCTGGTTGGAACACACCAGATAACAAAAAATAAGTTTCATCACGCTTTTGAACACACGGCTTTCTTTGATGTTGGGAAGACTTCTTCCCCACGTTCACTGAAGTGGAAAGTTGCTAAGTTATAGATGCGTGATATGTTACACTCTTGATAACCATGTGTGTCATTGTGAATTTTTTTTTAATGCCTTATCGGCTGACTTTTTTCTTTTTAATTGAGAGATGGATCAGGAGATTGGATAGAACAGGGCGTAGGAGGAGGACAAGAATCGAGGCTTTTTTTTAACATAAGAACTAATAAGACAGTGCTGTGTTTAGAATTAGTTTTGGATGTTCGCCAAGACCATGCGAGTATTCCAGAAAACGAAAACCAAATTTTGATAGATAGTTTTAAGCGGGGGAGAAAAAAAACCCCTCGATGAATTCATTAAGGTTAGAAAAGAGCGCTGAGATAGCTATATGAAGCCAATCAAAGCTAGAATTACGGGCAAGTTTATCTGGGACTTGGCCAAAAAATGTGTAGTTTTCTATTTAGTGAGGGGGTGGATAAAGGAGTAAGATAGATAGATAGATAGATAGATAGATAGATAGATAGATAGATAGATAGATAGATAGATAGAGAATGAATGAATGAATAATCTTTATTTTTCAAGGGTAAAGAATTGGGCACGCAGGCCCGTCTTACATTCTGCCCTTCATCACTCCATCTTTCATTCTTCCCACACACTTGATTTAGAGAGAGAGAGAGAGAGAGGTTTTCCGTTTTCTCCATAAATATCATCATTAAATAAAATCGATATATCCTTTTATAAAGACAGTGGAAGAAATATTGTAACAGGCAAGTAAATATAGCTTCGCGCCATGTCGGTTCAGGTACACTATAGATAAAATGTTAGTCCCCACATTTTCCTTTCTTCTGTTTACATAGCAAGGATAAAGAGGACAGTATCACGCCCACCAATCACTAGTTCCCTAGCCTAGGTGGGACCAGGCATATTTTTTCCTATTCCTATGACTGGCCGGGACATGTCTGGTCGGGTTCGAAGCACAGATCGTCGTCATGAGAAGCAGATCGTCGTCATGAGAAGAAGATCGTCGTCATGAGAGGCAGATCGTCGTCATGAGAAGAAGATCGTCGTCATGAGAGGCAGATCGTCGTCATGAGAAGAAGATCGTCGTCATGAGAGGCAGATCGTCGTCATGAGAAGAAGATCGTCGTCATGAGAGGCAGATCGTCGTCATGAGAAGAAGATCGTCGTCATGAGAAGAAGATCGTCGTCATGAGAGGCAGATCGTCGTCATGAGAAGAAGATCGTCGTCATGAGAGGCAGATCGTCGTCATGAGAAGAAGATCGTCGTCATGAGAGGCAGATCGTCGTCATGAGAAGATCGTCGTCATGAGAGGCAGATCGTCGTCATGAGAAGAAGATCGTCGTCATGAGAGGCAGATCGTCGTCATGAGAAGAAGATCGTCGTCATGAGAGGCAGATCGTCGTCATGAGAAGAAGATCGTCGTCATGAGAAGAAGATCGTCGTCATGAGAGGCAGATCGTCGTCATGAGAGGCAGATCGTCGTCATGAGAGGCAGATCGTCGTCATGAGAGGCAGATCGTCGTCATTAGAGGCAGATCGTCATCATGAGAGGCAGATCGTCGTCATGAGAGGCAGATCGTCGTCATGAGAGGCAGATCGTCGTCATGAGAGGCAGATCGTCGTCATGAGAGGCAGATCGTCATCATGAGAGGCAGATCGTCGTCATGAGAGGCAGATCGTCATCATGAGAGGCAGATCGTCGTCATTAGAGGCAGATCGTCGTCATGAGAGGCAGATCGTCGTCATGAGAAGCAGATCGTCGTCACGAGAAGCAGATCGTCGTCACGAGAAGCAGATCGTCATCATGAGAGGCAGATCGTCGTTATGAGAGGCAGATCGTCGTCATGAGAGGCTGATGCCCTAACCACTTCAGTGCACCTAACACACTCTGTCGAATTCTGCACAGGAATCATCAACAGTCACAGATTTCTTTTTGGAAATCCATCCATCCATCCATATATCTATCTATCTATCTATCTATCTATCTATCTATCTATCTATCTATCTATCTATCTATCTATCTATCTATCTATCTACAAAGGCTGTTCAACATTATACATTCCTTTATGGTGATAGTTACTGAAACAGACACAACTTCACTAGAAAAAGTTCCTCCTCTTTGACTTGAAATTCATCCGCCAGAAGTCACCTGTCTCCAGGTTGACAATCATTAGATTACGATAAGTTTCAGGCCAAAAATCCGAGGAATCTTGAACGATCTAGGCATGTGTCGTAAAAACTGTATGTGTCTACGAAAAGACAAAGAAAGAGAAGGGGGATGTCTAAGAAGATGAGTCAATAATCTTATCTCTGCCAGAGAAATCACTGTGCAATAGGAGTTCATTAGAGAAAAATTTACAACAAAAATCTTGGCATTCCAGCTACTGAAAAAAAAATGAGCATCATCATCATCAGATTCCACAGAAGTGGAAGTGGAGCATCATCAGCAGATTCCACGGTCAGGAATATATAGAACAGTGATTCTTAAACTTTCTTTTTGGCCCTGGACCCCATCCCCGCTTCGAGAACTGTTGTGGGCCCCTCATTAAAAATTAGAGACATAATTCGAACCCAGATACAATTGGTATGAAAACTCCCGGTAAAATCAATTGAGCATCAGGCATACCAACTCCGATGAACGCAGACAACGATCGAAAGGGGCATTGTTAAGAGAGGCCAGTTTAGTGGGCATAACATTCCTTGATGAAGTTGAAAAGCTCGTCAAAAAAAAAAAAAGTAAAACTTGACGAAGTACCATGCGAGGCCTGGTGACGTTTAACGGTACGGGTAAGATGTAAGATGGTGCTAAGATTTTTATTAATCAAGCTAATCGATGTACTGGTCCGTGGATCCTCAAAATTTTTTCCCTTGACACCCATGGGATCCATGAACACCAGGTTAAGAACCACTGTCGAAGAGAATTGAGATCGGTTGAAAAGAATTAGGTTAATTGAAAGATGACTGACCTCTACTTCTGCTAGTCCTGTTCGTGAGTGAAATGGCAGCATTGCTTGAAATAATCCATCTTTTACAAAATGCTGCAACAAACAACAGCCAGTAATTCTTGGTTGTAGGACAAAATATAAAGAAGTTCTGCCTACACCATGTTCAGCAAAGAGAAATGTTGCATTATACACTGACGACCACGCTGGGAGAAAATGCAGAGAAAAGAATAATAAGTGGGTGCGATAATAGGAAGTAACGAATGATTAAAGCTTTGAGACAACTTTGTATTGCTTTGTTAACTTTAGTAGATATCGAAAAGCTTAGTGCACACATTAGCTCTTTTTTTACATGCTTACTTATTATCATTTCCTTCTCATTAAAGATGCCTTTTGTGAAAATCTTGGAAGTTTTTAGCTGTTATTGAATATTACATCTTCTCTATGTATTATGCTATGAATTCCCTTTTTCCGCTAATCAGAAAAGCATTCAGGCACAAGATTTTATAACGCCTGGGTTTTGTTTTAATGGCGGTCAACATTCTATTTTGATATGAGATACGACTTAATCATGCGCGCTTTCTTCACAACTTGTCTGTTTTTTTTTCATTTGTTGACTGGATGATTATAAGTTTCACTCACTGAAATCAACACCTCTATCGCCCCTAGTGATCTTTTCCATCGATCTGTTGTTTGTCTATGACTCACTTTCACAGAGTGGTACAGGCTCAGCGTAGCATTTTAGAACTCTATTTCTGATGTTCGTTGGTGAAGATGCATTGTACAAAATATTTCTCATTTGTTTGAAAGTTGTCTGGACTTGGCATATTGATGTCAGAGGTGTATCTGGCATCTGATGTTGCTGGCGTGCCCAGACATTTAAATGCATGCACTTGTCTCTAGACTGTTTCTTCTAACTTAACACTGCATTTACGTGGGGTTTTTTTTTTCCTTTCGTGATATGACTATTGTTTCTGTTTTATTGCTATTTATGGCGATTTCTTTCTTTTCACTTTCTGTCCCTTCTGTGTCTAATAATTTCTGCAGACTCTTTTCGTTTTTTTTTTGGCTATTAGTACTGCATCATGTGCATATGGCAGATTACTCACGTTCTAGTCTCCGGCTGGAATTCCTGCTCGTTAATATTCCTCTAATTCAGATTAATGCGTGGCATCTAGTCTGATGACTACGCTGCAATATTCTAAACAGATGCAAGGAGAAAGAGCCTGCAGCCAAACTATTCTTGCCTCAAAAGAAACACAAGCCTGGTAGCGCGTCTCTACTCACCGTGACTGACGAGTAGTGTTACTGCCCCCTTAAGTGCGCAGGTGCGCAGGTGTGCAGGTAAGTCTTACTGCCTCAAACAGGCCTGGGGGCTGCCTGGTGAAAGAGGTTGTTCTCGTAAATACTTAGAAGATAACCGATGATTTCAGGGAAGGTATATGTTCTTCGTAAGCCTGACCTTACATTCTGAGTTGCTTACAGTGTTTGGCAATGCTAGAACCATGGTACGACTACAGGAATTTCTGGGGGAAACAAAAAAAGTGGTCAAGACCCTGCCTCAACTTTTTTTTCGTAATCTCCCTAATAACAGGCTTTTGTGGTCCCTCGGTCTGGATAACGAAATGGTGACTCCGTGATATCCCCTTGTGGCGGAGCTAGTAAAGAAGTTCGCTTCTCTAGTTCCACTGCAAGTCCTCAAGTAATTCATTCTCAAAACGACCCGGCGTCTATTTTCACCACCATATCGGCCTCGGCAGCAAAGAACAAAGGCTCGTTGTTCTAGATAGATCAAGACAAGTTTTAAAAAATAAGAACATTCTGAACGCGTATACAAAATATATACGGCATGCTCTATAATCTTCCAGAGCCGTCTAATTTGACATAAAAAAAAATTGCATAGGTCAGCCTGAACAGAAAAACTGACCAGAGATGAGCAAGGATTAACGTAAACGTGCAGGTGTGTCGTAGTGATTAGTGGACTGCCTTTGTGAAGGCACTTGGGCAAAGTTCGGTTCGTTTTTTTTCTTAATGTGTAATCCAGTCTGCTCTGCTGAAAATAACACTCTGTGGTCAGGGTCAAAGACAATGGAAATGAGAGTGGGCGTTTTAACTATATACGCTGGGGTTTAAAACAAAACCGTTAGAACCAAACTACCCTTACAGTGTATAGCAAAATAGAGTTCCAAGTTGCTTTTTTTTCTTTTTGTTTTCATTATCTGTTATCAAAGTACTCTCTCGCATTTAATCTATCTATCTATCTATCTATCTATCTATCTATCTATCTATCTATCTATCTATCTATCTATCTGCCTGTCTGCCTGCTACCTACCTGCCTACCTGCCTGCCTGCCTGTCTGTCTGTCTGTCTGCCTGTCTGTCTGTGTGTCTAGATTATGTGTTTAGATACCCATACCAAATACAAAATTTGTATTTGTCTGCGGGTCAGACTCACAATTACGCAATAAAATCTCACCAAAAAGAACAACTCCCGAGCGATAGTTTACTTTATTAATTGTGTCCAAGCAATTGTTAACTTTACTAACGGCGCTCCGAGCAATTGTTTACTTTACTGAGGACGCCCGGGCAAATGTTTTCATTACTGACAATCCAATTGTTAACTCAACCGACGGCACCTGAGCAAACGAATACTGGTGATGCCCGAACAAACGTTTGCATTACTGGCAGCGTCCACACAAATGTTTGCATTACTGGCAGCGTCCACACAAATGTTTGCATTACTGGCAGCGTCCAAACACATGTTTGCATTACTGTCAGCGTCCACACAAATGTTTGCATTACTGTCAGCGTCCACACAAATGTTTGCATTACTGGCAGTGTCCACACAAATGTTTGCATTACTGTCAGCGTCCACACAAATGTTTGCATTACTGTCAGCGTCCACACAAATGTTTGCATTACTGGCAGCGTCCAAGCAAATGTTTTCATTACTGGCAGCGTCCAAACAAATGTTTGCATTGCTGACAACCCAATTGTTAACTCGACGGCACCTGAGCAAACGATTACTTTACTGATGATGCCCGAACAAACGTTTGCATTATTGTCAGCGTCCAAACAAATGTTTGCATTACTGGCAGCATCCACACAAATATTAACTTTAACTGACGACACCCTAACAAATAATAGTTTTACTGACGGAGATCGAGCAAGTGTTAACTTTACTGACGTATTTTCAAAGCTAACACACTAGCAAGTGCTAACTTTACTAACGTAGTTTTAAAATCAACATGCCATATTCAGACAATGTAAAGCTGAAACGTCTAGTCACTTCATTCTGTGTGGTCTTTTCTGTGATCATACGCATTCATATACAGGCTGTAGTTGTAGATACTTGGTTGGTTCGAACATGTCACACACAAAAAATGGACAAAAAAGAAAAAAAAGTGGAAGAGGTAGGACAAGAGTGATAAGAAAAAATAGGATGTTTCATCATGAATATATTCATTGTTTTCATTATCTTCGTTTAATCATCTCTCTTCGTTACACACAAGCTCTCTGTCTCTCTCTCTCTCTCTCTCTCTCGCTCGCTCTTTATCTGTCGCACAAACATACACTCACGCCCAAGCGTTGAGGTAAAAATTAGCAGGTTTTTTAACATGAAAGTATAAATACATTTTTGCCCCTTTTCTTTATAATAATATTTCTTCACTGTAACCTCCCCCCCCCCCTTTACTCGAAAAAATCTGTCCCGTACAAGACACCAAAAACATGTTCAATTCTTTCTCGAAGTTAAGACTCCACCGCTGTGGGCATCACGCGTGGATTGTTATCCCACCTGCCGCAGACGAATTGTTTCGTGCCTTCACGATGTTAATTAAACCCTCCAAAATATTTACTCCAAGGTTCCCTCTTTTTTTAAACATCTTTTTTTTAACTTCTTTCTTCACCTCTGATCTTTGCTTACAATTTAGAAGTGGCACGAACGACCTGGTATTCTATTGAAGCTGAATAGATATAAATAAATTGGCAAGTCCGTGAGAGAAATTCGGCTCTTCGTGCGGAGATATTTGCATGTTTTAAAATCTACTCTTTCTTGGAGGTTTTTGAAAACATGTGTCTTCAAATTTATCTAACGTGTTGGAAGAGTAAGTTTCGTGAACTCTCGAACTATCTCTCTCTCTCTGTCTCTCTGTCTCTGTCTCTCTGTCTCTGTCTCTGTCTCTCTCTCTCTCTCTCTCTCTCTCTCTTGATTGGTTGCTAGCCTCATGTTTGAACAAATCAGAGCTGTGAAGACAAAACTGTTCGGCAGCTGTGGCTTTTGTATATTGGTGGGCTCTTTCTTGTATCTGGATCGATTAAACCATAAATTATATCATCTAAATGTTTTATCTATCTTGCTTGAATGACGTCAGATCTATGTCAAAACAACAGACATCAAAAGGAGGGATGGAAGGCTGAAATGAAGGATTAGTGTTTCAAAACAGAAATATATCATAGATACAAAGGAAGAAAATGTTACAGATGATGAATTAGATAAATGACTATTTCATGTGTTATTGTAAACGTGGGAATGTGATAGTAAGGTTATCGGGTCCTGCGGGTCAGACTCTATCCCACCTCCCCTCTGCTGCTTCTGATAACAGTCTGATGCGCTCCTTCATACTCACTACCAAGGTAAGCCTCGCACTGGTCCTCGTGGTAGTGGAGCCTGCATACATGCTCCTTTCTAGAGTCATATCCAAGTACAGGCCGCTGTAATCTACTCCCCATCCGACACGCGGCTTGCGTGCTTCGATATCATCACAGCATATGCTGCAGAGAAAACCATATGTTCGCTAACATATTCTGCAGAGAAAACCATATGTTCCCTAACATATGCTGTAGAGAAAGCCATATGTTCCCTAAAATATGCTGCAGAGAAAACCATATGTTACCTAACATACAGCACGTTTGTATCAATTTATTCCCTAACATACAGCACACTTGTATCAGTCTGTTCCCTAACATACTGGACACTTGTATCTATCTATTCCATAACATACAGCACACTTGTATCTATCTATCCCATAACATACATCACACTTGTATCAATCTATTCCCTAACATACAACACACTTGCATCAATCTATTCCATAACATACAGCACACTTGTATCAGTCTGTTCCCTAACATACTGGACACTTGTATCTATCTATTCCATAACATACAGCACACTTGTATCTATCTATCCCATAACATACATCACACTTGTATCAATCTGTTCCCTAACATACAACACACTTGTATCAATCTATTCCATAACATACAGCACACTTGCATCAATCTATTCCCTAACATACAACACACTTGCATCAATCTATTCCATAACATACAGTACACTTGTATCAATCTATTCCATAACATACAGCACACCTATATCAATCTATCCCATAACATGCAGCACACTTGTATCAATCTATTCCCTAACATACTGGACACTTGTATTCAAATGTGCTATCATAGTAATTTCCTCTAAGTAAAAATGAATAACATGCTGTTTTTGTCTACTTAACTTTCTTAAGTTAACGTTATGTTAACAAATGTCAGTGATTTCTGTTTTCGGTTCCGCTGTTTTCAGCTTCGGCGCAACCGAACACGGAATGATGCCAGCGTTACGAAGAAGTTCACCCGCTTGTTTCGTACACTGATAGTCGTGTGTCTCTGACTTCATGCAAACATTCTCCATTACCAGCGACCATACATTCAACTGGAATTCAGCACATCACAGCATTTATAGATATGTTATTGTAATGTATAGATTTTACAACAATTTCAAGGTCTGTCATACACAACTCGTCGTTACTGGTTCCCGTCTCATCTATTTCTATCCTCTTGTCTGGGATTTCTCCTTTTTTTTTCCTGTCGGCATCTGATTCTGTGCCTGGCTTTCACTCAAGGAGGATACTCCCCCCCCCCCCTCAACCAAAAAAAGCCCCTAAAAGCTAAGTGTTTAATTTTTCATCCATTTTTCGTGATTTTATCCGCTATGTTGTCTTTGTATGTGATCTTTGAAAAAAAAGGCTTTCTGGCGAAATATTGGATTGTTGTATGTTCTTCATTTATAAATGCTCATCTTATTTTCTGCCACTCTCCGTTTGTTTGGTTTTTTTTTTTTTTGGGGTGGGGGGGGTGCCTACTTTCCTACTCTTTATATCTCTTTTGTAGAGCTGAGCCACACACTTCTGTCTAATTACTGTAACCCGTGTTGCTGGCAGCCGTCATTTATCTAATCTCTTCTTCCACAAGCGGCGGTTCTCAAACGGGAAGACAAGTGGCTCCTCTGTGGGGGAATTTCAAGTCTAATGGGAGGCAGTTTTACCATTGTAAAAGAATGTATACTGTCCACACAAAAAAAAAGAAACGCATAATCACTGATGATCCAATTTTAGCCAAAACTTTGATATTCTATAGCTTTTTAAATTGAATGAATAAAGTTTTCAAATTGCACACAATAATACCTAAGGGTTTAAACACTCATTTAACAGTTTCTTACATCTGTGTGACGAGAATGTGTTAGTCACAGGGGTTCTCAACTTAATATGGTGTGTGGCCTCCGCTTGCATCGATTAGCGACTGGCATCTCCTGGCCATAGATGTGATCAGATGTCTGATGTGCGCCTGTGGGATGGCTGCCCACTCTTCCTGGATTGCCTGCCACAGATCACGACGTTGGCTGGAGATACGTTTCAGTGACAAACACTTCTTTGCGGCGCATCCCACAGCTCGATCAGATTCATGTCTGGAGACAGGGATGGCCAGGGAAGGGTGAGAATGTTGTTGACAGTCAGGAACTGTGTGGCGAACCGTGCAGAATGGGGTCTGGCGTTGTCCTGTTGAAACACAGACCTGTGCGCAACCAAAAGTGGAAGGACATGGGGTCGAAGAATTTCATTGACGTATCGTGCATTCAAGCCTCCTTCAATCTGCACCAATGGACTCCTTCCCTTGAAACAAGGGATCATTCCTCATACCATTACACCTCCACCACCGTGCGGCAGAGCTTCATCAACGCAATTTTTGGCAAAACATTCATTTGGCCTACGGTAGACCGTTCTCCGCATATCATGGCGGTGCAACAAAAAGGAAGATTCGTCACTAAGACAAGTCTCCATTGATTGTCAGTTGTCCAGGGCCGATGCTGGTTGGCCTAAACAAGCCGATTTTGGCGATGGCGTCTCGTTAAAACAGGACCTCGGTAAGGTCGTCGTGCCACCAATCCAGCTTCATGCAGTCTATTCCGGACAGTTTGATCAGACACACGACGTCCTGCAAGCAATGACTGGGCACTTGAGGAAGCTGTTGTAAACCTGTTTCTGAGGTGATGAACCAGAATAAAGCGATCATCAGCTGCTGTTGTCACCCTGGGTCATCCACTGCGGAGCCAGTCTTCAGCTGAGCTAGTGGCTTGGAAACGGTGCCAAAGTCGACTGATGGTACTCTGCTGCACATTTAAATGCCTGGCAACCTGACTTTGACTTTCGCCTGCTTGCAGGCGACCAATAGCAATGTTTTGTAAATTTTGCGATAGACGCACCATAATTGTCTGCTTGAAAATTAACTGAGTTTGTTTGTGTAACCTCATCCTTTTATAGGGTTTCATTTGCGTGGGTAGTGAGTTGTGCTCACCACAAAAACCACGACTTTTCCATAAACGCAAAGTGAGTTATGATGTTAAAAAATGCGTGATTATTAGGGGCAGCTACTGCGTTCTGACAATACATGATAATAGCAAAATTCACGCTAAATCATGGACCTGATACATTGGTGACAATTTTTGGTTTGGTTTGAGATACCCGGGAAAACACTTTGTCATAACATAAAAAAATGAAGCTTATATAAGCTTTGCGTTTCTAAACGTGTTTGTCGCCGAAACGTTTCTTCAGCCAATCGTCGTGATCTGTGGCAGGCACTCCAGGATGAGTGAGCAGCCATCCCACAGGCGTACATCAGACATTTGATCGCATCTATGCCCAGGAGATGCCAGGTGCTGATCGATGCAAGCGGAGGCCACGCGCCATACTAATTTGAGAACCCCTGTGACTAACAAATTCTCGTCACACAGATGTAAGAAACTGTCAAGTGAGTGTTTAAACCCTTATGTATTATTGTGTGCAATTTGAAAATTTTATTCATTCCATTTAAAAAGCTATAGAATATCAAAGTTATGGCTAAAATTGGGTCATCAGTAGTTATGCGTTTCTTTATTTGGACAGTATATAATGGTGAAAATCCTTTCTTGGTGATGATTTGATGTAATGAGGTGAATTCCTGGGACATCCTGAGATGAAAAGAGAGGATTTGGGATATGGGACATCAGAGATGAAGGGAGCGGATTTGGGACCTTGAACATTCAGAGATAAAAAGAAAGGATTTGGGACCTGGGACATCCTGAGATGAAAAGAGAGGATTTCGAATCTGGGGCATCCAGAGATGAAAAGAAAGGATTTTGGACCTGGGACATCCTGAGATGAAATTTGAGGATGTGAGACCTGGGACGAATATGACCACTGCTTGACTAAAATAAATGTTTTCTTGGCTTGTCTTTTCCAGGGTCGCCATTTTCTTGTGTGGTTGACAAGATAGACAACAGCTTCATCACCGCCTTTGGGACGGGCTTGGTGGGCGGTATCAGCGGGGACAATGAAAGCTTTACGGTTGTGGCCAAATCTGGAACTGCCAGTAAGTATGAGAGCACAGGTGTTGGAACAGAAAGGAAAACGTAGACTAGCATAGACTGGTTTAATTAAGGTAATGAATGATCAAAGGGAGATCACGACAATATAAACTTGATAGTAATGAAGGATCAGGGAGAGAAAGAGAGAGGGAGATGGAGAGAGAGAGCGCGACAATATAAACTTGATAGTAATGAAAGATCAGGGAGAGAAAGACAGAGAGCATGACAATATAAACTTGATAGTATTGAATGATCAGAGAGAGAGAGAGAGAGCACGACAATATAAACTTGATAGTAATGGAGGATCAAGGAGAGAAAAAGAGAGAGCACGACAATATAAACTTGATAGTAATGAAAGATCAGGGAGAGAATGAGAGAGAGCACGACAATATAAACTTGATAGTAATGAATGATCAGAGAGAGAGAGGGAGATAGAGAGAGAGGGAGAGAGAGAGCACGACAATATAAACCTGATAGTAATGAATGATAAGGGAGAAAAAGAGAGAGAGAGAGGGAGAAAGAGGGATCACGACAATATAAACTTGATTATAATGAAAGATCAGAGGGAGAGAGAGAGAGATGACGACAATGTAAACTTGATAGTAATGAAGGATCAAAGAGAGATGACGACAATGTAAACTTGATAGTAATGAAGGATCAAAGAGAGATGACGACAATATAAACTTGAGGGTAATGAAGGATCAAAGAGAGAGAGAGAGAGAAAGAGAGAGAGATAGAGAGATGGTGACAATGTAAACTTGATAGTAATGAAGGAACAGAGAGAGAGAGAGAAAGACAGATCACGATAATGTAAACTTGATGGTGATAAAGGATCAGAGAGAGAGAGAGAATGATTGATTGACTGATCTTTATTTCAAAAGGGTTAAGAAAGAGAGAGAAAGAGAGAGAGAGAGAGAAAGAGAGCTGGCGACAATGTAAACGATGGTAATGAAGGATCAAAGAGAGAGGGAGAGATAGCAACAATATAAACTTGATAGTAATGAATAATCAAATAGAGATGACGACAACGTAAACGTGATGGTAATGGATGATCAAAGAGAGATCACGACAATATAAACTTGATGGTATTGAATGTTCAGAGAGAAAAAGAAAGATGACGACGATATAAACTTGATGGTATTGAATGTTCACATAGAAAAAGAGATATCACGACAATATAAACTTGATGATATTGAATGTTCACAGAGAAAAAGATATATCACGACAATATAAACTTGATGGTATTGAATGTTCACAGAGAAAAAGAGATATCACGACAATATAAACTTGATGGTAATGAATGATCAAAGAGAGATGAAGACAGCGTAAACTTGATGGTAATAAAGGATCAGAAAGAGAGAGAGAGAGAGAGATATGACGACAATGTAAACTTAGAAATTATTATGCGGAAAGAAATGAAAGAAATATAAAGAAGTAGTAGAAAAAGGAAGAAAAAAAATTAATTAAAGCAAAAAAAAAAAAACAGAATGAAATATTAAAACAAAGAAAGGAACAACTGAACTAACTTTTTTTTTTAATTTGAAAATGTGAATACGCAGGCCCCGTCTAGCAATACGTGCCAAACAAAAGAGAATGAAACCTGCAGTCTTATATCAGTGTACAAATATAAGAATAACACTAATTATTTTCGTTTGTGAAGACCACTGAATAACGAAAGTAACAAGATTTCTGCCTCTAAAGTTCCTATAATTGTACACAACAATGCTACAGTTATATCTCATTCTTTATAGCAACGTAAAAATGACGTTGTTTAGCCACTGTTACTTTATTTTATGACTAAGTCTCATTTCATTAATCCGGATTAAGTTATGAGTGGATAAGCACTCGGTCTACTAATCCCCAGAGGTGGGGATTTTTTTTCTGGTATCACCACACCCAAAAAAGGCCCCCGGGTTCACCCAGCCTCTAAAAATGGGTACCAGACAAATATGGGTAGGTAAATGCGACAGGGCGTGATAGTGACCACATCAGACTTTCATGTGCCCAGGGTCTTGGAACTACGGGCCTAACACCGTATCCCCAGCATGCCTTAATGACAAGAAATTTTACCCTTTACCGAACTCAGATCTACAAGTATAAACCACCCTTATCCAAGTCTCACATTAAGTGCCGAATTATTTTGGCTACATTTTGTTATACTGAATTACTAACCTTAATTTACATATTTCTCTGTGTTACAGGGGAAATCGATGTCAAAATCGATGGACCGTCCAAAGTCGATCTCCAAAGAAAAGACAACCCTGACGGATCCGCAAACTTCAGTTACATGCCCATGACTCCCGGAGCTTACAACATTAGCATAAATTATCACGGCAAACCAATTAAGGGCTCGCCTTTCGTGGCGAAGATATCAGGTTTGACATTATGTACCCAAGCATCCTTGATTAGTATAATGAGATTATGTTATTTTGTTTGCTTTTTTTTAAACTTTAAAAATATAACGACTGTCTCGTTTCATTTCATTTGCAGCTTCCTATGTTAAATAATAGAATAGGAAAGGCGATGGACTGGTTTGTCGTGTATTCCCAAAAGATATCTGACCGGTTCTGTTAGAACAGCCATGAGATGTGTATATGAAAGAATATGTGAGCGTGACTAAGGAAAGTAACAGAAAAGAACAATTCTATCCATACTACAAAAATTTTATACTGAAGAAGGCTGGTTAGTAAAGATGATTAAACAGAGAAAATTTAAGTATTTCGGACATATTAAATGTCATGAGAGTTTAGAGAAGACAGTCATGGAAAGGTACATAATGGGAAAAAGAAAGAGAGGAAGACCAAGGCGAAGATTGGAACAGGTCATGATGATTTGCGAATGGATGCATCAGCAGCAGGTCTTCTTGCATACAGCCGAGAGACCTTCAAGAGAGCTGTTTTGAGACAAAGTTCCGCAAGGAACATGCAAATGAAGGAACGAATGAGCTAAGAACAACCTGGTGAAGAAATGTTGAAGCCAGACTGGGCAAAGTATAAAACTCTTTGACCCTTTTCCTATCATTTTCATGACCAAGAATATGTACAAGGAGCTTCAAAATTGTCTCCAGACAGTATCACAGATCGGGCCGCGGCTGCTAGCAAAGGAGAAAGGCAAATTTCTTGAAAATGCCATATTCGGAAAGTGAAACAATGGAGATATTAAGGGAGGGCAAACAGCACTCTCTTGATCTGCAGAAGGTCTGTGGCTTCAGTCTTAAAATCTGAAGGAAGTAAAAGAAATAGCGAAGAACAAAATGAAAGTGACACTACCCCATTTGAAGAACTGCACAAGGTTGGACTGGACAGGACACGGAACGTTTTACGATCCGCTCAAGAAGATAAGATATCCATACCATCCACTCAAGATGATAGATATCCATACCATCCACTCAAGATGATAGATATCCATAACATCCACTCAAGAAGATAAGATATCCATACCATCCACTCAAGATGATAGATATCCATAACATCCACTCAAGATGGCAGAAATCCATAACATCCACTCAAGATGATAGATATCCATACCATCTACTCATGAAGATAAGATATCCATGCCATCCACTCAAGATGATAGATATCCATACTATCCACTCAAGATGATAAGATATCCATACCATCCACTCAAGATGATATATATCCATACTATCCACTCAAGATGATATATATATCCACACTATCCACTCAAGATGATAGATATCCATACTATCCACTCAAGATGATAAGATATCCATACCATCCACTCAAGATGATATACATCCACACCATCCACTCAAGATGATATATATCCATACCATCCACTCAAGATGATATATATCCATAACATCCACTCAAGATGATAGATATCCATACCATCCACTCAAGATGATATATATCCATACCATCCACTCAAGATGATAGATATCTATACCATCCACTCAAGATGATAGATATCCGTACCATCCACTCAAGATGATAGATATCCATACCATCCACTCAAGATGATAGATATCCGTAACATCCACTCAAGATGATAGATATCCGTAACATCTACTTAAGATGATAGATATCCGTACCATCCACTCAAGATGATAGATATCCGTAATATCCACTTAAGATGATAGATATCCGTTTGATAGTTTTTAAAGACGTTTTTAACTCAGTCTGAGCCATTCTCTTGCGACATTCCCTTCGTTCTTTGTCCTATATTAGCGTGTTAAAGGTGGCCACTGCCTCTTTTCATATTTTAGAGATTAATTCGTTGGCCTTAATCATCTAAAACACATCAAAATGTACTTGTCTTCAGACGAAGAGGTGAGGACTGCAGGGACGTGAAAAACAATAAAACATAACAAGTATAAAAGATAAGAACAAACAAGAAATAATGTAAATGAAGACATGAATTTTCTGTTATAAATTTTCCGAAATACAAATCTAACTACATCAAACTTTTCAATAGCTAAACGGAGTTGTTTCGTTTGGAACAACATTTCTATCTTAACTATAAAATTACTAGATTCGCTAGAGGAAATCTACCATATTTTTTTTTCTAGAATAGGGGTGTCCAACTAACGGCCGGCGAAATCTTTTTTGCGGACCGCGAGGCTGTTATGAAAATGTAATTAATTTGATTAAAAGTAACATTTCTTTTCTTCAAAACATATGGAATTTTGTGTTTAAATAACTGAAAAGTTTATTATATAGTCAATTCACCTTTACTTTGTAACTGCCACTAGTTTCTCTTTTTTTTTTTAATGTAGTTTGTCAAAACTAGCTATTTAGTTGCGGATGGCCTCTCCATTTCCGCATACAGTTGTGGCCCTTAATGGCACTGAAGTTGAATACCCGAGTTTTAGAGAAAGAAAAAAAAAACAATTATCAAATATTTACTTTCAATTTTCTAGCTTACGTTCTGGTTTCTTCGTTTCTCTTCGTTTCCTTATTCCAACACTTCCATTGCTGTTGTGCCTCTCAAATTCAGGTGAAGGTCGAAAGCGGTCAACCATATCTATAGGCAACAGTGCTGAGTATTCGTTGAAGATCATGGAAGCTGACATTGTGGACTTAGTGGGCACTATCAGGACTCCAGGCGGGCAGATCGAGCCCATCATCCTGAAGAAAATGGACAGCGGCGAGCTTGGTATGGCCCTATGTCTGTCTCATAGATGTAGTCATTTATACTGTATCTTTAGTCCTAGAACATTATCATATTACTATATACAGTATTGTCTGTCAGACAATAGCAACATATAATCAGATATTGTCTGTCAGACAACAGCAACATATCACATATTGTCTGTCAGAGAACAGCAACACATAATCACAAATGACATAAGACAGCTGCAACATATAATTACATACTGTCTGTCATAGAATAGCAACATACTGTCACATATTGTATGCCAGAGAACAAATGCCAGAGAAATAAATGTTATGGTGTCCACATTGTTCCACGCAACACCTAGTAGATAATGGTGTTAGCACAAGTATTGACCTGTCAGTATACTAGAGGGTACTGAGAACATCACGGCCTGGCTGTTACAGAAAAAGTTTGGAACTCTTTCCTACATACTGGGTTACCACAACGCCTCCGCCTGGAGTCAAAGCACTGACCTTGGCCTGTGAATCGAGTACACTAACCATTTCACTACCCATGCGCTCTTCTATTTTTATAAGAGTACTAGCTGATTACCCGGCGTTTCCCGCTGATTTATTTATCCCAATCGTCTATTAGACAGGGAAAGGAATGAATTCTATCTATAGCGTAATACTGAAGTAATTTTATTTACCGGTATTTCAAAGTTAAGTACGGTATACAAACTACAGAGTAGAGTCTTTTACAAATTCACTATAATATTAATTTTTAACTCAAAACTTGATTATAAACATTTTTAGTTTCACCTCCAGGAGCAAGAATAAATAAATTCTTGGGGGAACCCACCCCTGTGCAAGCAAAATAAGGTTGTCCTTGGGAGAAGCATGGCGATCTCAAATCTATTTATCTCTCTGTCCCTATCTTTCTCCCTCGCTCTCTCTCTCTTCTCTCTCCCTCTCTCTCTCACTCTCTCTCCCTCTCTCCCCCTCCCTCTCACACTCTCTCCCTGTCTTTATCTCTCCCCTCTCTCTCAACCTCTCTCTCATTCTCTCTCCTAACCTCTCTCTCTCTCCTTCTCGCTCTCCCACTCTCTGTCTCTTCCTCTCTCTCGCCTTAATTTGAAAAGCTAATATGAAAAAAATAAGAAAACGGCACACTGTTACTGAGCAATGAAATCTACTATAGAATACAATAAAACGCTAATACAAACATAAGGAAAAAAAACAAAGTTAAAATGTATTTTTACAAACATAATTAAAACAAAAAGAGACCATCAAAATTATTTAGACCGTCAAAATTATTTGGACTTGCCATGGGAGGCTAGAAATGCCGCTCTATTTCACGATTATCTCCCTTAAACCATTCTTTTGTTCTCCTCAATTGTGTGGAAATGATGTCACCCCTTCATACCCCGATCCCTAGGGAAGCTATGGGTATTTTACCCCAACATTATATGTTTCCAGATTGTAAGTCTTATGTGTACCAAGTTCGGTTGAAATTGCTCCAAACGTTTCAGAGTGATGTTGGAACATACATACATACATACATACATACATACATATATACATACGTCCATTTTTTTATATATACAGATTGTAACAGTTTGTCAGTTTTATTATAATTTATGTTTATATATATATATATATATATATATATATATATATATATATATATTATATATATATATATATATATATATGGAATCTCCAGGGGTCGCATACTTTACTCCGAGACAAAAGGGTGAGTACGTGGTGAGTGTCATGCGACAGGAAACACACATTCCGAACAGCCCGTTCAGGATCGCAGTCGGCGACAAGGAGCTAGGACACGCCGCTGGATGTACGGTCAAGGGCGCCATCACTGAGGCCACCGCTAACCAGCCTAACGAGATCAAAATAGACACGACAAATGGAGGTAATGGCAGCTTATACCAGGGATGTTGGTTTGGGGGAGGGGGGGCGGGGAGGTGTCAGTCACTGTTAATACAAGACACGGGGGTGACCCACTGTTAATACAAGACACGGGGGTGATCCACTGTTAATACAAGACACGGGGGTGATCCACTGTTAATACAAGACATGGGGGTGAGCCACTGTTAATACTAGGCATAGGCTGAGATACTGATAATATGAAACATAGACCTGAGATACTGATAATACGAGGCGTAAGATAGGGATGGGCCCCTGTTATTGGGAGACGTGAGAAATGGCCCAGTATTAATCCTAAACATAGAGCCTGGAATGATATTATGTTGTACGAGATATAGGGTGAATGTAATCCTGTGTCTGTACGAAACAAGTGGGGGTACTCTACTGTTAAAATAACACGCGCGTGTTACAATGTTACAATGTTAATATAACATATGTCGGGGTGAGGAGGCTCAACACAGGGAGGAGAGAGAGAGTATGGAAAGAAACATTGAAACATAGAGGCAAGGTGTTGGGGGAGGTAATTTTTATTGCAATAAAGGATGTAAGGGAGGTAACAAACAAATAACAGCACATATAACTGTGACGGAAAGTGTTATAACCATATTAATTAAGTAGAAATAAACAGCACAGCAAAACACAACTACAGCCCTAAGCAAGTGACGGAGATCATATTTAATATGACACTAAGCGCCGATACATGTTATTATGAGAAGTGGGTTTGATTTTAATCAAAAACAAATTACCGCGGAACTTTGGAGGAAAGATTGTCTTGTCTTACATTGCCATTGAAGTGCGAGCTCGTGTAGCAGCCGATGCTGTGAAGATCTTGAGACATAACATCACGTCACTATCTTCTTCCCACAAACAGACAGATCAATAGTGAACATTCTAGAGACTCTCACAGAGTTTGGCAAAGACAACGGAGCCACGCTAAACATACAGAAGTCAGTAATAAAGGGGGTAAGCAAATGGCGGAACAAAAGAGACTCACACATACAGACAGCATATATCTTTACGGCATCACTTTCCTGTCACACCCAGATAAAACACACAAACCCACATGGGAGAAACCTGTAGCACAATTCACAGATATGCTGAACATATACAAATATAAGACTGTAACCAACACTGTACACACCATCAAGCATAAAACTCTCATACAGAACAAACTACACGGATGTATCGCCCTCCAAGACATGCAAACAAAGATCCAAGGCATACAAACAAAGATCCAAGACATACAAACAAAGATCCAAGACATACAAAGATCCAAGCACTCAGGATCAGTCACGTGGGCCGCATCATCAAACACCCCAAAACCAGCACACACTAGCTCACTACTACATGGGACTCAGATTATCAAATCTGCTCCCACCAAACAACTCACAGCCACACAGTTTTGGTAAACTGCCACTCTTCTACAAAACCTGCATTCAAGCCATCCACGGAAACGAAGCACTCATACACCGTAAAACAAATTACATCTACAAACATTTAATCAGAAACCAAGCAAACCCCCGCTACATCTCAGGATCAAAAGAGGTCGGAGATACGGCATCTTGGGGTTTAAGGGAACTTTCACAAACCTCCATCTTAGAAATATCACACCGAAAGCGAAAGAAATTATTTCTAGACTTATTTACAGCATTACACCCAACACACAGAGAGAAGCACACAGATCCAAACAGATAACACCATGTCAACTATGCAGGAACAACATACAAGAAACAGAAGAAAACATATTTTATGAATGCAGTACAATCACACCCAGTATAGCAACACTACGGAACATAATAGAAAGACACACAACACAAAGGATAGACATATACTAAGCTGATGTGCTAAATATTATTCCTGTAACTCAGGCGGACACACACACCAAGTTACCGGCCCTGCTCGCAGAGTTCAGGTTCTTGATGTGGACGTGCAGAAACAAAGCTAGATTTAAGTTCTGAAAGTTTAGTCCTAGAATTTTCTCAGATCTGTTTCGACAAAGGGGAATTGAAAATTATGGCTTTAAATTATTAACCAAGCAGTACATAATGGGAAAAAGAAAGAGAGAAAGACCAAAGCGAAGATGGCTGCAAGATATCACTGATGATCTGCGAATGGACGCATCAGCGGCAGGGTATCTTGCTTACGACCGAGAGGCCTACAGGAGAGCTGTTAGGGAGACAAAGTTCTGTAAAGGATATGCAAATGACTGACTGACTGAAACCCTGCAAGAAACAAAGCCTTGACGTCAGCGAGCGTATGTGAGAGAGAGAGGGGGAGAGTGAGAGAGAGAGGAAGAGAGAGAGGTATAAAATATCTTTAATGAATGGTACTGCATTTATTTTTATCTCGTCTAAAATATTTACTCTTTCTTAGACAATGTCGCGACAACAGTGATACACTCGTTGTAAAGTTTTTATGTACATATTTACCTGTCACACCTGACTGTTCAACAGTCGTTACCAGACTGGATTAGCCTTGACGCAACAGACTGACCAGACAATGACCGTCAGACAGCATTAACCCTTGACTCAACAAACTTACCAGACAACACCTCTACCCTCGAGGGGATTAAGATAACACGAAAGCCATGTTTGAAAACAAACCAGACAGAACTTGGACACAGACAACGACATGATAATAAAGATAATAGCGACTGACGACGCCTTCCTTACTTTTATCTACTCCCCTTTTCCCAGAAATGACGAAATGTTCTCAAAAACCTTTACCTGCTGCAGGTGTACTGTTAAGTTATCTCACAAATGTTTAATGTCATGATATTAGCTATCTATGCCTTTGTGTAGCCAGAAAATTACTTTGACCCCTTTTTGTTGCCAAAAATATTAAATTCATGTATAAATGTATATAACCTTTATCACACGAATCTCTGTCATCTCATGATTTGTAAAAGCCCGCCATTTCATTAGTTCATCTCACGGGCAATCATCCCCAATTCACATCATTTCATTTGGCTTTGAAATTGTTAGTTGTTGAATGTAAATAAACTTTATTTTTTAAAAATATATAAATCGTGTCGGATGGGGAGTGGGTTATGGCGGATGTTTTATTCCAGTCCAAGAGTGCAGTAGCAGGGGACTCGCAATACTTCTTTAGCAGGTTCCACCGTTATGGGGACAATGACGATCCCTTTCCCGTTAGTAGGGCTGGGCCTGCTACAGGGGGAGGGAGGTATCAACGGAGAGGTGGGACATGGTCTTGATCAGTTATGGTTAGCCAAACCTGATGCTAGCATGTCAGCTCTGGCTGGCTGATTGCCAAAACGGAATGTGTCTTCGTCCCTTGGAGGAAAGGTACAGTAAATATATGACATTAAGAAGTATGAAGAATGTATTATTGTTTTTCAAGGGATGATGATGATGATGACGATGACGATGACGATGACGTTGACGATGACGATGACGATGATGATGATGATGATGAAAGAATTCTGTAGAAAAACTGAAACATCTAGCAGAAGCTGCTGTTCTGCTTAACATCAGTTCAGAAGATTTAGATCAGAAAGCCCTCAAGAAGGGGTAAAAGGTGCCAGTCGCAGTAATCCGTCAGTAATTCAGCGCCATCCGTATCTCAGGGTATGGTGGTCTCAGCGTCTCTATCGAGGGTCCCCATCGCTCTGACATAGAGTGTCACAAGGTTGAGGATCGAGTCTACACGATCCATTACAGCCCTCACGAACCAGGCATCTATATCCTTAACGTCCAGTTCGCAGATGAGGATGTTCCAGGTGAATCTCTATCTATATATCTGTCTGTTTCTGTCTGTTTACCTGTCCGTCAGTATGTACATCTGTCCTTTTATCTGTCTGTCTGTATCCATCTGTTTCTTCGTGAGTATCAGTCTTTTTTTATCAATGTTTCCAGAAACGAAAGTTCTGAGTTGAAAGGCAGAATATAAGATAGACACTGCGTGTCCAAATTCTTCACTCTTAAAATAAAACTGGTTCTTTCAGTCTGTCTGTCTGTCTGTCTATTTGATCATCATAGATAATCTGTTTCAAATAATCTAATGAAGGATGTGTTCTATGAAAGTTAAGTATATCTGAGGTCTGTCTTGTAAGTTTAAACATTATATGTAATACATATGATCACGCTGCTAGATGTGTTGTAATTTGCTTGTCACGTCGATATGGTTACGCTGCTAGATGTGTTGTAATTTGCTTGTCACGTCGATATGGTTACGCTGCTAGATGTGTTGTAATTTGTTTTTCACACCGCAAACTATGGAACATTTTTTTTTTTTATTTAACTAACAACTATCACATCCTGCAGGTGCCCCGTTTTTGCTAAATGTGGGAGGTAACCCATCGGGTCGAGTCAGGGAAACTGTGACCCGAGACATGGATCCAGCAGATGCTGTGAGCCCCGGAACCCAGGCAGAGTTCATCCTCAAGATACCAGGTAATATGATAACGGTTCATAATAATAACAACCTTATAGATTATTTTCACAACATTTTATAATTCTTGTATGGTGAAACTGGTACAGTTAAAGCCAATCTGATGGAAGTCCATTTGCGTTACTGCAGCACGTAGAGGTTTCGTTACTGTATGTCTACGGAGCCTGGACATTCATTCATTCATTCAGCTTTCACAGCCACCGCGGCTCAATGCTGCAGACAAGACTTGTCTCCCTTCCTCTCTGTTCTTAGCCTTCTCCTGCCAGTTGTCCACTCTGAGGGTTCTTAGGTCGTCTTACAGGTTGTCACGCCGCCGTTGTCTCGGTCTGCCCTTTGGTCGGTCTCCGTTGACCACTTCTGTAAAAAGCCTATTTTGTCTGTCCATTCTCGGCCATCCTCTCCAAGTGTCTGAGCCGTCTCAATCTGTTGCTCTTCGCAATGGTAGTTATAAGCAGAGACTGGAATATCGAGTGCATTTTGTTGTTAGTTCGTGGAACTTTCCATTCTTGTGATATAGGATCTCTAATTTGTCCAAAAATTCTTCTCAAGATTCTGTTTTCAATGATGATGATGATGATGATGATATTCATATGTATGGCCTTTATATCTCACCAGGTACAAACCCTTTCGACATGGAGGCAACTATCACCGATCCAGATGGCGTGTCGGAGCTTTGCGAGGTGATGGACCAAGAAGACTTCCATTACCTCATCAAAATGACCCCAAAGAGGAACGGTTTGCACATTCTCAGCATCAAGCACAAGAGCATGCATATCTCAGGTGAGTGCGATGGCGACTTTTTCTTTTTCAGACTTTGACTGATCATTTTATTGTTTGTTTTGTTCGCCTAAAGTTGAAAGAGGGATATCTCTACCAGCAGGTGCCATGAAGATGCTGAACGGCAAAATCATGTGGATTACTATAAAGATCCTGAACATATCTAAAAGGAAAGACTTTATCTCAGACACGACAAACAATATCTAAAAGGCAAGACTTCATCACAGCCAGGACAACCTCTACCTAAAAAAAAAATAAAGACTTCACCACAGACAGGACAACCTCTACCTACAAAAAGAAAGACTTCATCACAGCCAGGTCAACCTCTACCTAAAAAAAAAAAAATAAAGACTTCACCACAGACAGGACAGCTCTACCTACAAAAAGAAAGACTTCATCGCAGCTAGGTCAACCTCTACCTAAAAGAAGAAAGACTTCATAACAGACGGGACAATCTCTACCTAAAAAAAAATAAAGATTTCATCACAGCCAGGACAACCTCTACCTAAAAAAATAAAGACTTCATCACAGACATGACAACCTCTACGTAAAAAAAGCAAGACTTCATCACAGACAGGACAACCTCTACCTAAAAGAAGAAAGACTTCATCACAGACAGGGCAACCTCTACCTAAAAAAAGAAAGACTTCATCACAGACTGAACAACCTCTAACTAAAAAAAGAAAGTCTTCATCACAGACAGGGCAACCTCTACATAAAAAAAAGAAAGACTTCATCACAGACAGGACAACCTCTACTAAAAAAAAGAAAGACTTCATCATAGGCGTTTCAAGCCTTATTTTAAAAAGCAAAATTTCACCATGATTGAGGGACCTATCATGACCCGTATCTCTTTATCCAAGCTGATACTGATACCAGAAACACTAATGCTGAGATAAGACAAAGATCTTGGATCTACTGTGGCTCTCCAGTCCGTTATCCACCCCGTTGTAGTATCAGTCATCTTTGCCATCTTATATCCTAATATCTCCCAAATTAAACTACTATATATTTAATGTGGTTGAGTGTGGCTGATGACAGCTCAAGGCGGTAGATTCTCACTAGTGCTACGGAGTTCGTGCACATGTGACTGGATCACCAGTGAATCCTTCCGGTGTTGTAATAACGATCATTTTTTTTAAAATAAGTAACGTTTATAACGTTCACAAGAACATTTTTATAAACGTTCCCTCATGTACTATACTTTGTAAGAACGAAAGCAGCAACATCTTTTTAAAAAAAAAAACAAGACCCAGCGAGAACATCATAAACGAAATGGTTATCTTTATAGCCTTACTGAAAGTACAAATCGTGATATTATATTATATACCACCTCCCCAGTGAAGGTTGGTCATTCCAGCCAGTTCTTCTTTCTCCTGCTTTCACGGTGAATAGAACCCTTCTGAATCCCGTGGTGGGTGGACTGGATCTGGATTCAGAAGGGTCCGATTCACTGTGAAAGCAGGAGAAAGAAAAGCGGGCTGGAGTGACATTGCAGCCAACCTTCACTGGTTGTTCCACTCATCGATAATTTCCCATCGCAACATACAAGTATGCCTGTGAGACCTTATTCACTTAACGAAACAGCTGAGAAGCACATAAATGCATTTGAATGTAAATGCTACAGAAGAGCCCTTTAAATGTCATGGACACAGAAGAGAACAAATATATCCATACTACAAGAACTTAATATTGAAGAAGGCTGGCTAGTAAAGAGGATTAAAGAGAGAAAACTTAAATATTTTGGACACATTAAAAGTCATGATAATCTAGAGAAAACCGTCTTGGAAGGGTACATAATGGGAAAAAGAAAGAGAGGAAGACAAAGGCGAAGATGGTTGTAAGACATCATTGATAATCAGTAAATGGATCCATCAGCAGCAGGCCATCTTGCTTACAACGGAGAGGCCTACAAGAGAGCAAAGTTCCACATGGGACATGTAAATGACTGACTGACTGACAGATATCTTTGTCTTCCTCTTGCTCTATTTTTTTCTTCTTCATCTTCTCCCTCAGCTAAAGTTTTCTTTATTGTATTGAGATCGTGATATAAGTGAAATATCTGTACTCATTGGTTCTTATGTTTTCATTAATTCTCATTTCAAATTTCACCTCCTTGAGTACTGCTTTGACTGTTATATCTGTCTACACCTCTCAATAAATGTTATAAATGCGAATACAATTTTTCTTTACAGGCAGCCCGTTTCAGTACTCCGTGGGGCAGCTGGCCGTGGGGGGACCACACAAAGTTCAAGTTGGTGGGCCAGGTCTGGAGAAGGGAGAAGTCGGTATTCCGAGTAAGCTGAAATCTTCATTTTCATCAGAATATTTCTTATTTCAGCATTCTGAGGAGTAAAGATGGATATCTCTGAAGACTGCAGCAATGCATCTCGGGTTGGTGACATTGCCGTAGACCTTGGTCTAGACTGGAGGTGGTGTTTCTCCGTGCGGACATTCTTTGTTCTTCACACCCAGGGAACTATTTCTGCACGTGCTGGAGATCGTTTTTTTTCCAGAGCACGTGTGTACCCATCAGCTAGAGCTACCTTTAGTTTGTTATACATGTGATATCTCCCTCTGGTGTGTCCTGTGGGGTGTCTGAGGGTCTTGACCTGTTCTTCTCTGTCCGTTTTGTTGATATGGGTCATTTCTTTGATAACTTTCATCAGAAAATAACGTTCATTGCTTTTTTATGACAGCGTAGAGAAAATGTGACAACAGATACAAGATAACACATCATCATCATCAATGCGCCCTCACTCCATTGGGAGTATAGGCCACAGATAAGATTTCTCCTGTCATAGCTGATTTTGGATTTCTTCTCTATTTCCTCCGCTTGTCTCTGAGCATTTTCATAATTTGTTCTCCAAGCAGTTCTAGACTGTCCTTGATTTCTGTTTCCCTGGGGTTTCCATGTCAGTCCCTGCCTTGTTATGCTGGAGTCTTGTTTCCTTAATATGTGACCAATCCACCTCCATTTTCTAGACATGATTTGTATGCGTGTAAGCTCTTGTCTTGCTCTTTCCAGGCATCCTTGTTCCTGGTTTCGTCCTGCCATTTAATGTTTAGAGTCTTTCTCATGTAGTAGTTCATGAATGTCTGCCTCCTGTATTGTATTATCTTAGCATGGCTCATGTCTGCCCTCCGAAGATCTCATAGAGACAAACATACATTTCTTGTTCGTGCACAGAAATGCCGTGTTTTACAAACGCGCTCATACAAGTTCATAAATATTCCTACGTTTCACTGTTATTGTGTTACTGCGTGCATGAAGACAACTGGTTCTGTTTGTCCTTTGTCTGAAGTGTCAACACTAACTTTCCTAGTCCACACTGTGTTTCGTTGTTTTTGTCTGAAACGTCAACATTAGCTTTCTTAGTTCACACTGTGTTTGGTTGTTTTTGTCTGAAACGTCAACATTAGCTTTCCTAGTTCACACTGTGTTTCGTTGTTTTTGTCTGAAACGTCAACATTAGCTTTCCTAGTTCACACTGTGTTTGGTTGTTTTTGTCTGAAATGTCTATGCTATCTTTTAAAGATCAAATGTTTTTCATTACCCCCTGCCCCGATGTGTTGCTGTCATTTTTACTAAGCCTTAACATTTATTACTTTTCTATGCACATTGTTAACATTCATTACTTTTTATATTGACGTTTCTAACATTCATTACTTTTCTTCTTGGTGTTTTAAGCATTTATTACTCTTCCTATAGACGTTTTTAACATTCATTACTTTTTATATTGACGTTTCTAACATTCATTACTTTTTATATTGACGTTTCTAACATTCATTACTTTTTATATTGACGTTTCTAACATTCATTACTTTTTATATTGACGTTTCTAACATTCATTACTTTTTATATTGACGTTTCTAACATTCATTACTTTTTATATTGACGTTTCTAACATTCATTACTTTTCGACCGACGTTTTGAATATTTACTATTTTTCTTGTAGGAAAATATTCTCTGAGAAGAGGAAAATTGGAACAAATTGTGGCAACTGGGAATATTGAGGGAAGAAGAAACAGAGGAAGACAGAGAGAGAAGTTACTGGATAGGCTGTCAGTGTGGCTAGGAAGAAAGTCACCGGCGGATCTCATAATCAAGTCTAAAGACAAGGAACTGTGGAGAGAAATGATCGCCTACACCATGCGGCATGGCAACTGGTTGATTGATTGATTGATTGATTATAGAGCATTTTAACATTCATTACTTTCTCTATTACCCGTGTGGTACCCGGGATCTGCAAAGAATAGGACCACTGTACCCTACCATGCATGATCGTAAAAGGCGACTAAGGAGGGTTCAGCATAGGGCCAGCAACCCTATCTGGTAAAAAACTATCAGACTGCTACAGAAACAGAAGCAAGGGAAAAAGCAAATGCAGGTGGAAGGAGAAATGTGTATCAGGAAACTGAGCCCATGAAGGTTGTGGATGAAAGCCAGCCACTGGAAGTCCCCAGCCCGACTGCAGACCTCCTGGAACCTAAACAAAAGATGCATATAGGCAGCTGGAATGTAAGAACACTAAACCAGACTGGAAAACTAGCACAAACCATCAAGGAAATGCACAGATACAAACTAGACATACTAGGAATACAAGAAGCAAGATGGACAGGACAAGGCAGAAGGAAATTAACAACACAGCACACAGAAGATACAATAATATGGTCAGGTAAAGAAGATCTTCATGAAGGAGGAGTAGCATTGATTATAACAAAAGAAGCATCAAGAGCATTGCTGAAATGGACCCCAATAAATGAGAGATTATTATATGCACGGTTCAACTCAAGATTCACGAAGCTGTCTATTATAGTTTGTTATGCACCAACAGAAGCAGCTGAAGAGGAATTAAAAGAAGATTTTTACAACAGCCTCCAAGCCACAGTAGAAACAATACCCAAGCATGATATGCTACTCATCTTGGGTGACTTCAATGCAAAAGTAGGTGAAGGAAATGAAGATAGAAGAAGAATCATGGGAAGAGAAGGAATCGGAGAAATAAATGAAAATGGAGAAAGACTGTGCAGTTTCTGTGAAGAAAACATGATGACCATCGGAGGGACAATTTTCCAACACAAAAACATCCATAAGGTGACTTGGAGGTCACCAGATAAAACCACAGAAAACCAAATCGATCACATACTAATAAACAACAAGTGGAAACGGTCACTACAAGATGTGCGAGCAAGGAAAGGAGCAGATATAGGAAGTGATCACAACCTTCTGGTAGCAAAAATAAAACTAAAATTAAGGAAAGCCAGAATCGGAGAACACAGAAGATACATTTTGATACAAGAAAACTGATAGACCAGCAAACAAGAAATGAATTCTCAATAATACTTAAGAACCGCTTCAGTGTCCTACAAGACGAAGCAGAAATGTCCATATTAGAGTTCAATAAAACACTACAGGAAACAGCAAAAGAGGTGCTGGGATATCGGAAAAGGAGAAAAGAGGAATGGATAAGTGAGACCACATGGGAAAAGATAGAGCAAAGAAAAGAAATCAAGAAAAAATTACTGAACACCAAATCACAACGGCTTAAAGAACGAGTTTTAAGTAATTATGCACAAAAAGACAAAGAAGTGAAGGAATCATGCCGTCAAGATAAACGTCAGTATTATGACAACTTAGCAGAGACAGCAGAGAAAGCAGCATATACAAATGACATGAAAACCATATATAAAATCACAAAGCAAATGACAGGTAACTTCAATACAAGATGTGAAAGTGCAGTAAGAACACGAAATGGACAACTGGTCAGTGGAGAAAGAGAAAAAATTGAAAGATGGAGGGAACACTTTAACACCCTACTAAACAGAACACAAGCAGCACAAGCAATAGATATACCTGAAGCAAAAGCGGAACTAAACATCAATACAGGACCAATAACAATAAATGAAGTAAAAGAGGCGATAAAGATGCTAAAATCAGACAGGGCACCAGGTGAAGATGAAGTGACTGCTGAGATGTTGAAAGCAGAAGAAACAGAAACACCAAAACAACTTTGCCGGATATTACAACAAATTTGGGATTTAGAAAAAGCCCCAGAGGAGTGGAAAACTGGTCTTATAGTAAAACTACCAAAGAAGGGTGACCTCAGAGATTGCGGGAACTGGAGAGGCATTACCCTACTGCCACTCACTAGTAAAGTATTTTGCAGAATAATCATCAACAGAATTGTACCAACACTTGAGGAAAAACTTCGGAAAGAGCAGGCAGGATTTAGGAAAGGAAGATCATGCATAGACCATATATTTGTACTTAGACAAATATTAGAACAGGCAAATGAATGGCATAGCACAACATATGCATTATTCATAGATTTTGAGAAAGCCTTTGACAGTGTCAACAGAGATGCACTGTGGAAAATCCTAAGATGGCATGGCCTCCCCCATAAAATAGTTAATGTAATCAAAGCCCTATACGAGGGTTTTCAGTGCAAAGTTATCTGTGGAGAACATACCTCCAGCAGCTTTAGGGTACAAACAGGAGTGAAACAGGGATGTGTACTATCACCAACATTATTTATCTTGGCAGTAGACTGGTTAATGAAGGAGGCAACATCAGACAAACGCAGAGGATTACAATGGACCCTTAACACAGTGCTGGAGGACCTTGACTTTGCGGACGACATTTGTCTATTATCAAGCAGTCACAAAGATATGCAAGATAAAATAAACAAGTTAACCCAGAATGCAAACAACATAGGACTAAAGATCAACGTAGGAAAGACAAAGTTAATGAAGCAAAATGTGAACAACAGAAATGTACTCAGAGTAGATAACAAGTTAGTGGAGGAGGTCAACGAATTTGTATACCTTGGCAGCAGAGTAGTAGAAAATGGAGACAGCACAGAGGACATCAACAGCAGACTTACTAAAGCAAACCAGGCTTTTGCAATGCTACAGAATATATGGAAATCAAATAAACTAAACATAAATATGAAAATCAGGATATTTAAGAGTAATGTTCTAAGTGTACTACTCTATGGAAGTGAATGCTGGAAAATCACCAAAACCTTAGAAAACAAGTTGAATTCTTTCCAGACTAAATGTTTACGTAGAATTAAAAAATATTTTGGCCAAACACCATAAGAAATAACATCTTATTGGCAGAAATGCAGATGAAACCACTGACAACAATTATTGAGGAAAGACGCTGGCGATGGTTGGGACATGTGCTCCGAATGACTGACAACTCACTACCAAAAATAGCACTAAGATGGACACCACAGGGGAGCAGAAGTAAGGGTAGATCAAAAGAGACATGGAGAAGAACAACAGAAAGGATGTTGAGCAATAGAGGGCTCACCTGGGCAAGAGCAGAAAAAAAGGCGAAAGACAGGCATTTGTGGAAAACCCTTGCGGAAGCCCCATGTGCCCTGGGCACTTAAGGTTCAGAGAGAGAGAGACTTTCTCTATACACGCATTTAACGTTTATTACCTTTCCTATACACGCATTTAACGTTTATTACTTTTACTGTACACGCATTTAACTTTATTACATTTCCTATACGCATGTATCACGTTTATTACTTTTCCTATAAACATGTTTAACGTTTACTACTTTTCCTATACATATGTTTAACGTTTATTACTTTTCCTGTATAGACGTGTTCAACATCTACACACGAGAGGCCGGTCAGGGGCGTCTCATGGTAGGGTTAGAGGGGCCCTCGAAAGCCGTCATCCAGCTTGAGAATAGACCAAATGGTTTCTTAGGTGCACAGTACAAGGTCACCAAGCCAGGTAAGAAGAGAAAGATATGCATATCACTGTCAGGTAAGAAGAGAAAGATATACATATCACTAAGTCAGGTAAGAAGAGAAAGATATGCACATCACTGTCAGGTAAGAAGAGAAAGATATGCACATCACTGTCAGGTAAGAAGAGAAAGATATACATATCACTAAGGCAGGTAAGAAGAGAAGGATATATATTACCTTAACAGTAACCTGTTACTGTAATTTTAATATCAGTTGTGTCAGAAGTATTTTGCAAGGTCATTTTGAATAGACTTAAAGATCTAGTGGATACTACAATGAGAGAAGAACAAACAGGATTTCGAAAAGGGAGAAGCTTTCTCGACCAAATCTTTACTCTAAGAATCTTGAAGAACATATTGAAAAGCAGAAACCATTAATACTGAACTTCATAGACTTTAAAAAGGCATTTGATAGCATACACAGAGATTCATTGTGAAGAATTTTAAGTCTATATGGAATTAAAAGGAGGACATCTATCGCTCTTCAGAAAGTAAAACAAATAAAGAATCTGTGGAGAGGAGCAGACAGAACCACAAAAATAAGATTTTTAAGGGCATGCATCTTTCCCATAGCAACATATGCCTGTGAGACCTGGACACTTAACAAAACAGCTGAGAGACACATAAATGCCTTTGAATGTAAATGCTACAGAAGAGTTCTCCAAATATCGTGGACACAAAAAAGAACAAATATATCTATACTGCAAGAGCTTAATATTGAAGAAGGCTGGCTAGTGAAGAGGATTAAAGAGAGAAAACTTAAATATTTTGGACACATTAAACGTCATGATAATTTAGAGAAGACCGTATTGGAAGGATACATAATGGGAAAAAGAAAAAGAGGAAGACCAAGACGAAGATGGCTGCAAGACATCGTTGACGATCTGGAAATGGATGCAACAGCAGCAGGCCATCTTGCTCACAACCGAGAGGCCTACAGGAGTGCTGTTTGGGAGGCAAAGTTCCGCAAGGGACATGCAAATGAATGAATGAATGAATGGAATACCATTTAAAACTGTCAACATCATTAAGGACTTCTAAAATGGATATGTTTGTGCAATCAAAACAGAAGAAGGGATGAATGAATGGTTCCAGATCGAAACAGGTGTGAAACAAGGATGTGTACTGTCTCCTTTGCTTTCTGGAATTACAATAAACTTCATAATGAAAAAATGTTGCACAGGTAACACAGGTATTGACTGGTTACATGAGACCCAACTAGAAGATCTTGATTTTGCTGATGACATAACTCTTATCAGTAATAATGTGAATTCCATGCAAGAAAAGACAGATAGCCTGTCTTCACTGGCTAGCAAAATAGGACTTGAAATTGACAAGGACAAAACAAAAATAATGAAACTTCTCCTTAATCAAAATGGAAAAATTCACATAGAAGGGACATATATTGAAGAAGTCTATCAATTTACATACCTTAACAGCTACATAGACCAGGATGTGACACCAGAAAGGAAGTTAGAATTAGAATTGCAAAAGCAGCATCGATCTTCAAGAATCTTGAGAACATTCATTCATTCATTTGCATGTCCCTTGCGGAACTTTGCCTCCCAAACAGCACTCCTGTAGGCCTCTCGGTTGTGAGCAAGATGGCCTGCTGCTGCTGCATCCATTTCCAGATCGTCAACGATGTCTTGCAGCCATCTTCGTCTTGGTCTTCCTCTTGAGAACATACGGCATTCAAAAATTATAAGCACAAAAACCAAGTTAAGACTATTCAATTCAAATGTAATATCCACCCTGATTTATGCATGTGAAAGCTGGAAAACAACTAAAGAAATAGACAAGAACTTAGACTCTTTTGAAAACAAATGCCTAAGGAAAATACTCGGCATCAAGTGAAACGAATTCAAGAACAGTGATAGATAACTGAACAACAACCATTCTCATGGGTGATCAGGAAAAGAAAATGGGCATATGCTGGTCACGTGACGAGAAGAAATAATCAGAGAATCCCAAAACAAGCTATAAAATGAAACACAACAGGTCAAAGAAAAAGAGGCAGACGGCGTGAAACTCTGTAGAGGACATTGTTAAGAGAGGCCAAATTAATAGGCAAAAAATCCCTTGATGAGGTTGAAAGACTCGCCGAAGACAGGAAAAACTGGCGAACTATCTTGCGAACCCTATGTGACGTTTAATGGCACGGGAAGGATATAAGATATAATATATATATATATATATATATATATATTATATATATATATATATATATATACTATGTGGGGTAAGAAGAGGAAGATATACACATCACTAAGACAGGTAGGAAAAAGAATATATACATTCTAATGAAACTTCTTGAAAAACCAAGAACAAAATATGGAAAATATTATAACCAGAAATAAACCTGAGATTTTCGGTGACCATTAGAACAAAGTATTTTCGAAAAGAATAGATTTATTTGCTAAACATCATCAGGTGCCGTGACAGCAGGCTTCATACTTCTCCATAGATCTCAGTTCTAGCTCACCTAGATATTTTACAAGATTTTAGAACGTTTAGATGTCTTACAAACCTTCTGTATGTCTAAATATCTTTTAAGATTTCAGTATATCTAGATGCCCTTCAAGATTTAAGTTTATCTGGATGTCTTATGAGATTTTAGTAAGTTCTAGATTCTAGGGAGACTTTAGTAAGTTCTAGATCTCTTATGAAATTTTAGTAAGTTCTACATGTCTAATGAGATTTTAGTAAGTTCTACATGTCTTGTGAGATTTTAGTAAATTCTAGATCTCTTTTGAGATTTTAGTAAGTTCTAGATATCTTACGAGATTTTAGTTAGATGTCTTATGAGATTTTAGTAAGTTCTAGATGTCTTATTAGATTTTGGTAAGTTCTAGATGTCTTATGAGATCTCTGTCGCACAATGCTCCGCCTTACTTGTGGTCACTGTTTACGTATAACACTAAACATAGCCAGCGTTTAAAAAGACTGTCTTCTTCCTAAACGCAGAATTGATATGTACAAAAAAAGCCTTGCATACTCTGCAGTACAGCTCTGGAACACCCTCCCCTACAATTTAAAATCCACTGGTAATACTTCATCCTTTAACTCAAACCTGTTTTATTATTTACTTGCTTGTAATTATATGCCTCCATAAAATAACCAGCACTCTCTCAACACATGGCTCGTAAACCATCAAGTACTTCAGTGACATAGTTAGAAAAGCAACTTGTTAGATATTGTTAGAAATTATTTTAATGTTTGTTTAAAAAAAATATGTTAGAAGATCTGTATTTACAATGTATTTTTATTTATGTATATGTCTGCGGGTGTATGTGTGCGTGAGTGCTATTTTATTAGGTTAATTACTTCTTCTCTTTTACCTTGAATGTAGTAGTTAAATCTTACACTCTTTTGATATGTTTTTACTAATTTAATTTGTATTTTTGTACTAAATCAAGTGTATGGGAAGAATGAAAGATGGAGTGATGAAGGGCAGAATGTAAGACGGGCCTGCGTGCCCAATTCTTTACCCTTGAAAAATAAAGATTATTCATTCATTCATTCATTAGTAAGTTCTAGATGTCTTATGAGATTTTAGTAAATTATAGATGTCTTATGAGATTTTAGTTAGATGTCTTATGAGATTTTAGTAAGTTCTAGATGTCTTATGAGATTTTGTAAGTTCTAGATGTCTTATGAGATTTTAGTAAGTTATAGATGTCTTATGAGATTTTAGTTAGATGTCTTATGAGATTTTAGTAAGTTCTAGATGTCTTATGAGATTTTAGTAAATTCTAGATGTCACTGCATTACTTTAGATAAACATTAAGTTCTTTCTCTCTACAACTTGTCTCCAGGCATGTACGGCGTTCACATCAAATACAACGACACACACATCCCAGGGTCACCGTTCATGGTCAATGTCGCCCCAGACAGCGGTGTAGCCAGGCAGGTCACTGTACACTCTCTAAAAGACAAAGGTCTAGCGGTGAGTTTGTACATAGGTCTAGCGCTGAGTTTGTATATGGGTCTAGCGGTGAGTTTGTATATGGGTCTAGCGGTGAGTTTGTATATGGGTCTAGCGCTGAGTTTGTATATTGGTCTAGCGGTGAGTTTGTACATGGGTCCAGCGGTGAGTTTGTACATGGGTCTAGCGGTGAGTTTGTACATGGGTCTGCGGGGGTTCTTGTTGGTCAGAGCCGGCAGAGAGGATTGGATGTGAGAACTGTAAAAAAAACTTCCTGGCAGTTAAGACTGTAGTCAGTGTTGATTGTGAAGAGTGTGCCTGGCTTGGTGGCAAGCTCCAACGGGTGTTCAGAGAGTTTTCTCTGTTTTAAGGATGAGCGTGGAGAGCCTATGGGTTAAAACAAATAAGAGGGTAGCGGAGAGTTTTACAAAATTTCTCTCAGAAGCCATGTTTGATAGTGACTATCATCATCATCATCATCAGGTGCCGTGCCGACTGGCGTTGGCTATTATGCTTCCCCAGAGTACACGATCTTTCATGCATGCCATCAGTTCAGTTGATGATCTCCTCTCACACCATCCCGTCAGACTGTCCAGTATCATTTCTCTTGGTCTTCCTCTTGATCTTCTTCCTTCTATTTTTCCTGTTGTTGTAATATTTTCAATGCCCTCTCTTCTCACTGCATGTCCTATGAAAGTACATTGTCTCTCTCTTATCTTTTTGACAAGATTTTTTTTGTCTCTCCAGCTCTTCTCATACATTCTTCATTAGTTATTTTTGTTGTCCAGGGGATTCGCAACATTCTTCTAATAAACCGCATTTCTGCTGCTTCCAATGATTTTTGTGCAGACCTGCCTATTGTCCATGATTCACTTCCATATAACAAGATAGGTTCAATATAGCATTTTAGGGCTCGTTTTCTAACATTCATTGATAAGGATATGTTGGCTAATATGTTTCTCATTCTCTGAAATGCAGTCTTTGCTTGGCCTATTCTGTTCCTAATTTCTGTTCTGCATTTCCCATCTGAAGTTATTACTGCTCCAAGGTATTTGAATTTTTGCACCTACTTTAGAATAGTTCCGTTTAATTTAATACTGCATGTTTGATGGTGATGGTTTACTAAATATTTGAACAATGTGGGTGCGACTGTGGCAGATCTGAGTCTTTGTTCCAGTTATTTCGTATCTGTCGTGCGGCTTCATCGTTGTTTTTATTCTTCTTGTACAGATCGACAAGCCGGTCACTTTCAGTGTCGCTTTCAATGGAGCCAAAGGACATCTGCATGCAACTGTTCGCACGCCCTCCGGCGGTCATACGGACTGCATGGTCCAGGTGAGCAGCCGTTGCTATATGTTTTGCCTTATCAAATGCTTTGGTATAGTCAACGCGGCATACAAATGAGTCTTCTTGTACTTCTAAAGCTCTCGCTATCAGAATTCTTAATGAAAATATGATATTATGTGTTCCTTTCCCTTCTACAAATCCAAATTGCTCATCTCCTATTTCCATCTTTATTATGTGTCTAGCTCTTCTAGTAATTCTTAACGGTAGCATCATGATATGACATGAAAGGCTTATTGTTCTCAAATCTTCACACTCTCTGACTCCTGGCTTTTAGGCAAAGCTATGAAAGTGGATTTTAATAGTTCATTAGGTATACATATACACTGCCACATTACTTTCCCACAAATATGATTGTGGGCTTATTGCATATGGCGAAAAGAATTATGACTGTAAAAAAAAGCATTGTTCGATTTCGTTCTTAAGCTAACGAATATGTTACAGCCTTTTTATCCTCTCTACTGTATATTACTGTGTATCTGTGAATTTATGAAAGCGAGAGACAAGGAAGCCCAGTTGTTCCGACTATGAACACAACAGACTGGAATTAAGTTTGATGGCTAGAAGAATGCAAAGACAATGTAAAAAAAAATAAAGTTACAGGAACACTAGTCAAGCGTGCTATTTGCAGTTTTAAAGAACCAACACAGCAATAGCTTCGGTAAACAACAACAACAACAACAACAAAAGGAAATGAGAAACTAGGTTCAGAAAATTGTGTAGTTTCTTGATATTTATCAATTGATCATGCCCTAAGGTTAAATAATCCAGATATTTTCCATAGATCTTGACGAGCAGATATTGTCTGGTGCTTCATTACGGAACATTTTTCCAACCGTTGCAAGGACTAGAATTTGATATAATATTGCGTGAATTGGGATTTATTTTATTTCTTCATTCGTTACATGCATTCCTAAAGGAAATGACAAATATGTTTCTCCATTACGTGCGATTTCTAGTGCTCTACAGAATCACCACGGCATAGGACATAAACCACAAGAGTTTTCTCAATCCCATCAAAATCAGAACACGTGAACATCTATCATCCAATACATGAATCCTCTAATGATCTGATAACTCAGTATATTAATCCTCTAATGAAATGATTATTCAGTGCATTAATCATCCAGTGGAAGGATCCCCGATTACATTAATCATCAAATGAACTGATCATCCTATAAACTGATCGTCCAAAACGTTAATACTCATTCAATACTTAGATCCTCGGATGAATTGCTCATCCAATACATGAATCCTCCAATGAACTGAACTCTCAATAAATTAATCTTCCAATGAACTGATCATTCATTCATTCATTTGCATGTCCCTTGCGGAACTTTGCCACCCTAACAGCACTTCTGTAGGCCTCTCGGTTGTGAGCAAGATGGCCTGCTGCTGCATCAATTTGCAGATCGTCAACGATGTCTTGCAGCCATCTTCGTTTTGGTGTTCCTCTTTTTCAATGAACTGATCATCCTGTACATTAATCATCCAATGAACTAATCATCCAATACATTAATCCTCCTGTGAACTGCCCATCCAGCACATGAATCATCAGATTCAACCCATACATGAATCCTCCAATGAATGAATCCTCCAATCGACTGATATCTCAATAAATCAGTGCTCCACTGAACTGATCCAGAATCCTCCAATGAACTAATCACTGGATACACTAATCATCCTTTGATCCATAACCCCAGTATGTGACCTCTGTTTGCAGGAAATGGACACGGGCGTGTATGCTGTTCGCTTCATTCCAAAAGAAAACGGCGTGCACTACGTGGACGTCAAGTTGAACGACGCTCACATCCCTGACTCCCCTTTCCCAATAATGGTAGGATCTCTGGCCTCTGACCCCGCCATGGTCACTGCAAGCGGAGATGGTCTGGAGCATGGAAAGTGTGGTAAGTTGCAAGTTAAAACAGGAAACATCTGGTTTTATTGTAACTTTTTTTCTGTCAGCCTTGCATATTGACATCACACAGTTATTTAACAACTTTTGCCCAATGTTCTAATTTCAAAATCCACTAATTTTATTACGCTATCTTTCAGCATTGTTGATGTAAATTCCTCTTTCAGCTTTTGTACACCCTAATGTGTAAAATATAAGGTTTAGCCGCGCGATAAAGATCGTGGAGGTCAGTAAGGATCAACGATTCACCAATCAGCCACATGTTTATAAAAACGATTCACCAATCAGATACAAGTTTATAAAAATGATTCGCCAATCAGCCACAAGTTTATAAAAACTATTCACCAATCAGACACGAGTTTGTAAAGTTCCCATTGATACGACATTTTCTAATGCGTTTTCAAGAGCATAGTGAATTAATGTGAGGCTTACACGAACTGGTCACAGAACTTATTCATTTCTGAAGCATATACTGCACTGATGCCAATAGCATATGGAACACCAGCAGCGTCATTTTCAGCGCTGGCGTAAATTAAACTCTAGCTTTTTATGATAGTTTTAAAAGGCGCGTGTAGGCTTTTGGGCGGCAGTCATTGACATCAGTGAGAGCAAATATGACAGAAGATCCACCAGGCAAAAGTTGTTAAATAAACAGTGTTGACGAAAGTGATGACAAATGTGTGAGGTTCTTGCGCATGTTCTCTTGTAAAGAGCGGAAAATTCCCAAAATTTGAAATAAACTTGTTCATTTTCTTCCCCCTAGAAAGAAGTAGATCGATGATTGTGATAACTGTGTCTTTAAAAATAATGTTTTCTTTCTGTTTAAAGTTTGTTTTTTTAAAAAAAAGCATTTTGAATACTTGTTGCATTTTGACAAATGTTATCACTTATTGTTTGGTCCGAATACTCTGTCCTCTTTTTAGCAGGCAGTGACCCATAGCTGACATACTGGAGTCAGGGTTGGCAAACCATAGCTCACATGCTGGAGTCAAGGGTGGCAAACCATAGCTCACATGCTGGAGTCAGAGCTGGCAAAACATAGCTGATATGCTGCAGTCAGGGTTGGCAAACCATAGATCACATGCTGGAGTCAGGGCTGGCAAAACATAGCTCGCATGCTGGAGTCAGGGTTGGCAAACATAGCTCACATGCTGGAGTCAGGGTTTGCAAACCATAGATCACATGCTGGAGTCAGGGCTGGCAAACCATAGCTAACATTCTGGAGTCAGGGCTGGCAAACCATAGCTCGCATGCTGGAGTCAGGGCTGGCAAACCATAGCTGACCTAGTGTGGCTTACGGGGCAGGGATCGCCATAGCGGTGGAGTCTGCTGAAGAAGTATTACACATCCCCTGCTTTTTTAACTCCGTTCAAAGACTGAAAAAAATAGGCGCCACAACCCTCTCCCACAACGGACACGACGCTCAACAATTTCTCACCATCGGCTGCAAATAACACTAGAGCTCGCAGTTCCAGGCAGACAGAAGACAAGACAAGACAAGACATCGGTAGTTGCTTAAAACTCTAATGGGTTTTTTTTATCAACTTCTGCTTGGCCTACACATTGGTAATTATTTTTTTCCATTTTTCTTCCTGAACAATTTACCTACTTGTACTTCTATTTCAGTATCCAGCACTGGCATCGCTTTTAGAAAGAAAAAAAAAAACTTTGACACATGTGTGTGTGTTTTTATAACCCCGTCAACAGGTGGCAAGAACAAATTTGTGGTCAAGACCACAGGCGCGGGTTCAGGGCTTCTGGCTGTCTTTATCGACGGCCCTTCAAAGTCGGCCCTCAGTTGCAAGGAGCTTGACGAGGGTTACGAGTTCCTGTATACGCCTTTCTGTCCAGGGAATTATCTGATCACCATCAAGTACGGTAACATCCCCATCGCTGGATCACCATATCAGGCCGTCGTTACAGGTGAGAATTAGCGACATCCAGTCAAGCAAAGCTCTGAGTAAACGTGTGTAAAAAAACAAAAAAAACAACAGGTATTTATGTAAGAAAACTGAACGTCTGAACGCGCGTCTCATTTATAGAGCAATACAGGAAAGGGCATTTGTCAAATGGCATTTCGTTAGCTCAAGCAATTATGCAAGTCACTTTTCGTTTATATAGCAACTCAAGTCACATTTCATTTATACAGTAACACAAGAAAATGCACAAGTTATTATTCATTTATATAGTAACACAAGAAAATGCACAGGTTATTTTTCATTTATATAGTAACACAAGAAAATGCACAGGTTATTTTTCATTTATACAGTAACACAAGCAAGCGCACAAGTTATTTTTCATTTATACAGTAACACAAGCAAGTGCACAAGTTATTTTTCATTTACACAGTAATATAAGCAAGTGCACAAGTTATTTTTCGTTTATACAATACCCACTAGCAGTTACACAAGTTAAATTTTTGTTATTACAGTGAAAGTAGCTTTTGAATAAACCACATTTTCATTTGTACGACAGCGCGAGCGATTACATGAACCAATTATCGCTTCTTCAGTGACACGAATAAAGTGTATAAATATACAATTTTTCAAACACAACATTCCACGCTGAGGATATTTGTCTTCTTCTTGCATGAAACTTTCCTTAGTTTTGGTCATAACCGAGACGTTTTTTTCACAGCCCAGTTAAACTTTGATAAAATATTGATCTAGTTAGAAATATACGTCATAAATCTTTATAAACGGTATCCTGGTGTCTACTTACAATAGTGGTTCATGATCTTGGATAACTGACCCCCCCCTTTCCCCAAGCACACTCCACTTCCTTCGGGGGTTCACTGAAGGAATTTATGGGGTACACTGACCAGCAACGGATTGGCTCGTTGAAGAAAATAATCATAGGTCACGTGAGTTCTATTTATTGCTTTATTTTTTTAAATGAGTCCGCAAATGTTCTCAGGCATGAAAGGGGCCCACGACGCAGACAGACAGACAGACAGACAGATAGACACACACACACACACACACACACAACGGTTAAGATCCATTGATTTAAATTTTTCTTTTCTATTATCATCTTTCATTCTGTATCCAGTTATTATATTTCCGTTTTTCAACTCCCCTCCTCTTTTTCAGTACTATTTTTTTTTCTTTGTCTAAATTTCTTCTTCTTCTTCTTCTTCTTCTTCTTTTCTTCTTTTTTTTTCTTTTCTTCTTCTTCATTTTCTTATACAAATGTTTTGTTTCTCTGGCTTCGTTATATATTTTTATAGCGCTCATTTTTTTTTTGTCTGCTTGATAGCTATCGTTTCTCGTGCCTTTTACTTATTCACTTCAATCATTACAAAACTTGCACAGTATCTATCAACAATATTTTTCTTAATAATTGCACAGTATCTATCAATAATGTTTTTAATCATAAAAGTTACACAGTGTCTATCAATAATGTTTTTAAGCATAAAAGTTACACAGTATCTATCAATAATATGTTTTTAATCATAAAAGTTACACAGTATCTATCAATAATGTTTTTAAGCATAAAAGTTACACAGTGTCTATCAATAATGTTTTTAATCATAAAAGTTACACAGTGTCTATCAATAACGTTTTTAAGTATAAAAGTTACACAGTATCTATCAATAATGTTTTTAATCATAAAAGTTACACAGTGTCTATCAATAATGTTTTTAAGCATAAAAGTTACACAGTGTCTATCAATAATGTTTTTAAGCATAAAAGTTACACAGTGTCTATCAATACTGTTTTTAATCATAAAAGTTACACAGTATCTATCAGTAATGTTTTTAAGCATAAAAGTTACACAGTATCTATCAACAATCTGTTTATCATAAAGGTTCGTAATACTAAGCTACATATATAAGATTATGGCACTCTAAATTGTGCATCGTCTACATAAATGTCCCACATATCAACAAGGAGATATACAACACGACACGCCCATACGTATGTATTAAGCACCTGTAAATAAATAAAGGCTCATTGGTAACAATTATCTGCTCACACATGCCTAAGTGCATAGAATAAAGCGCACAGGAGAACAAGATAAAGAACTAATGCTTGTGGTTTTGATTTTCAGGAGGCGGTCCAGACGGTGAATTGAATAATTCATATTTATGTTCCCAAATATTACCAGTTTTGTGGTGATTTCCTATTGGTTAACTTTTCCTTTTCCCTATTTATGTCCAGTGAAATTATTCCTCATAATCCTTGGTTTATATACGTATTTCCGGCATCTAGCAGTTTTACAAATCTCCTTGCATACGGTTTTAGTGTCTTTAATATGGCATTTATGTCGCTGCTTACACATATAGGTGAATGAAAACTTAACACTTGTGCTATCTGTACGCCATACTTACAATGAGTTTGGCTAGTGTGTAGCAATATTTATTTGACTGTATTTACAGTAAGTTACCCTATTTATCAGGGGAAAAAAATTAGTGCTGTTGCTTTCTGACAGAAAGTTTTAACTTTTTACATCAAATTTGTATACTTCGTTCACGGCAATTTTCGCTGTTCTTTCTTGTATGTTTTCATTTAATGGCTGATCTTTTCACTATATTGTATATCTTCTTTTGATTTTTAAAATCCAATTATTCACTCTTTTGTAACCCTGTAACCCAACTCTTCACTCGATTTTAATCTTCTAGCACAGACCTTCAGTCGTTTTTAACTTTCTTATCTTATCTTATATCTTATATCCTTCCCGTGCCGTTAAACGTCACATAGGGCTCGCAAAGTAGTTCGCCAATTTTTCCAGTCTTCGGCGAGTCTTTCAACCTCATCAAAGGATTTTATGCCTGTTAATTTGGCCTCTCTTAATAATGTCCTCTTCAGAGTTTCACGCGGTCTGCCTCTTTTTCTTCGGCCTGTTGTGTTCCACTTGATAGCTTGTTTTTGGGATTTTAACTTTATAGTTCAATTACTCATGGCCTGTTAACTTTCTAGAACAATTATTTTTGACAAGCTGTCCTTTATCCTTCATCTGCTCCTTAAAGTTCTGGCCACAGTCATTGTTGTTAGCGTTCACACTGCAGCAACCACCAACTGTTCTGTTAACATCTTTGTTGCCAACTATTCTGTTAACGTCTTTGTCGCAGCTTTGTAAGCGCTGACATGTATTTTTAAACTTATGTTGAGTAACATTAACGATCATTCATCTATCACTTCTGCTTCCTATTAATTACATTTTGTAGTATTCAAGTAATTCGACAGAGTTTCACGTTCCACTAGGCCATCTCGACTTCTTTCTGTTGCACAGACCTCATGCTGACCTTTAAGGGGCTATTCTGTAGACAAATGAATTTCCAAATGGCGGCCCGCTTTAAGCATTCCGGCGAGGAGACCTCACGGCCCGCGAGGTTATTTTGAAAATGTAATTTATTTCATTAAAATTAACATTTCTTTTCTTCAAAATTAACTTTTTTTTCCCTTCAAAACATGTTTTAAAAACCCACTTTAAAAACTTGAAAATGTAATTAAATACAATCGTTTCACTTTTACTTCATGTTTCTTTTTAATGTAAGTTGGCAAAAACTAGTTGATTAAGATGCGGCCAGAGAGCCCATTCTGGCATACAGTTGTGACCCTAGGGGCTACTGAAGTTGGGCACTCCAAGCCCAGAGCGTAGAATGAGATGATGCGGCCTCTTCTTGCACTTCAGGGCTGTATTACCGTATTTCCACTAGAGTACTTCTGTAAATCACAAAAATATTCCTGCATTTCACAATAATATTACAGTAGTCTTTTTCTTGTAATTCACAATAATGTTACAGTAGTTTTTTTTTCCTATATTTCACAAATGTAGTCCAACTGCTCACAAAAGTACAGTTGCGTTGTTGTCATCCAGTCTTTGTTTCCCACTATAAGCTAGCATTGAGACCTTACTGCGTTTACGGTTTTATTTACTTCATTCCTGATTTGTACGATTAGACAGTGCCATGTGAATGAATCTGAGCAGACAGTGCCATGCCAATAGGCGCAGGCAGTTATCTCTATCCATCTCGCTAGATCCTTCGTGTCATGAACCAAGTCGGTTGCTGTTTTCCTGCTCAAACCATGCAGACAGGCCATCCAGGTATTTCCGTCTTCTCTGCCCTTTCTGTCTTTTGCTGTTTATCTTTCCAGTCATGACCAGTTTTTTTTTTAAAACTTTCATCAGCTGATGTGCCCGAGAAATTTTGATTGTCTTTTTCTTATGTACGGCGTTAGTTTGAGACATTCTTTTGCCTGCTGTAATATTTCTTCATTTGTCTTTCTGGCTGTCCATAGTATGTGAAACATCCTTCTTAGAACAATATTTCAGTAGCCTTTATTCTTTGTTCTAATTGTTTATTCATAGTCCACGTTTCGTTTGCATAAAGTAGAATATGTTCTATATAGCATCGTAGAACTCTTCGGCAGGTTTTGATTTGTTGATATGTTTAATAAGACATATAAGTTCAGATATTTGCGACGGTGTTTTGCGAGTTATGCTTGGGGCTTATCGTCTGTTCTATTGCTCTTTGACAGTTTGGTCTGTTTGTATAGAAACTGTTTTTGTCGTTTCATTTTTGAAGTGGTTTTAATGTTCAGAATGGAGGGAAAACTGCCAAACTCAAATGAAAGTTTAGAGGAAAATGTCGGAGAAATTTAAAGAGTTATTCAGTGTCTTCAAATAATCATAAAGTAGTAGCTGGCAAGAAGATTAAATTTATTAATTTGGGATTCTCGAGCGAGTTTTCTTGTGTATTCAACTTCTTTTTCAGCCGTTTTCTAGCCGAAGATGTTTGGTTGTAAGATTATAATGACAAGAATTCAGACCAGAAATTAGCTTTTAATTAAATAGAATTGTTTTAGTGAAGCTGCAACACAATTCATTAAAACTTTCTCCCCGATTTTGTCCATAAATTTCTGTGGCGATGCCGCGCGTTTCATATACTAAGTACGGTATAATTAGCTTAGCTCGGACTAAAACGTCGATGTGTTGTTGTGATATCCCGTTTTGTGTAAATGTGTGTGTTCGTACACTAAAAGTGCTTGCCGCACTGTGCACTGTATGCTTTACGTGCCAGCATCAGCTGCTAATTTGGGGTTAAAATATCCAAAACCAGGATGTTGCTTATCCATTGTTTTTGTTTTAGAAGTCATAGTGCATATGTTGTTCCGTATTTTACCGCATGAGTGACTTCGATGTGATTGTATTGTCCTCAAGGTGTCCATATTGACAAGATCTGAGAAAATGTTCCAGATCCATTTTGTGAAGTTACCTGTGAAGCCAGATACTTCAAATATCTAACTTTGATACTAATTAAAATCTACAATTCAGTCGAAAAGTGAGTCTTCAGACACACTTACAAATATCTTTATATATATATATATTGTGTAATGCAGATATAGCGCAGAAGGAAATATACTTATCTTGACAAGACGGTTAACAGAGCCTCTCATAATGAAGGTTTATAGTTTGATAAAGAATCTGTCTATCTATGTCCCATAGCATTTGCACGACGTAGGGGTGTCGGGGTGTGAAGTGTTAGTGCCTTCATATTTTTAGGCCACCACAGCACCCTGTTCTTGCTGCCTTTGTCTTCCTAGGGAAACCCCAGGTACCCGGGGGGGGGGGGGGTAGGCTGGGTGAACCCCGGGGCCGGACTGTCCACAAAAAAATTCTGCCCGAATCGAAATCGAACTGGAGACCTTCTGATCAGCAAGCAAATACACTAACCACCGCAGCACCTGATGAAAGAATTTAATTAACCTTCTTTACCTGGCTTCTTCTAAAGCTAGCGAAACAAAGATGACCAGGTGAGAAACTGCCCACTCAGGCTCAAGTGTGTCAGCATCATATTCTGTGTATGTCACAATGATATCAAACAGATCAAAGAACATAAGACCGCTAGTGCTATATCCTCTGTATAACTCAATGATGTGAATACCATAGGACAACTGTTACCTGCTCTTAACATGGCACATTTTATAACAAACTGTATGTGTTAAGATAATGTACTTCGTTTTCCGCATAGATCAGCAGTCGAAACTTGACTAAAGTTCAGTATTTTAGAAGTTTCATAATTCTGTATATCTGTAATTGTGTGCTCTGACTTGGAATGACAATGCAGTTTTTTTAAAATACAGCATTTACAGATAATTCATTTTCCTCTTTAATATAAATCAACGTAATTATGTGTATTTTAATTATCTAGAAATTACTCCATTACATTTGTAGAATTTTTTTCTCCGTTGGTCATTTCTTTATTGAATACACTTTTCTTTTAACTAAATTCAATATCAAACGATAACTGATTTAAAGTAATCCCATCCAACTTTAAACGTTCATAGCATGGCTATTAATGAAATCAAATCCAGTCCAATAAAAAAATTTACTGAGATTCAAAGCTGAAGTTAAATGTATTCTTGCAGCGTAGATTTTCCACACATCGTATGATTCAGTCTGTCCTTCTCTGTATGCTTCCTTTGTGTTGTTATGTGAAATTCGCCTGTTTTCTAACAAACCGAAGCGCATTACTTATCTATCCCATGTACACAACAATAAACACCATTATTTATTCAATATACAAGTTACAGACCTCTCGTTCACAGAGTAAATTATTCACAGCAAGTGTTAAGAGTTTATTATTCCAGGTAAACAGTATATTTGTGGCCATTGCGTTATTTTGATTGTGCCAAATTCAGATTGCAACAACATCCAGCGAAAGGCTTCAAGAACAAATTCTTTACTATTAATTTTTGGTACATGTTTTTCTGTTGCCAGTTTGTTATGCTGGAATTATTTTGCATTCATACGAGTTGTCTGTGTCGATATCTTTTATACTTATATATTTATTGAATTTCTTTCCTTCCTGTGTGATCTCTTTCTTTCTTTCTTCTTTCGTTCTTACTTTTTTTCTTCCTTCTTTCTTTTTGTTTATCTTTCTCGTTCCTTCTTATTTTCAGTAACTATCTCTCTCGTTGATTTCTGCACATTTCATTTCTCTGTTTAATATGATATTTTTTTTCTTCTCTTTCTTTCGTTGTCCTTTCATGTGTATCTTGTATTTTATTCTCACTGATTCTGTCTTCTCTGTGTGCTTTTTAAAACTTTTGTTTTCTTTCTTTTTTTCTTTTCTTCATTTCTCTTTGTCTGCCTGCTGTGTGTATTAATTTTTCTTATTTTCTTTTGTCTGTTTTTAGTTTTCAGTTTCCTTCTTCGCCCTCCCTCTCTTTCTCTCTCTTTCTCTCTCTCTTTCTCTCTCTTTCTCTCTCTCTTTCCTTTCTCTATCTCTCTCTTTCTCTCTCTCTTTTTCTCTCTCTTTCTCTCTCTTTCTTTCTCTATCTCTCTCTTTCTCTCTCTCTTTATCTTTCTCTCTCTCTTTCTCTCTCTCTTTCTCTCTCTCTTTATCTTTCTCTCTCTCTCTTTTTCTCTATTTCTCTCTCTCTCTTTCTCCCTCTCTCTCTATCTCTCTCTTTCTCCCTCTCTCTCTTTCTCTCTCTTTCTCTCTCTCTTTCTCTCTCTCTCTTTCTCTCTCTCTTTCTCTCTCTCTTTCTCTCTCTTCTCCTCTTCTTTCTCTCTTTCTCTCTCTTTCTCTCTTTTTTTCTCTCTTTCTCTCTTTCTCTCTCTCTCTTTCTCTATCTCTCTTTCTCTATCTCTTTCTCTCTCTTTCTCTCTCTCTCTCTTTCTCTCTTTCTCTCTCTCTCCTTCTTGTCTTATTTTCTTTTCCTTCTTCCTTTCTCTTTCATTTTTCTTAAGTTTCATAGTACTTACAGTACCAGAGCTTGCAACTCTTGCCTGGTTGCCTTAATTCCCTATAATTTGCTAACATTCACTTTCTAATGTAGTGCCCATTTACTACACTTTTCTTAGAGCAATTTTTACATATGTGTAGCTTAGACCAACAGTGTCCAGGTTTAGCTTCGATTTAGTGGCCAACTTTTGCTTTATTTGCCCGCCACTTTGAGGTGTCCCTGGCATGTCTTGACCAGCTTTAGTAGAAGTAGATGTTTTGTTTTCACAGGTGACAATGGCATCTCTGGACAAGGCGGTAATACCTTCACTGACTATACGTATATAATTATCCCACGTTTTGTAATTCCCGTTATGGTGGCAAACCATCCTAACTTCCTCTCTAATATCGTCGTATGCTGGCTCAGTTAATATTGACATTCCTGTATGTAATTTTATGTTGTCTGGCCAGCTAAAATAATATTGTTTTGTTTCACTGTTTTTATTTTTTTTTTAAATTATAATACTTTTAACACATTCCATATATATATATATTCACAACCCACCTTTACATACATCTTGTATTTCACCCCATTCACCCTCCCTCCCGCCTTCCTAACTCCTTCCCTTGTCCTCACACTCACCTAGACACACACATGCACACATGTGATGTATTATTATTATCGTTATCATTATTATTATTATTATCATTATCATTATTATTACAGGTGATCCCTGTGTTTACTGAGCAAGAAAGGGTACCGTGGATGTTAGAGAAAGATCATTTATAAGAGTTTTGAAATGATGTGTAGAACAAATACTTACATAAATGATGTGTAGAACAAATACTTACATAAATGATGTGTAGAACAAATACTGACATAAATGGTGTGTAGAACAAATACTTACATAAATGATGTGTAGAACAAATACATAAATGAGCGTGAGGAGTAAGGGGAGAAACGTTCCCAGCTGTTGCTGAGCAAAGGCCCAAAGTCTTTTCAAAATATGGGTCTCGTAAGGAAGATTGTAAGCTTCTCATAAGGAGGATTGTAAGCTTCTCATAAGGAGGATTGCGAGATTAATAAAATGATGCTTATTCAAGGCCCATAAATGATGCTTAGACAAGACCCATAAATGATGCTTAGACAAGGCCTATAAATTATGCTTATATACGTCCCATAAATGATGCTTAGACAAGTCCCATAAATGATGCTAAGGCAAGGCCCATAAATAATGCTTATATACGTCCCATAAATGATGCTTAGACACGTCCTATAAATAATATTCAGACACGTCCCATAAATGGTGCTTAGACGCGTCCCATAAATGATGGCTAGATACGTCCTATAAATGATGGTTATACAAGTCCCATAAATGATGCTTAGAAATGCTACACAAATAATGTTTAGAAGGTATACTCAGATGGAAGTTTTAAGCCATTCTTGTTCCTTATTCCTTTTCTTCCTGGAGCTGAAAAACTCTAGTTTTTTGCGGCTAACACAGAGATGACTGTATAGCACAAGATTCGTGTCGATGTAGAGCAGATCACGGTGACCTGTTTAAGACGTCAGATGGAAAAGGACTTTTCAACATACCCTAACAAAACGAGTTCCAGGCAAGACGTACACCCAATTAGCTAGGTGAAGGAGAAAACCAGCTACTTACTGCCACGACCATCACAAGTGGGTAGGATAGTGTCTTGGTTACTTCTTGATCGCAGACCATAATAACTGCTCCGGCTATCTTCGATCTCTTCAGATTCTGTACCAGAACTACTTAGAACAGTGCCGTGTAGCGACGTGTAGACGAAACGGTAGCAAATGCTAGAGCTAACAGAGATGGCCGAAGTAGGCCATATAAGCTAGACAAGCACTTAAAGATGGCCGGAGTAGGTCATATAAGCTAGACAGGCACTACAATGATGGCCGGAGTAGGTCATATAAGCTAGACAGGCACTACAATGATGGCCGGAGTAGGTCATATAAGCTAGACAAGCACTACAAAGATGGCCGGAGTAGGTCATTTAAGCTGGACAAGCACTACAAAGATGGCCGGAGTAGGTCATTTACGCTAGACAAGTACTACAAAGATGGCCTGAGTAGGTCATATAAGCTATGCAAGCACTATAAAGATGGCCGGAGTAGGTCATATAAGCTAGACAGGAACTACAGAGATGACAAGTTAGGTCATGTAAGCTGAACAGGAACTACAGAGATGACAGGAGTAAGTCATGTAAGCTAGACAGAAACTACTGAGGGGATTGTTTGAAAACGTGTGGCAGCAAGTATTGTAATAAATAATACCTAATAGGGACAAATGAAACTAAAAGTTATATGTTGTGAAAGCATAGAATCGTCAAAGCTGGAATGACCGAGGTGATATCGACACGGCTTATCGAGCTGAAGATCGCAAGATCTGACCCTTTTTCAAAGGCTTCCATCTATCCGGGCCCTCACTGGTGCTGAGGCCTCTCTTGTAAACTTGTTTGGGCGCGACCTGCATTTTGGATAGAGGAAGCGTACAACCTTGACCGAAAAATAATCGCCCACGCTCTTCATAGATGGAGATCAGAGTACTTATGGTGGGTTTGATGGAACCACAAAGATGATAACCCATTAATAGTTTGACATGCCCACTTGGGCAGCTTGTGAAAGTGAATCTTCCACATAAGCGATAAGTCATATGACCTTCCTTGTTGTATGATTTGCAGCATGTAAAGTGCATGTCCGTTGCATGCTGCTTGATCAAGTTGACCTTTTATTGAAGTACATTTCAGGACTTAATTTCTGGATTTCACTGTTCGCATATAGGATTCAGCTTTCATCTTATCATCATCATCATGTGCCGTGCCGACTGGCGTTGGCTATTATGCTTCTCCAGAGTATCCGATCCTTCATGCAGGCCATCAGTTCAGTTGGTGATCTCCTCTCACACCATCCCGCCAGACTGTCCAGTATCATTTCTCTTGGTCTTCCTCTTGATCTTCTTCCTTCTATTTATCCTGTTGTTATAATATTTTCAATGCCCCTCATCTCATTGCATGTCCTATGAAAGTACATTGTCTCTCTCTTATCTTTTTGACAAGGTTTCATCTTAACAAGTCTGTATTAGAACAAACAAACAAACAAACAAAAATGTGTATAATAGCACCACCACCATTTCCAGGTTATTATATAAAGTGGCCTTTAGTGAATGTATTCTTTAGATTAATCATCTTTACTACATTTTCTACAGTAGTCGTCTTCACTGTATTCTCCACACTAGTCGTCTTTACTGTATTCTAGACGTCTTTATTGTGTTCTAGACGTTTTCACTGTATTCTCCACACTAGTCATCTTTATTGTATTATAGACGTCTTTACTGTGTTCTAGACGTTTTCACTGTATTCTCCACACTAATGATCTTTACTGTGTACTCCACACTAGTTACCTGTATTCTCCACACTAGACGTCTTTACTGTTTTCTAGTCATCTTTATTGTACTCTCCACATTAGACTATTTACAGTATTCTAGCCATCTTTACTGTTTTATTTTCTAGTCATATTTACTGTATTATAGTCATCTGTACTGTATTCTCCACATTAGACTATTTACAGTATTCTAGCCATCTTTACTATTTTATTTTCTGATCATATTTACGCATTCTAGTCATCTGTACCGTATTCTCTACACCAGTGGTTCCCAATTAACAAAAGTTCATGGACCCCTTGCTCCTTCAAAAATCCAGGCCATGGACCCCCCAAACTTCTGGAAAATTTCTTACCTGTATGGTATCTATGTGCTTTAAATGCAAAAGAATTGGGTTTTTTTTTCAGAAAATGCAGTAACCTTTAATGAGTAAGCACTACACTACACTTAAAAGAAAAATAGTAGAAACTTGGTGAATTTTCAAAGTGATAAAGAACTTCACGTTTTTATATGGACCCCTACAGAAGGTTCCGCGGACCAGCAGTTGGGAAGCACTCCTTCACACGTGTCATATTCACTGTATAATATGTTCTTGTATCATCGTGGCAAGACGAAACGGCGAGTAACGCCCCTTTTTGCAAATGAGGAAAGTACAGGAATGGGCCAGCAAAAACACACAAAAAAACGGAGGGCGGCTGAGATCACATAATCGATAAACATATTTCGTTGAGAAATAACAAAATCACAACTGTAAACAAAATGACGCCAGTGAGTTTTGGTTAAAAATAGATTCGGTTTTGGCGGGAGTGTTTATTGAGCTATAAAAATTATTTTTACCACATTTTTTTTTAATAAAGACTCGAGAAGAATCTTTTCTTTACGTCATAGACATATAGGCTAAAAATAATCCATAGCTGCTAGAGTTTTGTCCCTTCGTATAAGGTAAAGTGAGTACACAGTCGGGTGGAAAATAATTTCACGTGTAAGTATCTAATAGGCGGTAACAGGTAGACACTGACACAAGTAAATAAAACGGTATCTTGGAACAAAATAACAGCTGATGATAGGTGCACAAATAGCACAAAGTCACGAATAGGTAAGGCAAAGGCAGCTTTTTATGACAACAAGAAGATACAAACATGTAAGAAAATATCCCTAAATGTGAGAAAAGAGTATTTCAGAGCTAAATAGAGCCGATACTGTTGGACAGTCAACAAACAAACTGATATAGAAACCGGAAGCAAAAGAGATTTGGCTTCTGAGAAAGATCCAACAAAAACCCTTAACGGACAGAAAAACGGACAGGAAAAGGTCCTCAAAGAAGTTTTAGAACAACGAAAACTAGTTAAAACGATAAGAAAAAGACAGTCAAAATTTCTTGGGGGCATGTCATGAGAAGACAGAAGTTTGAGAACCTAGAAATGATTGGAAAATTCACTTGAAAAAAGGAAGAGAGGAAGAGCAAGATAAAAAAATTTTTCAGTGGACTGGCCACGTGGCATGGAGAAAGAAAAGCTTCTGAGTTAATCGGAAACACCAAGGACCACACATGATGGAGGAGAATGATCGCCAACGCTGTCCGGTACATAATAATAATAATAATAATAATAATAATAATAATAATCTGTAGTACTGTACCAGTGTTTTCGCAAACTAAATTTATTAGGTTTCTACTGCTCTATTTAACTTTGGCTATTTCTATGGAACAAATATATCCATACTACAAGAGCTTAGTATTGAAGAAGGCTGGCTAGTAAAGAGGATTAAAGAGAGAAAACTTAAATATTTTGGACACATTAAACATCATGATAATTTAGAGAAGACCGTATTGGAAGGATACATAATGGGAAAAAGAAAGAGAGGAAGACCAAAACGAAGATGGCTGCAAGACATCGCTGACGATCTGCAAATGGACGCATCAGCGGCAGGCCATCTTGCTCACAAACGGGAGGCCTACAGGAGTGCTGTTAGGGAGATAAAGTTCCGCAAGGGACATGAAAATGAATGAATGGATGAATGAATGATATCTCTGTGGAAGTGCAGAAGTCTTGAAAGAGGTGTAAATGCACTGAGGATTCTAAACAAATAACTTTATTCACTTGTAGAGATGTGAACGTGTCTGGTGACGTCCGCACTTCAAGCTGCAGGCTAACTGACAGGTTCACAGGGAACTTTATCCCTTAACATTACACGATATTGGCCTGCCTATGCGTAATGTAATATGGCTGTGTATGTCAGGATTACTTCGTTGTCTTGAACATGGTTGTCTGATACATCCTGGTTGTGCTAGGTCAAGATACAGAGTTTCTTACAGACTGTTGTAATAATTACTGGCCCGAAAACGCATGCAGTAAACAATAATCGATGAATATTGTCGTATTAAATAAATGTCAGCATGGAAAAGGTTTGAGTATTTCATGGAGTTAGTACAGCATCTTGTCGCATGCCGCAGTGAATGCAACCTTTGACCTTTGCCGCGCACGTGTTTATTCGGAATGTTTTGTTTACAAAGTTGCTGCTCGTCATGAGCTGTTGCGGACAAGAGACAAATATGTTTATCATTCTCCACAACGTTTATAGCAACCAGCTTTTCATCATTCTCTGCCATCTCTTCCAGTTTGGATTCGAGGACTGTTGATTCCCCAGCTTACTCTGTTTCTGTAACTATGTAAGATTGCACTTGTTAGTCTCTTGCTGCTGTCCACTAAACTGTACTATTCTTCCCTTATGGCCAGTGTTCCCTCTAAGCTGTGCGGCAGCGCGGCCGCTCGTACCAAAAAAAAAAAAAAACCATTATGCCAAGCACGAAACTTTATATGTCGCGCAAAAAAAAAATAATCAACAAAATAAAAACTGAAAAAAACCTGTTCCTTTTATTTTTAACTTCCCTATTTTACTCTGTGCTGTGGTACAGTTGCAGAAAAATATGACAGCGCTACATGAGTTTGTTTTAGCGATTTCTTTGAGTTTTTTGTCTACGAGACATTTAACTACAATTAGTGATTTAATGTTACTGCGCACATTTTCATACGAAATATTTTTGAGAATATAGTTGCACAAGGATTGAAAAATTTTCCACACGAACTCTAAAATCTTGGAGGGAACACTGCTTATGGCATTGCATTTCCTTCCTCTTTCAGTATAAATCTTACTTTAATGTGTTTCAAAAAATATCGTAAACTGCGAGGTATACCTGACACAGTAGTTTGATTGCAACGTAGTCTACTGGCAGAAACTCAAGTAATCAGAACGTCTGCAACAGCTTCATGACAAGGCACATATAGTTCACTCTTATTTCCTTGTCGTAGATTTAGAAAGCTTTCTTCAGAAAATGATTTAAGTAATGAAAGTTCTGGTATTTTAATCTGGAAATGGTGTTAGGTTTTTCATGCAAGCTTTAATTATTTAGTTAGCAATGTTTATTAACTTTATTTAGTTTCTCACTCGCTTTTCACTCGTTACACCAGAAAACACCATTTTGGTGTCTTCAAACAGAATTTCTATGTTTGTGAGAGAAAACAGAAAGCATTTTTTTTTTCGATGAAAGCTGTTCAAGTGCTGTTACTGAAACCATTAAGTTGGGCTGTTGGCAGGAATGGGTCGCAAGCCATCCCCAGTTGTCGAGCAGTCCTCCATGGCAGTCGAGACTGTGGAGAAGAAGGCTGGAGCAGGCGGGAAGATTAAAAAGCTGAGAGGCGACGCCAGCAAGGTCCGTCAAGGGGCCTGGCCTAAAGAAAGCATTCACAAACCGCGTCCAGAACTTCACCATAGATGTCAAGGACGCGGGTATTTCACTGTAGTAAATGTTTACTTAAATGTATTCTCTTAGTTTTTGTTTGTTTGTTTTGTTTTGTTTTCTTTCGAATACCAAATGTATTCTTATCTTTCAGTTTCTGTTCAAGAATACAATTAATCGTTGCAAGACGTTAAAGGACAGTATGGCTGCTTTTACGTCTTAAGTCATGTTATTTATTGACTGCATCCCGTATGTGCATATGCCTGTGAGACCTGGACACTTAACAAAACAGCTGAGAAACACATAAATACCTTTGAATGTAAATGCTACAGAAGAGTTCTTCAAATATCATGGACACAAAAAAGAACAAATATATCCATACTGCAAGAACTTAATATTGAAGAAGGCTGGCTAGTAAAGAGGATTAAATAGAGAAAACGTAAATATTTTGGGCACATTAAACGTCATGAATTTAGAGAAGACCGTCTTGGAAGGGTACATAATGGGGAAAAGAGAGGAAGACCAAGGCGGAGATGGCTGCAAAACATCGTTGATAATCTGCAAATGGATACATCAGCAACAGGCCATCTTGCTCACAACGAGAGGCCTACAGGAGTGCTGTTATGGAGGCAAAATTCCGCAAGGGACATGCAAATGAATGAATGAATCCCGTATGTACTATTCAAGAAAGACTTTTTTCCAGTATTTTTTTTCTTTGAATGATTTCCTTACCACAATGTCAGCTTATGTCCTCCATCCATTTATTTTTATTACTGGAACCCATGTTCTAAACCTGAAAAAATTGTGTGTAAAAAAATATAGTTTTGCTGTCTGAAGACACGATTAACAGTAATAATGTAATGTTTCAAGTAAATCGAGAATTGAACCTGAAATGTTGGAGTTTTCACTGAAATACTGAAACGATAACTCTTCCAGGAAATGCTGTGCTATTTGTCGGAATGATCGCCCCTAGCGGACTTCCTGAGGCTGAGCTGAACATCAAGAAGGCCAGCCAGACTTCCTACACCGTAGGCTACAAGGTCACAGAGGTAGGCGAGCACGTGCTGCATGTCAAGTGGGGCGATGATGAGGTTCCTGGAAGCCCTTTCGTTCTCAGCACGTGAACAGCTGCACAACAAGGCCACGTCAGCTTTTCGAATGTTAAATTCAGTATATTTTAATGTGTTAGACGCGGTTCTCCTCCGCGATCATTTTAAATCTCTTTGGAACAGAAGGAACGAAACAAACAAACAAAAATTATTGTGCAATAACACATGCTCATAACATTTATCATAAACAAGATTGTTATTATATCACAAAATAACTATAATGGCATAGAATAACAAATTGTGCAAAATCAATGTAGACTAGTAAAACTGACGTCATAGTCTGACGTTGGAAAGATCTTTTCAGTGCAAAAAAATCCTTGTCGGTTATTTTTCTCCAAGTATCTTCTCTGAAACATCTGGTTCCGTGCTACACCCCATTTTCTTCACGCAGATCTCTGTGTTAACTGTAGATAGAATGAAAAGTTACACATACATAAAATACGCTCAAGGTGTCCCAAAAATATGCACACGCTTTGAATTCTTGTAACTAAAACTAGCATATTTACTTTCTGTATGTGAAGTGACAATGTTCAGTACCCCTCCCATCAATTAAAAAAAAAACAGCGAATAAACTCGTTGATGCCAAAAAAAAAAAAAACGAGAAAAGTACTAAATCTACTTAAGCATGAGTTAGAAACATTCGGTGTTGGGAGGGGTTTTTTTGGGTGGGGACACCCTGTGTTATTTTATAATACACTCAGTTTCGATGGAATAAATAGCACCGATATAAAACAGAGCTATCATAGAACAAATACAGGATATTATACAAGCGTTTCTGCCGGAGTCTGTAGATGAGCGTTGATATGTATTCCATATAACAGAACTACATGGCAGACAGTTAGGAAAACAAGAAGAAGATGATGATAATGAAGACCACGTGCCAATTAAATGATTGCCATGAACAAATTTTAAATAGAAAATAAAACTGATTTTCTCACTAATTTAATATCAAATTTATTATTAAAATTCAAACTTCATTAAGAAACAAAACAGCAAATCATATAAACGCAGCAAATCATAGGAAAGATTTCAAACGCACATGTTGGATAACAAACTACAACATAAATAAATCGTTCAAATTAAAATTCTTTGTCATATGAATAATTTGTACATAATATATATTTAGCAAATCTTCTCTCTCTCTCTCTTTCTCTCTCTCTCTCTCTCCCTGTCTCTGTCTCTGTCTCTCTCTCTCTCTCTCTCTTGTCCACATTGTCTTAAGGTTGGCGGGTAACATCTTAAAAATAACAATCCATAAAAAGAAATAGACATCCATGTTTACAACCAGTTTACTAGGTGGTTTACATTTTATGCACATCTGTCAGGCGAGAGTAATTAGTAACAGCTGTCTCGCTTGCTTCTTTCTCTCTCCCCTCTCTCTCTCTCTCACACTCTCTCTCTCACTCTCTCACTCTTTCTCTCTCTCTGTCTGTCTAAGTGTACGAGAATACGGGAAAAATTAATAACTTCGCCGAGAAAATTTTTTCGCATAGAGATACAGTAAATAGCAGATTCTGAAAGAGAATAAATTTGGTAGAATCAACGTAGGTCTATAGGGTTAAGATGAAGTTCTAGTTCAAAATACTACTGTAGCATATTTATCCATCACTAAAAACACAACCATTACAGTCACTACAAACGCACTAAACATCACTAATCATAAACACTAAACATTAAACATCATCACATCATCATCACAAATATTACTCCCAGCATAACCACAAACTCTGCCACTGTTACCACAATCACTACTCCCACCACCACCACAAACAGTACTCTCATCACTACTACAAACAGTATTCTCATCACCACTACAAATAGTATTCTCATCATTACTACAAATGGTACTCTCACCATTACTACAAACAGTATTTTCACCATTACTACAAACAGCATTTTCACCATTACCACAAACAGTACTTTCGTTATTACTACAAACAGTACTCTCACCATTACTACAAACAGTACCACAACATCATCAACAACGATAATGTACTCTTCGCCATCAACACTGGAACTAGACATTATTGCAGATATTTTTATTGTTAAACACAGATAAGGAATTCTGAAACCTTGTCCTTTTTTTAACCTTTTTTTTTTAACCTTTCCTTCCTTCCTTGTCTTATACCTGTAATATCCCGTTAGACTGATGTCCCCCCCCCCTCTTTTTTCCCCCAATTTTTCTCCCTAAACCTGCAAGCATTACCTCAATGTAACCCTCCTAACCCCAACCCCAACCCCCTCCACGGATCTTTTCTTGTAGTAGTGTGTCGCCCAACCCTGCACACTATTTTCCAGACCCGCCCTCATCATAACTAATCTCGTGGATGCAAGATGGACAGATTTGTATGGTTCGCAGCCCTCGTGCACAAGAGAAGCCTCATCAGTTTGGCTGTGAATGCGTGTGGTTGTGTATCTGCTTGTAATTAGAAACTTACGAGTTGGGTTTTTTTTTCCTTTCAAATTATATGCATATTCTATTCAAATAATATAATGTATTTGAATGAAGTTTACATTGTGTGCCTCGTCGGTGTACATTGGTTATATATTTCATGTCGTGGGATTTAGTCTTTGTCATTTTTTTTAATTGCGCATGAAGTGTATAATCTAAACATCAAAACAAGAAAGAAAGGAAAAAAAACGATGGGTCACTTGGAATTTTTTTTTAAATTGTGCCTTTCACACTTGCACAAATTGTCTTTTAAAACAAACAAACAAACAAACAGACAAACAAACAAACAAACAAACAAACTATACTGGACGACGTGAAAAAATCCTAAAATGGGCTTCCATTTTTTAAAAAAAAGTTAACATTACCACGGGATCATGTGACTGCTTCATAGCTGTTAGTCCCCCCCCCCATCATAAATGTGCTAAGCATGGCCAGATTCGTTTATGTATTTAGTCTTTCATTTGCCTGACTAAGGCTAAAGTTGTGCCGTAGTTTGTCTACATTTATGAAATAATTATTTCGCACATTTGCTTCTTTATTTAGCTTGATTTTATTTGTTTCTTGTGTTTCTTGTTTGTTTGTTTGTTTTTTGTTTGTTTGTTTGTTTGTGCATGCGTGCGTGCGTGCGTGCAGCTGTACATCCAGTCATCCATAGAGTCTGATACGTATCCACAGCAGAATTCTGAAAATTACGAGGATGAGTCAGACACTGCCTGCAATGTGTTTTATGGGCTGTTAAATACGTTGTAAATGCAGACGAGGAAAGTTACGCTACGGTTCGGTAGTTAGAAATTTTTTTTACAAATAGGAACAACGAGATTTTTTACACAGTAAAGTAATAGAGCATAGCTGTGTATGGCTAGACTTTAAAAAAATCATAGGCAAGACTTTTAGAAGTTACAGAAAGAATAATGACAAGAGAATTACCTGGGCTTAAACTGCTGACTAGCCACGAAAGAGCAGTGCATTAATTAACTTAGCTATCTCGCCAGATTAACGCGCTGTTCTCTCATGGTTAGACGGTTTCTCGTCCTAACTGGGCCCGTGGTTCGAGTCCCAGGCAATTCTCTTGTCATTTTTCTTTCTTTCACATCCAAAACTGCTTTGTCTATGAATTATTTTGTTCAAGGTCTAACTATGCAATACCCTGTTATAAAGCTTACATTATAAGCCGTGGCATCCCATAGTAGCGATACAGCTTTGGCGCATACTTGATGCTGGTCTTGATGCCAAAGATCTCCGTAGTTTTAGTTTACATTTGATGTGGAACTTTAGTTGCGAGCAGTAATCTATGCAGTGTAACAGCCCGCATAAAAATATGAGCGCCATTGCAGCCAGCCTTCCATGGGAAAAGGGAACAGGATAATGATGATGATAGCCCTTTATTTAGTTTTGTGTAAGGGTAGAGAACTGCAGTTTAGGAAAGAAATGGTGTCCCGCTGTGTAACTTTGCACACAGTGACGCTGAATCGTTTCCAGCATGGCCAGACAGCGTTGAATAGTGTCCTGCGCGAAAATATTTAAAACAAACAAACAAAAACCCTGTATTTTACGTTTGGTGCCCATGCTGGGGGCAGTTTTGCATGCGTCATTCTGTATAAATTGATATAAATTAGTGACTTTATACATTTATATCATGGTTGGAGTGTAAACAAGGGGAATAATTTGATGACTCTGTGTGTCACTTTGTATAAAGGAATGAAACTGCACGTATATTTTAGTGACTTCTTGGTATCGCTATGTATCATGGTATGAGACACGATGTATAGGAAAGGACATGTTTTCGGTGACTATCTGTGCCAGTATTTAATATTAGAAGACTTCGAGGATGTTATAGACTCTTTTCATGATATAGCAAAGCTCTCAGCAAACTCTTTTCAGACTGATCCACATACGAAGTGAATTCATGCAATGACCTATGCAGCGTCAGTCAAGTCATGGCTTATGCAAAGTCACTCTATGCACTGATTTATAAGCCAGAAGATTATATCATTTCATACTATACTTTGAATTACGTATATTGTAAGTCACTGCACGTATTGACTTGTGTGTCTGAGTGACGTCAGATTGTGTTCAGATTTCAGTACACGTGTTTTCAGCTCATATTCAATAGTGTAACTTTAACTCTTGAGTGACATTAAAAGTGTTTAGTCTTTAGTCTTATGCTTTTTGAGTTTGTATATCGTAGATTGACGGAAAGACTGAGTGATTAGTTAATACTGACATCAGGCACAGTTGGTGGATTGAGTGGAAGCTACAAACAAGAGAATCCCACTTCGTCGTCGTGGCATATCCAAAGTGAGGGGTTAAAGTAGTGTATCCCAACCTCTTGTGGATCATGCCCCATCTCAAAGCCTCAGAGATTTTAATGCCCCTCCCACCCCTCCCGCCCCTCCCCAAAAGCATAACAGTCAACGAAGTTCTGAAAAAATATATAAATACATTCTGACCCCCCCCCCATATAAATAAATAAAAACTTAAAATTGTGTAATATATCTAAAATAGTGTAATAACTACAAAAGGATCTCTGTGTCAAGTTCAGCTAGTGTAATAACTACAAAAGGATCTCTGTGTCAAGTTCAGCTAGTATAATAACTACAGAATGATCTCTATGTCAAATTCAGTTCCTATACATAAGGATCACTGTGTCAAGTTCAGCTAGTATAATAACTACAGAATGATCTCTATGTCAAATTCAGTTCCTATACATAAGGATCACTGTGTCAAGTTCAGCTAGTATAATAACTACAGAAGGATCTCTGTGTCAAATTCAGCTCGAACCTTACCATAACCGTAAAATGAGGGACACTAAATGAAAAAAAAACAGGGAAAAAAAGGTGGAGTGGGGTGGGGTGGGGTGTGGGGGTGTAGACGAGAAGAGTTGATTTATGGTTAAATTTTAATCTGATCCTAAATTGTAATCGTTTGACTAGGTCTATAATTTTACTTACAAATGTGTCAATCAAGCCCACTTGTAGTTCCCTACAGAGAGAATGTTCTTCAAAACAGCACTAAGATATTTAAAAGCATTATCGATATTTGCGGCCATCATGCTGTTTAGGATGAAAATGTGGAACAATACGGGACCTGTGTTTTAAAATGGGGACATTAGGCGTCCCGACTGAGGTGATATAATTTTCGGGACAAATATTTAAAATACGGAACTTTTTGTTTAATACGGGGTGATTGGTCACTTTACCTACCACATCCCGTTTAAACGAACGTAAGAAAAGGCGAGTTAAAAACTATAGTCATATGGTTGTGCTCCATAGTATGGAATTCATAATGCTGTAATAAATTGCTAAAAAATAAAATACTTCTTCTTCTTCGTTCGCTTCTACCACCAAGACCGTACTGTGATCCTACTGAGTTTACGCTTGTGGTCCTCGATAGGTCCCGTGGTCTCCTGTGTGGTCCCCGAAAGGACCACACGAGATCCCCGAGAGGACCACAAGAGGTTCAGAGTATCGCAGGGCTTTAGCCTGTATTCTTGGTGGGTCTCTGAAACGGATTGCGTGACACCGTGGTTTTCGTTGCACCAGTTTAGTCTAGAGTTGGACTTTCTCACCGGAAGACCTCGACGTGTTTAGGATATCAGTGCATCCCCGCTGGGTGAGAGGTGGTAGCCCACCCAGGCCAGAGTTGGACCTTCTCACCGGAAAACCTCGACGTGTTTTGAGATATCCGTGTATCACCGCCGGGTGAGAGGTGGTTGCCCATCCAGTCCAGAGTTGGACTTTCTCACCGGAAAACCTCAGCGTGGTTAGGATACGCAAACATCCCCGCCGGATGAGAGGTGGTTGCCTATCTAGACTTCCCTGGTCCAGTGTCTCTGACTTCAGCATTTTGCGGTCGTGGCCGGTGCCCTTCCTAGTTGTGACCAGGACGGAGCTTTTGTCCAGGAGGACGAATCCTCGCCACAAGTGACTTCCACCCCTGGGTTGAGCCGGTTTCGGCATATTATCCCAATATGAGAGTGTTTGGGACGTGACCGACCTCTAGAGCAGAGGTACTGTGACATGCGTAGCCTTCAAGATTCACCCCTGGTGTGAGCCGGTTTAGGCATAATTCACCAGTATGGGTGTATATCAGGCGTGACCGACCTCTAGAGCGGAGGTGGCATAACATGTCTAGCCGTCAAGTTCCACCCCTGGTGTGTGCCGGTTTAGGCATATTTCACCAGTGTAGGTGTATTTCGGACGTGGCCGGCCTCTAGAGCAGAGGCGCCGTGGTATGTGTAGCTCTTGCAGCGATACTACTGGACATACCGATTAAACTTCACTTTATCCTTTCCACCACCTTTTCACATCGGCACCGCACAGCAACCTTTATTTCTTTTCCGCATTTTCTTCCTTGACCGGGAGGAGCTTCACTCCACGCGCGGCATTCAAAGAGTCTCGCCAGCAGCGTCTTAACCTCTGGGACAAGCCGGTTCATGCATTTCACCCGATATGACTGCACTCAGGACATGGCCGACCTCCAGACCAGAGGTGCCATGATTTGACTGTTTGCTTCGCTTTATCCTTTCTACCACCTTTTCCGCAGTGATGCTGCGTGGCACTTTCTTTTTTTTTTTTTTTGCACCTTTCTTCATTGGCCGGGAGGAGCACTGCTTCACGCACGGCAGCTGAAGAATCTCGCCAGCAGCTGTAGATGAGCTACCAAACGTGCCACTCATCTACCCTAAGTATCTGGTTTTCAGGCGCCAGATATTTTCCTGTCAGTTTAAACAGTTCTGCCACGGGAAGTCCAGGAGCTGGACTTGACTGCCAGAGGCTGTTTGAGACGCACGCCGTTTGGAGCGGAGATCGAATTCTCCACCCCACCTCCGGCAATAACAGTCCTTAGAACCAATAAAATACTAAAAATAAGCATTGTTCAATTTCCCAGAAATAAAACTCCAGCAGTGCTATTTTATTACAGAAAATGTTCGTGTGTCGCGTGTACTGTTTGGTTGGTTAAGAGGTTACCGGGAAGTCTGTGCTTGTGTTATCCTGAATCGCTTGTCGAAACACGAGGAACGTGGTATATCCCAAGTCATAGCAGAGTTTCCGAGCATGTGATCAACCAGACATAGCCTTCCCGCTTAAACATCAGGAAATATGCAGAAAACAAGGGACGCTATCTAACATTTTAACGAAGTCTGTGATTAACACTCCCTAACACAGCCGTGAAAAGAGCGAGCGTAAACAGAATGTAACAGCTGTGCAGTTAAAATCAATGCGTAGGAGAACAATGGGCATAATCTTCAAGGACTGTAGATGGAGGTGTATAGTTCAGTTTTACGGGGGAAAAAAGGATAGAAAGAATGAGGAAAGCTGGCGGAAACAAGAATGACAGAAAGTAAGATGAGCACATATAAATGAAGAACATCAAGGATCGCATACAACAGACAAAACAATAGATAAAATTACGAAAAATATGTGAAAAAGTAAACACTTAGCTTTTGTGTCTCCTCCTCTTAAGAAAGACGGCAAAAAATGCGCTCAGGTAGACGTAGGTACGTACCTACTCACCTAATCTTCAATGATGGATTTCTGTAAATTTAGCAGAGATAAAGGTCTATATTTTCCATCACTCACGCGTGTGGCCTGTCTGGTTCGGTAAATTCTATATCAGTTCAGAGTTCAAATCTGGCAATAAATAAAATAGGGTCAGTATGACCTTTGGAATATAGTTTGGCAATGCCTAAGGGATAATTAAAGCACTCAACACGAAGTGAAGTAGACAGAGACTTTGCATTGAAGGACATCTACGCTGCAGCTTTCTGAGTATTTATCAAATAGAAAACAACTTCCACTGAACAAAATGATATAAAACAATGTGTGTGTGCGCGCGCGCGCCTAGTCTTCGTAAAATACAAGGTACTTTAGAGGTGAGAGGGGAAGAAAGAGAGAGAGAGAGAGAGAACGAACATACTTTATTTTCAAAGAAAAGGGCACGCAGACCCGTCTAACATTCTGTCCTTCATCATACAGCTTTCTCAGTGACAGTCATTCAGCATTTGTTAATGAACATAATGAGCATAATAAGTATGAAGAAACAATTAAATGATTACATGAATAAATAATACATCATCTTTTGTCCATACACTCCACACTCTGATTTATGTAACTACGTGAAATAAACTTGCATTCTTACATTCATTCAGAACTAACAAATGTATATAAACGCTTTATTTTTATAAAAATACAACAATCAAGCCATACTTTAAACTACTTTAGACTTTGACACTATATATATATATACATGAAGGAAAGGCAGCGAGGAAAGGAACTGGCCACTCTATCTCATACGCTGATGGCCCAGCATAATGAGGTCTCTTCATCCCTCTTCATCTTCAATGCTTCATCCCCTACGGCATTTGCTATGGGACTACCTTCACCTTACCATAGTTACATATACACTAGTACAAGCACGTTCCACAACTACTGTTTAAGTACTGGGTGTTTGTCAGGATAAAGTAAACACATTGTGATACTTCTGACTCACATGAACGTATATGACAGCAAACACAAAAGGTTTATCAAAGAATTCAGTTGAATAGGTTCTGACACACAGATTCACTCGTAACAACTTCCTCTGAGAAGATGCTGCTGGATAATGATGGTAACTGGACAACTGTATGATGTCCCCTTCAAACAGAGACCCCATAACACGTTCAAGCTTGCAGAGTGGCAGAGTAACGTACCTTCACACACTAGCAACAAAGTCAAGTCTAAACACAACACACATTTAACACGCGCTGTAATTTGTCTCCACGCAAGATAACCTACTTTCACCGCACTGCTTTTCGTTATGGTGGGAACTAAAGTGTCCTTGCAAATAGTCACAAATGCTAAATCATCATCATCATGTGCCGTGCCGACTGGCGTTGGCTATTATGCTTCTCCAGAGTATCCGATCCTTCATGCAGGCCATCAGTTCAGTTGGTGATCTCCTCTCACACCATCCCGTCAGACTGTCCTGTACCATTTCTCTTGGTCTTCCTCTTGATCTTCTTCCTTCTATTTTTCCTGTTGTTATAATATTTTCAATGCCCCCTCTTCTCATTGCATGTCCTATGAAAGTACATTGTCTCTCTCTTATCTTTTTGACAAGGTTTTTTGTCTCTCCAGCTCTTCTCATACATTCTTCATTAGTTATTTTTGCTGTCCAGGGGATTCGCAACATTCTTCTAATAAACCACATTTCTGCTGCTTCCAGTGATTTTTGTGCAGACTTACCTGTTGTCCATGATTCACTTCCATATAACACAATATAGCATTTTAGGACTCGTTTTCTAACATGCTAAATACGATGTCTTATATGTTATGTGTTTTGTTGAAGTATGCAGCTGCATGTTATGGTATTCACTATCAAGGTGGGTGGGGCGCTGCAGTCAATGGCTAGCTAATAAAAGCTGACCAAGGCCTTGTCTTGTTTGCAGCGCCCACAAGATTCAGGCTGCCTGTTTCGCATGGCCGATGGGCTAGGAATTTATGTGTTCACCAGTTTGGCGGTGCTGAATGAAAAGCTTGCTTCTTCTATCCTCTTTGGAATGTAGGGGAAGCTACTTTTGCATATCTTTGAACCAGTAAATAACTTTAAGGTAGCAATGCTAAATGTCACTGAGACAAACAAACAAACAAACAAACAAAAAAACAGAAACTGTTTCAATATTTTCCCTGACCTGTCGCCAAACCAGAGGTGGGTGTAATCACTGGCACACTGGACACAGGTGGGTGTAATAACTGACACATTGGACAGAGGTCGGTGTAAGCACTGACACACTGGACAGAGGTGGATGTAATCACTGACACACTGGACAGATGTGGATGTAATCACTGACACACTGGACAGAGGTGGATGTAATCACTGGCACACCGGACATGTACACGTTTCTGCAGCTGGACTGGCCTCAGTCGGAACTGAATCACTGACCTTCGCCTAAGAGACGAGTGCACTGACCTCTTTGCTACCCAGGCAGCCATCCAATAGTTATGGTTTCTTACAAGTGCTTCACCAAAGAGTTATCTGATAAGATCTCTCAGTCTACAGCTTAACTGAGACCCCGTGATAGCAACAACCTGCGGTATTCTGGGGAGGGGGCGGGGAGGGGCGGGGGAAAACCCAGTACAACAGATCATGTATCAGTCACTTCAATCTTTCCGTTGCATCTTACAGGATGGACTTGAGGAAAGATCAGATCAATATCGACGCGGTTTCTCTCTTTTTAAGGCAACGAGTTCTAGTCCTGCTTTCGATGCCCTTCGACTGATAAGTATTCCCTGCAGACGACAATATCTTGGACTACGTGCAGTTGTGGTGATATTCTTCCAAGAACAGATTAGAACACATCAGGACTTGCCTGTGGTACAAAGTATACACGTATGCCCCGAAGCATTTGCGCGCAGCAGGGGGTGTGAAGTGCTATGCCTTCACATTTCAAAGCCACTACAGCATATGAGTTAGGAATGCCAGGAGATGCCGTAGCTATCATTTACTTTCCTTGGGGAACCCCAGGTACTTATTTTTGGAGGTTGGGTTGAGCCCTGTGTTGGCTGATCCGAAAAAATAATGATACAATAACGATTTTTTTAATGAATACCCAATTTAAACGCTGGTTCGTAGTGTTACTCCTGGCACGTTAATATACTAATAATAATATTATTAATAATTGATAAGAAGCAAAGATCTTATACAAATCCAGTATGTCAACTTTGTTGAACACTGACACCTCACTCACTCTTCAATGGAGAGCACGAAATATGCTGGAAATGACAAGGGAAATCTTATAAATAAATAAACACTGGAAGATCAATGGTAACTCCCCACTAAGAGAAACCATTTGACCAGTCATGACATTTTGATGCATGACATAAACCTGCAATAATCTGTTCTTGGTACTTTTGGACTGCTCATAGATCAGGGCTGTTTGATTTCACAAAAGTCTCAGTGTTTGTTCTATTGCTATTTAAGAAAACTCTTCCTCAGGTATATTTCAGAAGACCTAGACAGTTATATATCTGTCTGTTCACATACAGTCTCTGACTAATATGATGCCGGGGTGTGTACCAGACAAAGAAAGAAAAAGTTACTGCCCCTGGCAACGGTCCTGAACATTTGAAGCCTTTGTTATTTTTTATTTTTGCGATGTGGAGAAGGGAGCAATGTAAGTCATCGGTAGGCCATGACAAAATGACACGTGAACTTTAAATACATCAGCGGCTTCCAATAAGTCATTCACCCTCTCTATTCAACTTATATTACAATCGCTGCTCAAAGCATTATGCCAAAACCTGCCCTCTGTACAAATGTAAACAAAGAAAATGTTATGATGGTAGACATATACATAATGTATGCTCAGAGACAGGCAATTTATATTCGAACAAAAGGCGGACAGTGGCTAAGATCAAGAATGAATATTCGAGCACAAAAACACGAAGCAATAACAAAATCTGACAAGAAAGTGTCCAAGATGACAAGCGCAGACATTCATTTGCTTTGATGGAAACGGCATGGACAACATTTGAATAAAGTTGCGACATTTTAGAATTAAAGTTTAGAAAGAAGTTGCATGTACAATGAAGGAAATTAGAAGAAAGAAAACTACATGTCTAAACTACTGTCTAATCTTTTATACTTTCTATCTACTTTCAGCTCTCCTTTTTCTTTTGTTGCTTTTTTTAAAATTTATTTCTCTTTTGTATATTTTTCACTGCCAGTGAAAACGGACAACGTTTGCTTGCACTGGATGACAGTTTACACGCTGCTGACAGCTCGTGAAGCGGAACATTAAATGTAACAGCAGGCTACATTTGCTGCATGGTTATGGTAATATTTCGATTCCACGGCGAGTGATCTGGGAAAAGAAATTTCCTACAGAATACATGTCTGGGAAAATAAATTTTGTTTACAGAATACAAATCTGGGGAAAAAAATTTCCTACAGAATACAAATGTGGGAAAAAAAATTTACAGAATACAGGTCTGGGAAAAGAAATGTTCTGCAGAATAAAAATCTGGGAAAAGAAATTTCCTAGGAATACAGGTCTGGAAAATTAATTTCCTGCAGAATACAGGTCTGGAAAAATACATTTCCTGCAGAATACAGGTCTGGGAAAAGAAATTTCCTACAGAATAAACTTTTTTCAAAAGTTCACCTTAGGTAGAAGGTTTTTCTGGAAATACTTTCTAATATGCGTGTGTGTGGTTTGTTTCGTACCATAGATCCTTGTTCCTTGTTGGCTTTATCACCAAATTCCGCGTAACCTGACTACACTTGAAATGATCGATCAGTCCGCGAACAAAATGAACCCACAAATCACACGCTCCTCCCAACTCCCGCCACGTTTTCCTGTTCTCAAACACCAACATACACGAAGTCCCTAGCCGTACACATCAAAACAACTTTCTTTCCTCGAAAACATGATCTTTGTGCAAAGTCATCCAGGATGTTTTGTTTTGAAAGTGGATATTACTGTGCGGTTCAGCGTGGGGAAGAGAGGGGGTGGGGTTATTGTTGCTGTGTCATACAGTGATAAATGATATTACTGTTAGCAGACAACATCAGTGTTACGAGAAATACCGTAAATGGGATTGTTGTTATTAAATTATTTCCCTTGCTTATCAGCTCTAGACTAGGGCGAAATAGCTTTTTCTTGGAACAGAGTTGTGCGTGATATTCAGTTTTCCATTCACTCAGAGAGAGAGAGAGAGAGCTGTGTATGATTTATGATACAGTAAGCCTCGCTTGTGGCAGTTACTCTGAGCTTTCGGAGGAGGGGGAGGGGGTGGCGGGATTCTTCCTCAACACTGCGTGCAGAGGTCCCATATTTTGAGATGGATGACTGGAGACGTCTTCAAGAGTGAAGCTGACAGAAGCTTGAATGCCTGTCAAGCAGACAAATGTCTAAATGTTTGGACTGATGTTAGGTGCCAAGCAGACAAATGTCTAAATTTTTGGACTGATGTTAGGTGTCAAGCAGACAAATGTCTGAATTTTTGGACTGATGTTAGGTGCCAAGCAGACAAATGTCTGAATTTTAGGACATGTTAAAACTCTAGCAGACAAATGTCTGAATTTGAGGAATTGCGTTAGAAGTCAGTCGGGCAAAAAAAAAACCTCAATCTGGGGTCTCTAGTTTTCGTAAGAATCAGACATAGACCTGAAAATGTTAATCTTGTTGTCTTCAGTAAAAGAAACTCATGGATTAAGTACATCCTCATTAATCATAAAAAAAGACATGCTCCAAGACATCTTGACTGAACACAAAGTTAGAAAATCTGGTATCAGACAGATAAAACCCGAAGAATGCTAATGATTTTTAACAGAACAGGGCTCATATTTGGCAGAATACAGCCCATTTCTTTCAGTCCTAGATTCCGCGTCGCTACCGAATCAGTAGCTGCTACCCTTTCGCGTTGTGTTGATTGATGATTATGATGTTGTGTTATGGTTGTTAGACAAAACAAACAGTAAACTAAACTCTGCAGAAGCAAGATAGACTATAGTGCAGGCCCAAAGGCACAGGAAACGAGCTTTTTGGTCAAACATCAAAGTGCATAATAAGATAAAGAATCGAATACTAAGTAGAATGGAGATATCGTTTATCACTGCTTTACTGGTCTAAACAGCGAATAGATTAGTATACTCGTGTGTCATGAAGAAGGTGGATGGTTCGAGCCATGCTAGGGGCGCCAGTTGGTCACCTGCAGAAACATGTACCTGACTTCTACTGGAGGTGGGGAAAGAGAGGCGGCTGGGTGCGATACTGGCAACAACACCTTCTAATGTTGTTAAGGAAAATATGGGCACTAACACTATACTTCCTAGGTGCTTGTACTACAAAATAGGGGCTGTCTTTTATTCTGTCTTATTCGCTGTGATAAACACTGTGTAAGATGATGATGGTGGCGCTGCTGTTGGTATCTGCTACCCGAACATCGAACTCTTCTATTTAGATGGTAAATTCAGGGAAAATCTAATAGAAAAATATAGAGAAGAAAAAAATGAGCTGTGGGAAAATCTTTAATGGCAACTTCTTTATTAATATAGCAAAATATTGATTAGCTCGTAATAAATTATAATACTTTATGGCATAGTAGTTAAACATCTTTTTCACATACCGTGGACCACGTGAAGAACTCGGTGGACTATTATGGATTCACCGAAAAAGGAGGGGGGGGGAATAATGGATCCACATGTGACTATACGGAAAAGACCATGCCCGCCCCAATTAATTCGAGTTGAGAACAGCGGATGAAGCACCCATGCATCTGTGGCAGGAAATTTAACACTCAACGTGGCATGAAGATACACAGAACGAAGAGGGGATGTGGTAGTTTCTTGCTGCCAAATATTCAACAGTGCACTGTGACGCCAGTCTCAGATAAGACATTAGACTATCTCTGTCAGGATATAAACCACAGTTCAGAGAATATTCAGGTTGAGTCAGGCAGCAGGGAGGCAATGCAGCTCTCCGACGAGACCAGAAACAAAATTAACTTCCCACAACCACGTGCCAAAAGCATAAGGGAAAACCTCGACACAGGGTTATGGAAAGAATTGGACAAACAGCTGAGAGGGAAAAACTTTGAGCAAAAACTGGAAGCATTTGGTAACATCATATATCTTCACTACCACAAACAGTTTGGAACCAAACAGCCAAAAAGAGAAAAAGTAACACCAAGAAAGTCCAGAAGACAGAGGAAAATAGAAGCAGTAAGACGGCAGAAGAACAACGCCCGGAAAATGTTTATGAAGGCACACGAATCAGAAAAGGAAGGACTAAGACAGGTTTGGCAGCATCTGAAATCCCAGCACAATGCCATTTTCAGAGCTGAAAGACTATATAAAAGAAAGTGCGAAACCAGATACGCAAGAGAGAAGGTCTACAGAGGTCCCTTTGGGTTTGCCAAGCAGCTATTTGAACAGCCAAAATCAGGTACGCTGAAAGCAGGTAAGAAGGTGCTCGAGGAACATCTGAGCAAGTTATACTCTGATAAAAATCAGCATGCACCTCTCGAGCTGATGAAAGGTCTAGTGTGGCCCTGTGCACCAGGCAGCAAATTCAAATGCAGCCCACTGACCTTACAAGAAGTAGAGAGCATCGTAGGAAAAGCTAAAGGAAAGTCAGCACTAGGCCCAAAGCAAGATCTACAGGTAATATGGCTTGACCTAGCCAATGCGTATGGCTCAGTTCCACACCAGATGATATGGGTAGCACTAGACATGTATCATGTGCCAAAAGATACCACGAAGATGCTGAAAATGTACTTCACAGGGTTCCTCGTGAGATTTGGAACATCAGGATATATTACAAGATGGATTGAGCTCAAAGTAAGAATTGCAATGGGCTGTACAATATTTCCCATACTGTTCGTACTAGCCATGTAAGTAATCATGAAAGCAGCAGAAGGAGCAGCAGAAGGCCCAAGGTTCAGAAATGGATGTCAGATGCCACCACTAAAAGCATTCTTGGATAACACAACAGTAATAACAACCAGTGAAGCACAGGCACGAAAGATGTTAGAGCGTTTGGACAGCCTTATCATATGGTGCCGCATGAGCTTCAAGCTTAAAACTTAAAACTGGACGAAAATGGAAAGTAAGCGAGGAAGTGACCAAAGCCAGGGAAACACAGGAGCTGAAAGAAGTAATAGGATACACCCAGACCAACAGAAGGGGATTTGGTCATAGTGAAATCACATGGTGGTCAAATGCCTTCTGTAAGGAAAGAAGGATGATGATCTGAAGGAGCTGTGTTGTTGTTCCGCTCTCTACAGTAGGGAGTTTCCTGCATGCATGATCTGCATATCGAATCTGATAACCCCTAATACAGTAGATTTACAACAAGCGCGCAAAAATAAAGTATAATATTGTTACTGATTAATCATTGCTACACTTTAAGCACATACAATAAAAAAAACAGGAACTCTGATACTTTTGTGCACAGTAAATATGGAAAGTATTTGCCGAGTCACCGAGTCTTATAAATATCCACACAACTCCGCCTTGTCTATTCAGTTCTCGCCTAACTGCAAACTGTCTAGTGCTACAACAGGATCTCTCGTTGAAGCAATTCACTTTCGCCAGTTGACTATTGGTAAGTAGCTTTGGATGATTTACAAGGTCTAGTATTAGACAGCAGAATTCATTATTATTGTCATGAGAGTCAAACACTGCTGTAGCATTCGTATATTCACTTTATATTTTGTTAAAATGACTTGAAACAATACAGCGCTTAAAACAAAACATGCCTGCTCAGACCAGTAATCTCTGACCTACTAAAACAACTGTTGTTCTAAAAATAAACTATCGGATTTTTAAAAAAAAATGTTTAATTAGTCTTCGTTTTATTTAGTTCTCCACCTCTAGCATGGTTTGTTGTATTAAATATGAGCTGTCGCTTTTCAACAGCATCATCTTCATTAAAACTCTTGTTCTCTCGGCTGAAAAGATTCCGCATAATTATATGCCGGAGGTAGGAAAACCATTGTAGTATTTGGTTTTTTGGTTATCTGAAAGAGGAGGATTGTTCAGTCTTTTACTCTATCTAGCCGCCGCCGTACTGAGTTGTGGAAGGCTGACTACACCATACGTTCACACCTTACATAATAAATAACGGGAACACGAAACAACAAATCCTTTTTATAAAATCACGATCCTTGTATTTTACAAAATTCTGATCCATAAGGCAATACGAATCAAACGAATCCTATGCGCATGAAGTTCATATATTTATATATTTCCACATTCATTATTGATCATAAAAAAAAAAACATTTCCTTGAATAATATGAGTTAACCCTGATTACAAATGCACACAACTAAACTATACACGTTAGCCTCCATCTATCGAATGACCACTCTCGTCCACAATGACACGGTCGCTGGACTCCAACGTGCTCAGCTTATGGAATCCCTTAAACTTCTCTTTTCTTGTCTTATATACCTGATCCGCGACGGACTCGAAGGACTGGGCATTTTCCATTAAAAAAACCCGTCTCTGGCCAGTGGGATTTCCAATCAAAACCGGGTCACTGCTTGCTTTTTTCTCACTCCTTACACCATGGCTCATGGGGCACATGCAGACCTTTGAAATGCGGTTCGCGGTAATATGTCGGTTGAGCTCCTTTCTTAAAATACAATTAGCATAAAAGGTAAATAAACAACTTCCACGCTTTATAACTATTTACCGGGTGCAAACTGAGAGTCATTTGGACTATTTTCTTCTTCGTCGCTCACCGTCAGAAGGGCGGTCATTGCATTGTGTCGCGGTTATGCGCCTATTGGCCCAACACATCCGACTTCGGCTCGACATATTTTTAAGACCAGGTTTGTCTTCTCACTGTGATCCCTATTCCCTTGGCCAGACTACTGTCCGTTTCTATGAGGCATCACTGGTAGGTAGAACTGGGTCTTGGCGCTGTGGTTCGCCAACCCTGACTCAGCCAGCTGTGGGTTGCTGGCCGCTATCTCATTCAGCTTGAGTGTGCATCCGCCTGGATTATAACGTACGTGTAAAGGTCATGGTGAGCAAATGTATTTAAGAAGTTAAAGCTAACGTAAACGCTAGGCTTGAGTCAGTGATCACAGGATCTGTGCTGGAGAATCAGAAATCATACAAGCCAGTGTGGAGTCCAGACTCCGGAACGTATCCTTCAAGAGTGCCCAAACCATGCAGACCTGAGGCCTGAGACATGGCCGGAGGACACAAGCTTGGGGAAAAAGCTTTTGGGTGGTCGTATCAGGATCTGGAGAGGACTGCCAGTTGTGCCATGTCGACAGGGATCAGGGTCTGATGCGGCCAACAACCTCGAACGAAGAAGAAGAAGAATAAGTCAGTGATGACAACGAATAAATGTAACTGGGTCTTGTCATTCGCGGGAATTAGACTCGCAGGACCTCGGTGAAAAAGCAATTCCGCGAATAATCACCCCCACCCACCATCATCACCTACAATACCACCAGCACTAGCACCACCACCACCAACACCAACACTACCACCATCACCAACACTGTCACCACCACCAACACCAGCACTACCATCACCAACACTACCAACCTTAACTCCTAATACTTTTGATCACAAGCCTATATAAATAGTCGACTATCTACTGACTCCTAAACAACGCAGTGCACTACATTTTTAAAGATGTAATAATGCTTTGTTATCAGGTGTATATTACTGTACCGTACAGTTACATGTTCCGTACAAAAAAAGTAAAACAATATACAGTTCCGGTAGACTGTATTGCAACAGTATTTGTATATGTTTCAAATTACAGTATCAACAATGTAGACATACACATAGATTTACACACACACACACAGTGGAGGAAGGGAAAGCAAAATAGTACAATACACGTACGTTGCATGATGGGGTATTTAGATATGTTAGTGAATGTAGATATTGCTTCTTCATATGAATGTAGATATTGTTACTTAATGTCTTTAAATATGTTAGTGAATGTAGACACTGCCTCTTCTGCCACCTACTTCAGCTTCAAGGCGCCTAGGTGGTGAAGGAGTTAGTGCACTAGTCTACATGGCGAGGATCTTGGGTCGAATCCGCCCGGAGGCACCCCAGCTACCCAGCTACAGAAATGGGTACCCGACTTCTTCTGGAATTGGGGAAGGAAAGGCAGCCAGGCATGATGTTGACTACGTTCCCTCAAGCGTATCGACAGGTCAAGGAAATATGGGCACTAATACCATATCCCATATGTGTCTTTTAAGACATGACATACGTGCCACAGACGGGCCGATGTCATAGAAATAGTCCATCAGAGCCCTAACTTATGCAGACCTGGTGCAATATTGTTCAATGTAAACTTTTCTTCTGGCACTGTTTCTTCATCTTCGACGCTTCTTCGTCCGGTACCGCCCTTTGGAATAGTCGGCTCCGTTAGGCAGGGCCTGCAAGAACAATTCTGTAAGTCGGTAAAGACTCCCTCCCTCCCCCAATCTATTTTCATCCACATGCCCCCCCCCCGAAACTCTTCAGGCTCATCATTAAAACATGGAAACCCTCCAAGCCGCAGAGGGTTGCACTGGTTGGCATTAAAGTACGCAGGGGGCCCCGCGATTCAAGTAGTGTGAATCTCTTGTGTCTATGGCCCCACTGCATTGCTTTGTCTGGGGCTACAATATTGTTAATACGACACTGCCGGTTAGACACTCCCCCCACCCCCACCTTCTCGTATGGTCTGGTTGGTGGCACTAGCATCCCTGTTAAACTTACTTCATCGCGAGTTGCTCCGAAGAGTCAAGGACTATAGATGTAAACACCAAAAGAAAAATCTGGAGAGAGGTACCCAGCGACAGATTTCTAGACTAAGTCTTCTCATCGTTTATAAAAGTCGTGGCTATTCAAGTCAAACTGGTATGGCAAAATGATAGGTTCAGTGTGTATTACGTACAACTCAAGTTCTTCACCCATTCCTCTTTCAACCCACAAAACAACGTATTTTCATTATACTGCAGTTATTATTACTGTATAATGTGCCGTGCCGGATAGCGTTGGCGATCATGCTCGTCCATCTTGCGCGGTCCTTGGTGCTTAACTCAGATACATTTATTTTTTCCATGCCTCTTGGTAATTCCACTTAGATATATTTCTTTTGGCCTTCCTCTCTTCTTTTTTTTCCCCCTTTGTTATAAACATCCTGTCTCATGGGTGATAAAAAAAAAAACAAAAATATGATGGACATATGGAGGCCATGTGATGAGAAGAAACAATCAGAGAATACCAAAACAAGCTGTCACAGCAGGCCGAAGAAAAAGAGGTCAACTACGTGAAACTCAAAAGATGGCATTGTTAAGAGAAGCCAGTTTAGTGGGCATAAAATTGCTTGTTGAGGTTGAAAGACTCGCCGAGAACAGGAAAACTTGTCAAACAACTATGTGAGCCCTATGTGACGTTTAACGGCACGGGAAGGATGTAAGATGTAAGTTATAAACCCTTTATATCCTGAATTAATTTCCCTGTAACTTTTTCATTATTTTTTTTTTGTGTCATAAGGTAGTTTGTTTTTTTTTTGTTTGTGAGCCATGAACACAGAAAGAAAGAAATTAATTTTTATGAACATTTTCATGTTTTTTTTTTTTTGAGTGGAATTTACAAGTACAAAGAGGAAAAAACAAGTTTTTTTTTAAAAATTGGCCAGTTTTGTTTGACAGGACAGAAGAGCAATGAAGAGGAAAATTTCAGAGTGCTGGCCCTTTACTGGTTGTCTGATAGAAGGCTGTTATACATATTCTTTTGAGTATCATCAAGAATGATGTTTGCATTTATTAAATATTACAATCTAAACAAAGAGGTACTTGTGGGTACCCCCAAAGGGATAAACAAAAACTCAGATTTAGCTATAACATGATGTATTACATTTTTTAAAACTTTGTGTAATATAACATTTCCATTGCATTTTTTTTTTCAGTTTCTACACAGATTATTTAATATTTTATTACTTTCAGCGTCCGCCATTACAAATCAAATATGGGCAAAAGAGTTTTGATTGTCCTCACAAGCGTGGATAAATTTCCATCCAATGGCAACCCAACGGGCTGGTATCTGCCAGAACTTGCTCATCCATACAAGGTTCTCAGGGATGGGGGCATCACTGATTTTGACTGCATCAGCCCCAAAGGAGGAAAAGCACCTTTGGTAGGTTCAGTTAGGCCATGATAATTCGTGCTAATTGAAACGTCTGAAGAAAAGGCTGGGGATGGCAAAGTACATCTGCAAACGTCTAGTGTTGTTCTGACAGTCATGTTTGACTCAACAACAGCAATTTAATAAGTTACTGTGCAAAAACGTTAGGAAAAGTAAGCGTGATTAGCCTTTATATATTGTAGACAAAGCACTATATCTTGAATCTAGGAATTAGCATCATCGCACTCTAAGCACACCCATACATGCTCTGATCTCTTTTTCAGTAACAACTGAAGAGTATGAACACAAATTGTACCAGTCAGCTGTTGGTTCTGGTAACCTCATATGAATCGTCGCCGGAGCTATGGAGAACGTGCTCTATGGCTGACCTTTGCGACAGAAAAACCACTATATATGTGAAATAAAGAAAAACAGCTGTCAGTGGAATAACAACTGGCTGGTGATGAGAGAGAAAATTCACAATGAATTTGGCCATGAAACACAACCCTCATGATAGCCCTTGGACTGCTGCACAAAATGTAGCTTAAACTTGGTGATAACTTGAAATATACAATGACCATAGAACAAAAGGTTTCAAGCAGAAAACTGCAGATGAGAATGATGAGAGACTGAAGTGAAAATAAATCTATTTCAGTCAGTCAGTCATTTGCATGTCCCTTGAGGAACTTTGCCTCTCTAACAGCTCTCCTATAGGCCACTCAAGTAAATCATTTACTGCATTTAAAGTTTATGTATATCACATACTAGTTTTACGAAGAACTTTTAAAATATCTGTAGGATCCAGGAAGCATAACACATTTCAAGGACGATGCCGTGTGCCAGTGGTTTCTGAAAGATGCCAAAGCCCAGGCTTTGGTGAACAACACGAAGTTACCATCTCAGGTCAAAGCCAGGTTAGTGTGAAGTTGCCAGTTATACAAAGAATTTGTGACTGAACAAAGAAGCTTACTGAAAATATTAATAACAGGATAAGTTACTGAACACAAACTGGCAATTTTACTGATTTAGACCATCTGCTGGTTAGCATGATCAGGAAATAGAAGAAGCACAGAGAATGCTGATGGATAAAATAGATTGTTGGTATGCTAAAGAGCACACTTTTGACAGAGTGATGACTGCAGGTGAACACATCTTGCTATGTCCAAGCACAGAAGTCCAAGTCTCAAACTGTGGAAGAATCTCAATATCTCAAATCTTGTTACAGTCTCACACTGTGGAAGAATCTCAATATCTCAAATGTTGTTACAGTCTCAAACTGTGAAAGAATCTCAAAATCTCAGATCTTGTTATAGTCTCAAACTGTGGAAGAATCTCAAATCTTGTTACAGTCTCAAACTGTGGAAGAATCTCAGAATCTCAAATCTTGTTACAGTCTCAGATTACAAGAGGTGCATATCCTTCAGTGAGAAAAAAAAACCCCAGAAGTAATATTAATCTGATATGAAGTTGTATTCTATGCATTTGATTAGAACTAACTGGATCAACCTTCAATAAGATCATATCCATAGATGCCGCCATTATAGGTTAGATACAAATATAAATATATTATCATTACCGATTTCTTTTTGCAGCATATTACCATTCCCCCTTGTGTTTTTTTTTTCAAAAGAAGAATGTATTTTAATCTTATTTTTCATTTGTCATTCCCATTAAATAATTCCATAAACACACACTTGTAATTTGGCTTTTGAATTAACAATAAGTAGTTTTGGTATACATATATCATTCATGTGATGAGAAGAAATGATCAGAGAATCCCAAAACAAGCTGTCAAGTGGAACACAACAGGCCAAAGAAAAAGAGGTTGATCACATGAAACTCTGAAGAGGACACTGTTAAGAGTGGCATAAAATCCCTTGATCAGGTAGAAAAGCTCTGCAAAAACAGGAAAACTTGGTGAACTACCATGCAAGTCCTATGTGACATTTAACAGCACAGGAAGGATGTAAGTTTTGGTATAACGCAAGAAGAAGCAGAGCATTATAGGAAAATGTGGGGTTTTTTTATTATTCTTCTTTAATAAAAACTTTTGTATAAGAGAATTTACCCCAAATCAAAGTCTTAAGTAAGAACTTCCATTTTTTATTGATTGTCCTTTAATCAGTGCTTGACCTTGAATCTGCTTTAATCTTCAGTGACTTCTCAGCCGTTTTGTTTCCTGGTGGTCATGGGCCAGTATTTGACCTTGCAAATGACACAGCTATTGGGAAAATTGTGGCTTCTGTGTATGAGAATGGAGGTGTAGTTGCAGGGATATGCCATGGTCCTGCAGGTAAATTTATATTGGTAACTGCAAACTTGGTGAAATTGTTTTATTATCTTTTATCTTATATCCTTCCCGTGCCATTAAACATCACATAGGGCTCGCAGGGTAGTTCACCAAGTTTTCTTGTTTTTGGTGAGCTTTTCATCCTCATCAAGGGATTTTATGCCTATTAATTTGGCCTCTCTAAACAATGTCCTCTTCAGAGTTTCACGCAGTCTGCCTCTTTTTCTTCTGCCTGTTCTGTTTCATTTGATGGCTTGTTTTGGGATTATCTGACTTGATCCGACATATGTTCATCTCCTTTTCTTGATCGCCCATGAGACTGGTTGTTGTTTAGTCATCTGCCTTATCTCTACGTTGTTCTTGAATTCGCTCCCTTTATACCGAATATTTTCCTTAGGCATTTGTTTTCAGAAGAGTCTAATTTCTTGTCTATTTCTTTAGTTGTTTTCCAGCTTTCATATGCATAAAAAAATGAGGGTGGATATTACATTTGAATTGAATAGTCTTAACTTGGTTTTTGTGCTTATAACTTTTGAGTGCCATATGTTCTCAAGATTCTTGGCGGTCGATGCTGCTTTTGCAAATCTAATTCTAACTTCCTTTCTGGTGTCACCATCCTGGTCTATGTAGCTGCCAGGGTATGCAAATTGGTTGACTTCTTCAACAGCTGTTCTTTCTATGTATATTTTTTGTTCTTGATTAATGGAAAGTTTCATTATTTTTGTTTTTTCCTTGTTAATTTCAAGTCCTATTTTGCTAGCCAGTGAAGACAGGGTGTCTATTTTTTCTTTATTTGAACTCACATTGTCACTGATAAGAGTTATGTCATCTGAAAAATCAAGATTTTATAGTTTAGTCTCATGTACCCAATCAATACCTGTGTTACCTGTGCAGCATTTATTCATTATAAAGTCTACAGCAATTCCAAAAAGCAAAGGAGATACAGTATACATCCTTGTTTCATATCTGTTTCAATCTGGAACCATTCACTCATTCCTTCTTCTGTGTTGACTGCACAAACATATCCATTGTAGAGATCCTTAGTGATGTTGACAGTTTTAGATGGTATTCCATATAGTCTTAAAATTCTCCACAATAGTCTCTGTGTATGCTATCAAATGGCTTTTTTTTTTAATCTATTAAGTTCAGGATTAATCGTTTTTGCTTTTCAGTATGTTTTTCAAGTATTATTCTTAGAGTAAAGATCTGGTCGAGACAACTTCTCCTTTTTTGAAATCCTGCTTGTTCTTCTCTCATTGCAGTATCCACTATATCTTTAAGTCTATTCAGAATGACTGCAAAATACTTTTGACACAACTGATAGTAAGTTTGCTCCTCTCCAGTTATTGCAGTCACTAAGGTTGCCTTTTTTTTTTTTGGTATTTTAACAATAATTCCTTTTTTCCATTTAGAAGGGACCTTTTCTTCTTTCCAAATTTTATTAAACATTCTCTGTAGTTGTCTCATGTTGTCACTATTCATAGCTTTTAACATCCCGGCTGTTATTTCATCTTCACCTGCAGCTTTGTTGTTAGCCATTCGATTCACTGCTGTTTCTTTGTATGTTGCTTTTGCCAAATCTTTACCAAGATCTCTCTTTACATTCAGTATGGCTAATTTGGCTGTTCATCTTTCATGTATGTACTTCCGTATGTTTTCTGATGTCAATGCTTTTCTACTTGTTTTTTCCAGCCAAGCGCTTGCTTTTGCTGCTGTGATTATGGCTGTGCTGTAAGAATTCCATAATTCATCTATATCTGTCTCCTCTACTTCACTGAGTGTTGAGAAATGATTGGCAAGTTCCTGATTGAATTACTGTTAGTATTTTCTTCTTGTAGGCTGTGGCTGTTTATCTTTCTGTGTGCTGATTTCTTGTGTTGGCTTTTCACTTTTAGTCTTATTTTCCCTATATACAGGTTGTGGTCACTGTTGACATCTGTATGCTCTTAGATCTATCAGAGATGTCCTGAATTGCTTTCTGATACAAAAGTGATCTGTCTGGTTTCTGGTTCTATCATCTGGAGATATCCATGTTGTTTTATGTATCTCTTTGTGCAGGAATATTGTTCCTCCAATGACCATGCCCTGTGTTAGACATAATTCAGTTAATCTTTCTCCATTCTGGTTTACTGTATTAATTCCTTCTTTCCCCATTACTTTTTCGATGTCTGTGTTATCTTTCCCTACCTTAACGTTGAAGTCTCCCTTAACAATTACGATGTTATGCTTAGGGACTTTGTTAACGAGTTGTTGTAGTTGGTGATTGATATTGTCTTTTTCTTCATCATCTGCATCGTTTGTGGGTGCATAACACTGTATGATTGTCATTCTTCTGTGTCTTAGGTTGTATCATGCTCTTATTATAGACTGTTCATTGGTTCCCATTCTGCAAGGCTCTTTGCTGCTACATTTGACATAATTATACCTACCCCCTCTTGATGTTTCCTATCGTCTCTGCCTGATTGTGTTATTAACTTATGGTTTTTTGCCGTTCTTTTCCTTGCTTCTGGCCATCGCATTTCACTTATACCCATTTGGCTGCTTTTGTTGCGAGTTTCCATAACAAGTCCTTTTTTTCTCATCTAGAGTCACCTCTATATCTTCTTCTTCTTCTTCGTTCTACCACCGAGACTGCCCTGTGATCCTACTGAATTTAATCCTGTGGTCCTTGTTAAGTTCCGTGGTCCCCCGAGTGGTCCCCGAAAGGACCACACGAGATTCCAGAGAGGACCACAAGAGGTTCAGAGTATCTCAGGGCTTGGGCCTGTATTCTTGGTGGGTCTCAGAAGCGGGATTGCGTGACACTGTGGTTTTCATTGCACCAGTTTAGTCTAGAGTTGGACTTTCTCACCGGAAGACCTCGACGTGTTTTGGATATCAGTATATCCCCGCTGGGTGAGAGGTGATAGCCCTCCCAGGCCAGAGTTGGACTTTCTCACCGGAAAACCTCAGCGTGATTAGGATACGCATACATCCCCGCCGGGTCAGAGGTGGTTGCCTATCTAGACTGCTTTGGTCCAGTGTCTCCGACTTAAGCATTTTGTAGTCGTGGCCGCTACCTTTCCTAGTTGTGACCAGGATGGAGCTTTTGTCCAGGAGGACGAATCCTCGCCACTAGTGACTTCCACCCCTGGGTTGAGCCGGTTTAGGCATATTATCCCAGTATGGGTGCGTTTGGGATGTGATCGACCTCTAGAGCAGAGGTACCGCGACATGCGTAGCCTTCAAGTTTCACCCTTGGTGTACGCTGGTTTAGGCATATTTCACCAGTATGGGTGTATATCGGGTGTGACCAACCTCTAGAGCAGAGGTGGTGTGACATGCCTGGCCATCAAGTTTCACCCCCTGGTGTGTGCTGGGTTAGGCATATTTCACCAGTATAGGTGTATTTCGGACGTGGCCGGCCTCTAGAGCAGAGGCGCCGTGGTATGTGTAACTCTCACAACGATACTACTGGACATACCGATTAATTTTCATTTTATCTTTTCCTTCACCTTTTCACCTCGGTGCCACACAGCAACCTTTATTTCTTTTCCACATTTTCTTCCTTGACTGGGAGGAGCTTCACTCCACGCGCGGCATTTGAAGAATTACGCCAGCAGTGTCTTAACCTCTGGGTTAAGCCGGTTCATGCATTTCACTCGATATTACTGCACTCAGGACGTGGCCGACTTCCAGACCAGAGGTGCCGTGATTTGACTGTTTGCTTCGCTTTATCCTTTCTACTACCTTTTCCGCAGTGGTGCCGCGCAGCAACCCCATTTTCACCTTTCTTCATTGCCGAGAGGAGCACCGCTCCATGCACGGCAGCTGAAGAATCTTGCCAGCAGCGGTCCTCTATATGAGTATTGCAGTAAAGCAAGTCACAGCCATTTTTTTTGTCTTCTTTAAAAGTCTGAAACCATGTTTACACTATAGTCTGTGAAGTAGACAGTATATCTCTCTATCTGTTACACTGACAGCTGGCATTGGCTATCATGCTTTTCCACAATTCCCTGCTCCAACAGCTGATTGTAAGCTGTGCTAATGTTCTTTGGCAGTGCCATCTAAGTTAGTCCGTCCAGCATTTTCTCTCTCTGTCTGCCTTGATTTCTTTTGCCTTCTATCTTTCCTGTTGTCACAGTGTATTCTAGCTTGCCTCATCGTAGAATGTGTCCTAAGAATATGGATTGTAGTTTTCTGACTTTTGTTACTGCTTGCCTCATCATAGAATGTGTCCTAAGAATATGGACTGTAGTTTTCTGACTTTTGTTATTGCTTGCCTCATCTCTCCAGCTTCTCTCAGAACCTCCTTGTTTGATTTCTTTGCTGTCCGTGCTATTCATAACATTCGTTTTAGGATATCTAAGTAGACAATAGGGTGTCTGAGTGGTGAAGTGGTTAGTGCACTGGTCTCTCATGGCGAAGGTCGGGCGTTTGAATCCGGCCGGCGGCACCCCAGTCACCCAGCTGTAGAAATGGGTACCCGACTTCTTCTGGAGTTGGGGAAGGAAAAGGCAGCCAGGCGTGATACTGACCATATCACCCTCTAGTATGCTGACAGGTCAAGGAAAATATGTCTTTAAAAAAAAGAAATTAAATTAAATAATTTATTGCTAACACAAATTAAATATGTAATTGCAGAATGATCCAGATTAATGCTGGAGATATGATTATTAGAAAAGCAGAAACACAAATATCCATTAGGAAAGCAGAAACATACAAGTATCTAGGCACAACCTTCAACAGAAGCAACACAATAAGCAAGGAAATTAAAAACAAAGTACAAATAGGGAATAAAATATACTTTGCCTTGCACCACCTGTTAAAATCCAAAATCCTGTCCCAAAACACCAAAATAACAATCTACAAAACTATAATAAGACCAGCCGTCAGGTATTGATCAGAAATGTGGAGTACAACAAAGAAAGATGAACAACAATTGCAGATCTTTGAGAACAAGATCCTAAGAAGAATCTTGGACGCACAAATGAAAATTATGTATGCACAAGAGATGAGGGAAACAAGACCAAGGGGTAGACCAAGGCAAAGATGGAAAGACAACATAGAAAAGGATATAAAAGAAATTGGTGTCACCAACTGGAGAGAGATTAGGAATAGAGAGGAATGGATGTGAACTTCATCTGCAGCAAGGAGCCTTAATAGCTCAGAAAGCTGAAGAAGAAGAATTTATTGCTAACAAAAATGACAGTCTTCATTATCTGAGCTTTCAGTAAACTGTAATCTCTTTTCTGATGGAGAATCTTACCTTGTGTGATATAATAACACTGAAAAAGTTTGAAATATTATGAGAATGCCAAAACATTACATGGAGGCACAAAGTGTTAATATGGTAATCAGCATGTCAGCAAACAACTCGCTTGATCCAACGCTGTCACCAAAAAACAATCAAAAGAAGAAGGCAATTTCTAAAAATGATGAACATGAATAATTTAAAAAATGTGTAATAGATGTGGAACACAGTAAACCAAAGTGCAATAAAGCTAGGTATACTTGTACTGTTAGTCTTAGTGACTGGAATACCCCAACAATCAAATACATGCAGAGACAAAGATTCTGACAGGTATGTGTTTACTAATTGTGAGCTCTGGTATATCATATCCATGTATATTTGTCCATGAGACCAATTTCTCTGTGTGTCATATTTTCCTTCAGTCGCTGAAAGCTCCTTGTACAGACCATTCTGGTATGCCATGCCTTTGGTTTTTATTTCAGAGGATTTTCAATAACACAAATGTCAAGTACTGATTTTTACAGTTAGCCTGACTGAATCATGATCCAAGTCAGTGAACAACAAATTTCTTTGCTGTGCTACATCTGCGCACACTCGCTCAGACTGCTCCTCTGTTCCAAAGTTTTAGAGTTGTTACTGAGATTTGTCTGGTCCATCTTCTTTTGGTTTCTGTTTTTTTTTTCATTTTTTCTTTCTAACAGAGCTCATTTTCTTGGAAAGATTGATCAGTTTTATCCTCCTCATTGGTTTTGAAACTTAAGAGATATCTAATTTCCTAGATTTTTTACCTCATTTGTTTGCCATAGGGGCTGTTTCATGACCATTTCTGTAAATGCATCAGAAAAAAACACCTTTGATACTGATCCAGTTTGATCTGTAAAAGCAGAAATCTGGACTATGATACCACCATGGGGACCATATACCACCATGGGGACCATATACCATGATGGGGACCATATACCACCATGGGGACCATATACCGCCATGGGGACCATATACCACCATGAGGACCATACACTGCCATGGGGACCATATACCGCCATGGGGACCATGGCAAGACCTACCCCATTAACAAGGCCGAGCCAGTAACTAAAAGCACCATTGAACTGGTAGGCCAGAGTCTTAGCCAGCTGTGATTCATTGGCCATGATAGTTGTGATGTTACTCCCATATTAACTGTTACCTATCAACACCATCAGCATCACCAGGCAGAACGGCAAACATTCTTGTATCCCAGATTTCAAAGCAACAATAACAAAAAGTGTTGATGAAAAATTCAACTGTTACTGATAATTCACAGGCTTAATCCCAGCTAAGTTGTCAAATGGCGACTCCATTATCAAAGGCAAATCAATGACGTGCTTTTCCAACACTGAAGAAGATGCAGCTAACTGCAGCCACCTTGTGCCGTTCATGTTGGAAACAAAACTGATAGAGCTTGGAGCCAAATTCAGTCAGGCTGACAATTTCCAAGAAAATGTTGTGGTAAGTTTTGCAACAGAAAGTGACTTTCTCCATTAAATGTTTAAAATTTTCATTTTTCTGAGAGTCTTTGAGTGGGACATTCTCATGGATTAATAAATAAGGTAAATTTATATAAGTGATAAAAGAAATACATAAAATATACATAAAATAATAAAACTCAAAGTCACAAAAAGTAAGAAATGTTATAGTTATCCATGGAGGAAAACTATGCATATACATGTTTCAGAGTTTGTGAATATAAACAAGGATTCATTTTCAAGAAGCTACAAGCATACTCTCAAGTGCTGTATTGTTTACATTTTTTCAAGTTTGGCATTTGTGGGAAAAGCAGGATAGGACAGTTATGTGCTTTGTATTTGAACCTACATAAAACTCTTAGATCTAACTCTTAAACTGTGTTTCTCTTCAGCTCTTGTTTCAAAACTGTTGGAGTTTGGACAAGACTTCCATATTGAATCTTCGCTATAACACTAAGAAACTAATTGTAAATGACTTTGCACACATATAAAATTTCCTACATTTTTTTCAGTACATTTTGCTTTTTTTTTTCAATGCTATATAAATCTAAGAGGAGTCAGGAAGGCTGTGTTAGAAAGAAGGACTGACTGCGAAAAGCCAAGAATCCGTCCTACCTCCTTTTGAGGTTTTTTGAAACAGGATGAAGTTATTAACATCTAGCCAGTGGTGGAGTTTAAGAGAAACCACTTTTCTAGATTCATTTCAGGAATTAAAGAATGCTACCAAAACCTACAGCCCAAGTAATACTCATGGAAACATCATCTGTAAATGTAAATGAAGTTTGCAACTTGTGAGAGCAATAAAAACAAGTTCTACTATGAGAATGGGCACTTGAGTGACTAAGTAGCTAGTGCACTAGTCTCTCATGCAAAAGTCAATGGTTCAGATACAACTAGAGATGCCCCAAGTCACAGAAGTGGATACCTGGACTGTTCTGGAGCTGGGGAAGAAAGATGGCCAGACATGATGCTGACCACATCACCTTCTAGTATGCTGACACATCACCTTCTAATATGCTGACCACATCACCTTCTTGTATGCTGACCACATCACCCTTTAGTATGCTGACCACATCACCTTCTAGTGTGCTGACCACATCACCCTCTAGTATGCTGACCACATCACCTTCTAGTATGCTGACCACATCACCCTCTTGTATGCTGACCATATCACCTTCTAGTGTGCTGACCACATCACCCTCTAGTATGCTGACCACATCACTTTCTAGTATGCTGACCACATCACCTTCTAGTATGCTGACCACATCACCCTCTGGTATGCTGACCACATCACCCTCTAGTATGCTGACCACATCACCCTCTAGTGTGCTGACCACATCACCTTCTAGTATGCTGACCACATCACCTTGTAGTGTGCTGACCACATCACCTTCTAGTGTGCTGACCACATCACCTTCTAGTATGCTGACCACATCACCTTGTAGTGTGCTGACCACATTATCCTCTAGTATACTGACCACATCACCTTCTAGTGTGCTGACCACATCACCCTCTAGTGTGCTGACCACATCACCTTCTAATATGCTGACCACATCACCTTCTAGTGTACTGATCACATCACCCTTTAGTATGCTGACCACATCACCTTCTAGTGTGCTGACCACATCACCCTCTAGTATGCTGACCATATCACCTTCTAGTAAACTGACCACATCACCTTCTAGTATGCTGACCATATCACCTTCTAGTAAACTGACCACATTGCCTTCTGGTATGCTGACCACATCACCCTCTAGTGTGCTGCTAGGTCAAGGAAAACAAAAGGTCACTAACACCATATCCCCCCCTCCCCAGTGCCTCTGTGGCATAACAGGGTTATCTTTACTTACTATGAGATAGCTACTTTAAACATCTGTTCATTGTCCTCTCACATTGCTATGGAATAGCCATCTTAACCAGCAGATCATTTATTTCTCTTACTATAGTGATAGCCAATTTAATGAACTGCTAATTGTTTTCTCAAACAGGTTGATGGTAGACTCATCACTGGACAGAATCCAGCTTCATCCATTAAACTTGGACAAGAAATTCTCAAACAGCTCAAGTGAATGTCAGTACAGTTCTCCAGACTGAATACACACTGAAGTATTTCTGATATTGCATCATTGTTTGTAAATTTGGTGATTAAGCTTGAAGATGTGTTTGTCACAAGACTGGCCAGGAGACTTAGTAAAAGAGTTCTGTGCATCAGTGATATGTGTGAAATGTGATCATTTGTACAACGGTCATTAAAATCAAAACTGAATTAGGTCAAAAGTAGCTTTAAATCTATTGAAATAGCTCGGCTAAAACTTAATTATTCTTATTAAAAAAAAATCTTCCAGTCTGGGTTAAGTACAGCATATGGCAAGATTTTTAGGAGACTTGTCTATGACATTGTAGTTTGCACGTGTAAAGTCTTATTGAACCTTTTGCTAACTGCAACCATTATAATATAAACTGGCATTTGATAAGTATACATTTGTGTGAGATTAAATACAATCAGGATACTGACCTTCCAAGTGATAGTACAGGTTTATAGGCCATGTTTATGACCTCTAGCTGACATAGCTGAAAATCAGTATTTGACATCTGTGTTACGGAACAAAGCTAATCCTTAGGATCTGCTAACATTTTGCTGTTTATTGTACTACAAAAATTGGGAATTAAAAACTGTTTAGAATTTTCAAAAACTTTTTTTTTTATGTAAAGGAACCAAATTGCACTGTGTATATATTTTCAGCCAGTATTTTTTGGATAGAGAACAAAACTACTGCAACTTTTTATGTATGGCATAAAAGTGAATAAATGAAGTCAAAAAGTGACAACAAATCCCAGCATGAAATTTTGTCATTTAACGCAGTTATAGTGTGGCACAAGAATGTTTTACTACAGTTGTCTCAGTATCTTGTTAACACAATAATTGGTGTATAAGTATACAACTATACACTAAACACTGCTTAGGTATGTTGGCACCAGAAAATGTAACTGCACCCGCTGCGTTACCTGCCCTGTAGTTTGGGAAACGAAAACAATCACCTTTCCCAAAACTATCCTCACTCTTCATGAGGGATTCACATGTGAGTCCCGAAATGTGATATATGTCATAGTGTGCAAAAGATGCAGGATAACATATATCGGTGAGACTGGCCTCAGATTAGGGGACCGCATGCAAAAACATCTGTACGACATCACCCAGCATGCTTCGAAACCAGTCCCAAATCATTTCAATGGCCCCAACCACAGAGGCAAATCTGATTTTCTGGTAACAGCCATTAAACAATGTCACGCAGATGACACAAGCCGCCTGGCACTTGAGAACTGCTGCATTCAAAATTATGGGACGCTGGAACCACATGGGTTAAACTCGCTGTTTAGTTACACATAACATCATCTTCTTCAATCATTATAGTACCTCTCCACTAAATCCACCCCTTCTTACTTTTCAAACTTCCTCACAGCATCACTCTGCAACCCCGCTATTTTCTCTGCAACCCCTCTTCTCTGCAACACCTCTTTCCCCAATCACCTGTTTCAAATTCTCCTAGGTAGGCCAGTAGTGCGTCACTCTCTCTCCCCTCCCCGGTTCCCCATCCACCACCCCCAGTTACAACCCACCGACCACATGTCACAGGTCTCTATTTAAACAATTTCCACGTCCTACCAGATCCATTCCTGATACACACCGCCAGACAAGCCATACCTTGCAATTTACAGCTAAGTACTCCTTTAAATTTTTTTTTTTTTTAAAACAGTATTCATGTAAATCTATACTTTATCTCCTCTCCCTATTTCTTCGTCCTGTATGTTTTTGTATGATTAAGGCTCACGCCGAAACGTCACAACTTTGTAATCGTTAAGTAATAAAGCTGCTCCTACTTTTTTCCGATTTTATACATCTCAGTATCTTGTGTTCATTACTCATATTTGATAATAAAGTCAGTATTTATAAAAATCTGAGAAAACGTGCGTTTCATTATTGTCTGCTGTGTTTGATAGCTTAATATTCATACTCCAGAGCAGAAATAACATCAGAAATGAAGAGCCTTACACTTATCAGCAACTGTGGCCCTACAGTAGGTACTGTGGAATAGCTGGCAGTGAAACAGCTAACACCCTATCCAAAGCTGGCACCAATCAAAAACAAACAAATCGCTCAGTAAACTATCAAGAAGCAAAAACTATCATCCATAACCGGTGCAGATCCAAATGGAAGTGAGAACTGAAATCCAACAATGAATGAGATTCAATACACCAACTACTAAGACATCAGCAAACCATCCTCTTTCGCCTAGGAAAGGCCACTGCAGACTACTGAGCCACCTACATCGACTCAAAATGTCTCACACAGACGAGTGTCCATGCAGCACTGGAGTCCAGAATCTGGAACATATCCTTCAAGAGTGTTCAAACCATGCAGGTTTGAGGCATGAACATGGAGCAAAAGCTTTCAGGGCTCTTATCAAGATCTGGAAAGGACTGCGAGCTTTGCCCCGTTTACATGGATCAGGATCTGACGTGACTAACAACCTCGAATGCAGAAGACATTCCAGAGCTAAATTACAATGACTTCTCAGATCTGCTAAAATCAGTTCAGCTATAAGCAGTAAACTCTATTGTAGAGAGCAAAACAGCTGCTCAGATCATCAGAGGAGTACCCTCCTGCTGCAAGTATCTTGGCCCTTAAATTTCTGACACTCTAAAGGTGGTGGGTCCCTATGGGTCATAACTCTGGAGGTCTATGAGTTGTTGGTTTATGACCATTTCACAAGGCTGAAGAAACTGTCAGACATGTTTAGCAGTGTAGGTAGAACACAAAAGTACTGTGAAGTGGTTGATATAATAATCACACTTTTTGCATCTTCGAATATGATTCTGAAGCAGGCTATTTATGGACATTGCCAATTATATCTCAAGTTTTACTCTACTTATATCTGATTGGCTTAACGGGCCACAGTAACATTTATTTTCTTGTCTGAAGGTCTGGCCTCTTCGAATTCACACCTTCTGTGATCTCTTTTACTATATGACTTAATTTTCTGACATCGACCATACACAACTGACACATCACTGTCAGTATTTTACTTTTCAGAAAAATTACTTTTTTTTTCTTTAATCATCTTTATGTAAACAAAGTTTACTCTTTATCAGCAGTTCTTTTTTTTCTGACATTGGGCCCCCTGCCATTTCAGCCCCATAGGCTTAACCCTGTTCATTCTAACAGGTACCATATTACAAAGACTAGACCCCCTTGAACATTAAACCGTATGCAGATTTTATATGAGCTTTGTTGTTGTTGCAGACAGTAGAAGTTTAATATAAACACATAAAATATAAACATTTTAGCCCATAGCCTGTCAATGGACAACAACAGAAAAAAAAAAAGAATTTACAAGAAAATAAAACTAAAGTAGGAAATAAGTTTTAAACATTTGACCTAATACAGGAAACACAAAACAGATCAACAAAGAATGAAAACTGAAGTACTGGGTAACTCCAAATTAAGCTTTTAATCTCCTGGTGGACATGATACATAAGATGATCGAAACAACTGGACACGATTTTCAATCGGCAGGAGTCATTGTTAACTGTGCACCAGTGAATTTCTGGTTTCTGCCAAGAAAAATAATCATAGTGGCATCCTTATTTGTCTTGTGTGATTATGTATTTATCAAGAGCTTATTCAAAAGTTTGAAGTCAATTCTATTTTTTTATGAATTTTTTTTTTCAATTCGTGAGGGGGTGGTCAAGACCATATGTGAAATCTCCCAGTTAACCATGATTCTGCGGTCACTCTCTTTCACACACACATTCGTGTGTATTACATATACATTTGCATGTTATAGTTATTTTTTGTAAACAGGAAAGTGGATTTTATGCTGTGCATGTTATATATGCAGCAGCGAACAGGCCAGCAACCAGTGGAAGACGACATCCTACGAAGAAGATGGGAATGGATCGCACACACCCTACGGAAATCCACATCCAGCACTACAAGGCAAGCCCTAATATGGAACCCACAGGGTAAAAGGAGGAGAGGGAGACCAAGGAACTCCTGGCGCCGAAGTCTGGACACGGACATCAAAATAATGAACCAGACATGGAGACAGTTGGAAAGAGCGGCCCAGGACCGAACTGCCTGGCATGTATAAAATCGGAAAAAAGTAGGAGCAGCTTTATTACTTAACGATTACAAAGAAAGTAATAAAGCTGCTCCTACTTTTTTCCGATTTTACACATTCTGGTATCACAGCTTTACTGCAGTGTTTAGTGTTTAGTTGTATACTTATACACCAATTATTGTCGAACTGCCTGGCGAGCTCTTGTTGGCGGCCTATGCTCCACGAGGGGTCAGAGGCATAGATAGATAGATGTTATATGTGCACTCAGAGACAAGGGATACACATGGAAGGAAGCAGAGAATAATTCCAAGAACAAAGATGACTGGGGTGCCTTTATCAGTGGCCTGTGCTCTTAAGGGAGTGAAAGGTGATGATGATATGTGCGTACACGTTATATGCCATTTGATCTGCTACTTAATCACAGGGAGACTCTGAAGGTAAGCTACATCTCTGTGGAGAATACGTTGTTATCTTTCCTTATCAGCCTGGCTTAAGTAAAGCAACAGTCAGTTTCTGGCATGTAACCCAGGGAAGTAGGATAGAGTGTTGGTCTGTCAATCCCAACATCTGTGTCATCTCTGAAACACAGCCATTTTCACATCTGCATGACTGGTATTCTGTGACTGCAAAGTTGTATCTTCTGTTTTATATTAACTCGTTCGTGTTGCTACATGTGCTGTGAAACACATCTTACATCCTTCCCGTGCTGTTAAACGCCACATAGGGCTCGGATGGTTGTTTGCCAAGTTTTCCTGTTCTCTGCGAGTCTTTTTCACATATGAAACACTAGACATGGCTATATATTACCTATGTCTACATATTCTGAAATATTGTTAAGTGTAACACACTTAACAATACATTTATGTAAATTTACTCATGGTGTAGGATGTTTCTATACATCCTTTTGGTAGTTCACCAAGTTTCCCATTTTCAGCAAAGCTTTTCAACCTCATCAAGGGATTTTATGCCTACTATTTTGACCCCTCTTAACAATTTTCTCTTTGGAGTTTCATGTGGTCGACCTCTTTGTCTTTGGCCTGCTGTGTTCCACTTGATAGCTTGTTTTGAGATTCTCTATTTCTTCTCATCACGTGACCAACATATATCTATCTCCTTTTTCTGTCACCCATGAGACAGGTTGCTGTTCGCTTATTTGCCTTATCTCTGCGTTGTTCTTGAATTCATTCCACTGTATACCAAGTATTTTCCTTAGGCATTTGTTTTAAAAAAAGTCTAATTTCTTGTCTATTCTTTAGTTGTTTTCCAGTTTTCACATGCATAAATGAGGGTGATTCTTGAAGGTCAGTGCTACTTTTGCATTTCTAACTTCTTTTCTGGTGTCACCATCCTGGTCTACATAGCTGCCGGGGTATGCAAACTGGTTTACTTATGTCAACAGCTGTTCTTTCTACACATATTCTTCCTTCTGGATTAAAGAGAAGTTTCATTATTTTTGCTTTTTCCTTGTCAATTTCAAGTCCTATTTTGCTAGCCAGTGAAGATAGAGTATGTGTTTTTTTCTTGGATCGAATTTACATTGTCACTGATGTTATGTCATCTGCAAAATCAAGATCTTCTAGTTGGGTCCCATGTACCCAATCAATGCCCATTTTACAGGTGCAACATTTTTTCATTATGAAGTTTATGGCAATTCCAAAAAGCAAGGGAGATAATATACATCCTTGTTTCATGCCCGTTTCAATCTGGAACCATTCGCTCATTCCTTCTTCTGTGCTGACTGCACAAACATATCCATTGTAGAGATCCTTAATGATGTTGACAATTTTAAATGGTATTCTATATAGTCTTAAAATTCTCCACAATGAATCTGTGTGTAGGCTATGAAATTTTTTCTGTACACTGGTGGTCACATTTCTCCATTATGTGCAGACACAGACATGTCTAATCTTATCTTTTTTTTTTCTTGTCTTGTGTCACTTGGACATTCCATTCAGGCATTTTGTTTCAGTCTCCCTCTTTTATATATACGTTTTAGACATCTCAGTCACTTTACTGTTGCTGCTTATACAACAAGCACTTAAAATTATCTTTCAGCTTTTCTTAGCATGGTAAGTTGCACTGTGCCGATGGTAGAGTGTAATGTAGAGTGCTGGGATAACAAACAGGAAACCAGCACTTTTTTCCACTCACTGAATGTGTAAGATCATCAAAACCATAGAAAACAAGTTGAATTCTTTCCAGACTAAATGTTTACGAAGAATTAGAAAAATATTTTGGCCAAACACCATAAGAAATAACATCTTATTAGCAGAAATGCAGATGAAACCACTGACAATTATTGAGGAAAGACGCTGGCGATGGTTGGGACATGTGCTCCGAATGACTGACAACTCACTACCAAAAATAGCACTAAGATGGACACCACAGGGGTGCAGAAGTAAGGGTAGACCAAAAGAGACATGGAGAAGAACAACAGAAAGGATGTTGAGCAATAGAGGGCTCACCTGGGCAAGAGCAGAAAAAAAGGCGAAGGCCAGGCATTTGTGGAAAACCCTTGCGGAAGCCCCATGTGCCCTGGGCACTTAAGGTTCAGAGAGAGAGAGAGAGAATGTGTAAGAACATAATTAACAGTTTTGCTGTGTTAGGTACATGACATTAAAAAAAACACTTTTGTGACGAATGTATGTGAGAATGGAAAAACTAGTCATACTGGGAACAATGTTCATTTGTTCAGAAATAATAATCATTCCCTGTCATCACATTCACACAAACAGTGGAAATGTTAGATCACTTTTAGACGAGTGCTTGTGCAAGTTTTGCTTAACCAGTCTAAGCTCGTCTTGTATTTTGTTGTTGTCTTCAAGATTATTAATGCCGAGACATCATTTTCATGAGGAAAAGGTATAGTTCTCAGATGCCCTACAGATAATGAATGTATTAGAGTTTGTATTTTCCTAGAAATACAGCACTAGAGGGTGCTTTTCCTCCCCACCTCTAGTTATGTACCAGTTTCTATAGTTGGATGACTGGGACACTTTCTGAAGCACCAACCTCTACACAGGATATGAGTGTCCTAGCAACTATGCCATTCAAGCCCCCATGTATGCCTGAAGGGTGCTTCTTTCTACCTGTCTAATCACCTACATGTATCTCCAAATGGGTCATCGAGCTGTTTTATGAATGTTTCACTTCCTGTTTTGCAGTAAACTCTTCCTTTTTGTCTAATCTGAATTCCATGAATTCTTGGTGGACTACATTTTGATCACGTTACTGAACATTTCATCATGTGTTGGTCTGTGTGGACACATCCTTCATTCTCAACAACATTCAATGGCAGAATTTTATCCATTTTAGCTCAGTACAGAAATCCATACAAGTACCCATCCAATCACCTTATCTCATACATATCATCACCGCTCTTCAGGACAAGATTCTGTAATGGATTGTTTACCATAGCCCATTTGTGCCATATCACAAAAAAGCGTACAAGTTCTTGAGAGGTCTACTGCTACCTACCTAGTCAGAGACCATCTTACTCAGTAAAATGATTGCACAGCCAAAAAAAAAAAAAAACTGCATACAGAAAAACAAGAAGATCACTGTTTTAGCCTGAGAACTTTAATGAACAAGTACAGAGATGGGAAAGTCAGAAGATGAGGGAGACAAGAATATCAAACACACAAATATGTTGCTACTACAATTTGATTAAAAACAAAAATGTGACAAGACACTAGCTAACATGACTCAGACCAACAGAACTGATTTTATAGGGCATACAGTGAATTAGTGACAGCACAATGTGAGTAAAACATGAGCATACATGTGAGACGTCTTTTAACGACAACCAGTAAAACATAAAGAGTTAATATAAATGTGATTTAAAAAAAAAAAAAGAACAAAAAATATGCCATGCTCCACAACACATCAGAGCCCACATCTCAAATCATACGTTAGCTGAATCTTGTAGGCAGAAAAGTGACAAATATTTCTTTCTTAAGATTACCGTTAGCAAATTACGTCCCTATATAATTAAGTCTCTGGGGAAATTTGATTCAAATAACATAAGCTCACAGAGCATGCTGTTATCAAGCTGAAGGATCATTAAGCTATACACAAGTCGAGGTAGAACATTCTGAAAACAATGTCAGTCTTTTCTGCTACATTACAAATGTCTTGAGAAAATACATAAAAACTGTGGAAAGACGTCTCTTCAAAAAAAAAAAAAAATCTAAACAAAGAGGTAGATAAGTTCTATAATGCTTGAAATTTCTTGTGTTGGCCGCTGCAAGAGATGGTCCGTCCCACTTGATCTAGGTTCAAGGGGTAAACTGACACTAAACTTATGAGCAAAAGAATAAAGTTTCAATCACTTTTTTTTTGCACATTAAAATAAAAAGTAATGAAATATTATTATGTAGTACAGGTCTAGTAATTATTACTACCAAAAAAATGACAAATATTATGTAATACAGGTCTTCTAATCATTGTTGTTACTTAAAAATAATGAAATATTATGTAATATGTGTCCTGCAATCAATATCGTCACTGCAAACAAATAACTGAATATTATACACATCTTGCAATCATAGTTGTTACTGCAAAAATAACTGAATATTATGTTATGTAATACACGTGTGGTAAGCACTGTTGTTGTTAACTGCATTTCATTCTGCAATCTTCCAAACTTTTCTTTTAATAAAAAAAAAATAATTAAAAAAAACAAACAAACCAGGACGAACTCTTCACTGCTACAACTGTGACATCCACAAAGTGTGGCCTCATGATTCTTCACACCTACCAAGAGTGACAGATCACAATTATAGCCTTCACAAACAGCAACTACTCACTTCTTATATTTTGAGGTAAACAAAAAACACTATGACTGACCATCTGATGAACAAATCAAATGGAAGACTATAAGCAGTAACTAGGCAACGGAAAACATTCAACACAGAAGTTACTACAAGATGCACCAGGTAGAACTGTTTAAATAACAGCTACAGTGTGTGCTGTGAGCTCTGATCTGCTGTAAGGATGACAGTCAAACAAAATGATGTAAGCACAGCCTGTCCTAAAATATGAAGAAAAACAAAACTATAACAACGAGGCTCAACTGGGGTCACAAAGATTAGAATTCCGCAATTTTTTTTTTTAGCATTAACTATTGTAATGAGACTTTATTGAGTCGAAGCATTTAACTACTGTAATGAGACTTTACTCATTTAACTACTGTAATGAGATTTTATTGAGCTGAAGCATTTAATTACACCTTACAGATTATGTCTAATATTTCACTTAATGGACACAAGTACCCATATTTGAAGTTAGATACAACCCTAAGCTTTGCCCTGTTGTTTCAATTCTGAAGCATACAAGCCTCGACAAAGTCTTGACTTTTTAACTGACAATCGCAAAACCTGTACTTGGTATGTGATGTTAAAAGATGAGCCTGAATTTGGGGTCTGATGTCAAAAGTGAAGCTGGCTAACAAAAGCCTGAATTCTGGATCTGATGACAAAAGCTTGAATTTGGGATCTGATGTAACAAGCATGCAAAAGCTTGAATTTGGGATCTAATGTAACAAGCAGACAAAAGGCTGAATTTGGGATCTGATGTAACAAGCAGACAAAAGCTTGAATTTGGGATCTGATGTAACAAGCAGAGAAAAGCTTGAACTTGGGATCTGATGCCAACGGTAAAGCAGAGAAAAGCTTGAATTTGGGGGTCTGAAGTCAGAAGTAAAGGACAGAGATGTCTGAATGTGGGGTCTTATAGAAATTAAGCACATAAAAAAAAAATCTGAATCCAGTATGATTTTAGAAATCAAGAGACAAATGTCGGAATTTGAGGATGGCGTCAGAAGTTCCTGGATCTGGTGACATTTATGGCGTTGGAAAGAAGATATCTCGAGTCAAATATACTAAACCTGTAGAGTGTTAATGATTTTTAACATCATACAGACACATTTTTTTTTTCCACTGAAGTCCTGATGTCGGTTGTGAGACAAATACAAGACTGAACAGTTTGCTGCCACCACCCCCCCCCCCCCGAGTCTGACATGCAAAAACCAAGAAGAGACTAGTTTTTATACCTGTGACCCGCCTAACAAGCAGCTACTGACAGCCAGCATGACTGCAGACCAAATAAGCACATCTTTTTCCATGTCAAAGATCATCAACTAGATTTGATAAAATACATGATGAGTCATGCACCTGTTACCATGACCTGGACTGTTAGAAGAGGAAAGTGCTTCCATTACACTGCTCTGTGGTACATGCTGGCAGTACTTATTCTCTGCAAGAATATTTTCATGTTCTGGCATTGTGCTTCAAGAATAGTCTTAGCTGCCATTTTCTCTCTCCATGGATAATCAAATGAATTCTCTTCAGAACCATCAAAGTAACTGCCATTTTTCATGTAGAGGGTAACCCTGTCATGCCTTAGAGGCACATAGGGATATGGTATTAGTGCCCATATTTTCCTTGACCTGTCAGCACACTAGAGGGTGATATGGTCAGTATCACGCCTGGCTGCCTTTTACTTCCCCAACTCCAGAAGAAGTCAGGTACCCATTTCTACAGCTGGGTGATTGATATTTAAAATGGTACTTGATGTTAAGTTTTACCAGAAATTATCAAACATAAGTTGACATTTAAGCCATTTGTATTTTTGTTACATAATCTGTGGATAATCCTTTTTTTTCATGATTGTTTTGTGGTTAAATCCAAACTACAATATATAGCTTCATTTAACTATAAAATTCTTGTTAAGCCAAAGAACTGACTGATGGTTAAAAACTCTTTTTTTTTTGTGTGTAAGAGATCAAAGAACAATAGGTGCGCTATATGCTCTTGTTGAATATGCTGAAGATCTTGCTGACACAATTTTAAGCTAAACAAAGAATTCCACAGAATATGAAGATAATGAAGAAAGGTTACTACAGGGACTTTCAGATGGAGGATTCTGTCACCACTCACCGCAGCAGATACCTCACAGTTCTCCGCTGCTACACACAGAGAATACACTTCAGCTGTCATAAACACATCAGAGGAAAAAAAAAACAACCTACTAGAATAAATGTAATAAAACATGTGTCCAAATATGATTATACCTGTGATAATGATACATTCATAAATGTGATTAATACCCTTGAGTCAGACCATAGGATTACACAAAGTAATGAGGTGGACATCAAGAGTTAATGTGCAGACATCAAATGGCAAAAGTATTCACAATGTCAATTTGGCTATAAAGAAAAGAAAAAGCATATTAATTATGTCATAAGTGTTTAAAATTCATAAACAGTCACTGACTGATGGTGCACACACCTGCTCAAAGTGTCAATGTCTTCCAATCACCGCAGCTAACATCCATCCCTCAAAATCAAGTGAGCTAGCACACTCATTGTGCTGACATTATACAGCTGCCAGTGCTAATGTTTAAAAAAAAAGAAGAGAAAACTAAAAGAGAATCAACGGTGGGTGCACTCAGGGCTGCCATACACTGACTGAGGTTGCCATAGCAAACTGGCTTGATGTTACTAAATTTAAATGCATGCTAATCCCAACTGTTTTTTTTTCTTTTTTTAACATTTTTTATCCTATTTTTTTTTATAATGACAACATGGATATAAGAATACACATAGATGAGGTACTGATGAGAGTGTGAATTCAACGACAAACAAAACTTAAAAGATGAGCGACATCCAGTGGTGATACATTTACATTCATGGTAACTAAAATGAGCTAAATTAAAAAGAGGTGGAACTAATTCAAATAATGCATATAAAAATCATGAAGGGTTGCCATTTCAAATCTGCCTCGTACATAACACAACTTCAGACCTGCCAGTGAACTCTGCATCTCACTTTTGATACAGCAACTAAAACTCAGCTGACCAGTCAAGAATTATCCACTGCTTGCTTTAACAAGTGAAAAACAGGTGATGAAAGCTGTCCTCGTGGTAGTTTAGAAGCAGTGATGGGAGTTGAAGTTTCCAGTATGCAGAATGCTGGTAATTATTTACATAAAGAGGAAATTACATCAGAAGAATTACACTAGTACATACTGATGGTGCTAAATACAATATATGTGGACTATCGTTGCTAAATGATGATTTAGGCATTAATCATAACTTTCATGATATTTATAACATTTTAAATCCTCAGTGTCGGACAGATTCAACAGATTTACACATTTATTTAAAATATATGTATGTATATATATATATATATATATATTTAAATTTCTCACCTTTCTGCATCCTTGATTGTTACAAGAAAGTACATATTTATTTTCACAAACATTTCTTATCTACATTATGAACATAGCTGTTGCTTCTTATCTGATGGTGTTGCTTATATGAAATACATAATTGTAAAATAACATGCATGATGGGGGAAAAAAAATAAGTACTCTTTAATAGCATATTCTCCTAAAAGACTTTTAAATATGTAAACATTAAAAATATTTCAAGACACAGTTTAAACTACTATTGGCTACCAGTACTGGCTGTGATGGTCATATATTAACAACCAAAATGGTATCCTACATAGGCAAATGCTGGTAAACAATAAACTAGAAAAGCAAGGAGATCTTCACAATGTGAATAATGACAGGCTGAGATCAATACACATCTAGCACAGCTGTGTAGTCATATTAGGAGACACAAACACAGTTTTACTCGTGTAATTTTTTTTTCTACTGAAGGCCTCTAACGGACACTCCATGCCTAAATTACAATAAATTAGAAGGCAATAAAAATTAGAAAATATTTGAGCTGGTGCTGTTTTAACAAAACAAAAAAAAAACTAAAAACTGATCATGGAAATATACACAGAATAAATGGTGTTAATACTACTGTATCTTTGCATGTATATATACAACACCTGGGGAAAGCAAAAATAAACATGGCAATAAATAAATAAAGTGTTTTATTTTCAAACCTAAGAACAGTGTTATGTCTAGACAGAGTTTGGTATTTAATACATGAGATGCATTATCATGGTTTTATATGCCCTGATCCATATAATGCAAAGATGAAACTCTCCATCTAACATGATCTTCAGCCCCCTCTTCTATTTATCAACTTTTACTATGGAGTTATATGACATGATCCATCTCCACAAACATGTGCACCATATTCCTTCCTCATGCAGAGTTTAGCTTCACTGTGTCTTGATCATTTTCCTATTCTTCATGCAGCCAACTGTCTTGATTATCTTTCTCTTCTTCATGCAGAGATCAGTCCCATGGTGTGTCTTGATCATCTTTCTCTTCTTCAGTCCCACAGTGTGTCTTGTTCATCTTTCTCTTCTTCAGTCCCACAGTGTGTCTTGATCATCTTTCTCTTCTTCAGTCCCACAGTGTGTCTTGTTCATCTTTCTCTTCTTTATGCAGCCCACAGTGTCTTATCATCTTTCTTTTCTTTATACAGCCCAGTGTCTTATCATCTTTCTCTTCTTTCTGCAGCCCAGTGTGTCTTGATCATCTTTTTCTTCTTCATGCAGTCCACAATGCATCTTGATCATCTTCCTCCTCTTCATATACATCACATGGCCAACCCATTTTCATCTCCTCTACATTTTCTCAAATATTATTAATTACCCTTAATGAATTTTTTAAAAAAAAGGAACTTACCATATAAAAACACATGAGATGTATATGTGCTTTGGAATAAATTATAGAGGAGATCTGGTCTTTCATGCCAGATATTTCTGTAACAAAAGCCTATATGATCTAACAAGCATAAAGCTCCTGCCAGCCTCTTACCACCAGTTATGTATCATAAGAGACAGAACCAAATAGGAAGGTCTTTACAACAACCAAGGACATAACATAAGGAAGACAGCACTGGTCAGATTTGTATTGCGAAGCAACCATTTAAAAAAGAGCAGTACAGATGAACTATTACGAAAGACATGTCAAGAAACAGCACAGTCCAGCAAAGTTATGTTAAACAAAAAACCTGACAGGACACCACCATAGTGTAGCAAAGGTATCAAGAAAAACCATGAAAGAAAGTCAGAATTGGGTGGCATAGAGCATCCATGAGTGATAACAACAAACAAAAAAAAAACATGTTAGAGAAACTTTCAAGCGACAAAACAAACTATAAGACATCAAACTAAAGGGCAAGATCACTCATAACAAATCCAATTCACAAAGAATACAGATTACAATTTACTTTGAATATTATAAGACCAGTATACGCTAACACAAGTAGTTCATCAAGTATCTGACATCTGAAGGAATCAAAACTTCAGTCAGTAAATGAACTGAAATGAAGTGTAAATCTAACTGTGCCAATTCAACTGCTAGTGGTCAATGAGGAAATATCATCTATCTAAATCTGCAGAACAATCAGATGCTGGCTTTTCATTTTTTGGCCAAAAAGTGGTGCAGACATGTGTGGTGCTATCAAAATTACCATGGATGCCTGCCACCAGGTAGTTATGAGTTCTTTCCCAGCTGGTGGTAGTTATGACTCCTTGGTGTTCACAACCAGATGCTTCTATTTCTTACATAAGTCTGATTCTTGTACTTTTTCAACTGAAGATGCAGTTTTTAATTATTTTTTTTTCAGAGTGATTTCTAAAGAACCCACTTCAATAAACGTGTTGTGAAAAGAATTCAGAAGACATCACTTCAAGAACTATCTGTTGTGAAAGAGAATTCAAATAACTGTCTGTTGTGAATTGCAATTTGTGCACACTGTTCAGATGCACTAGGACATAACCTGCATGTATGAGTAGTCCAATCTTTCCAATATTCTTGCTTCCAAAGTGTTCTGCAAGAATGATAACTTCTCTACCACCTTCTAATCTGTTGTTAATTTACTATTTGTCACTCAACACTGGTGTCTGCCCATTTTGACCATGACTTGCAACTGTGGCAACTCTGCTACTTCAAACTGCTAATATATATATATAAAAAACTGGCACCATCTACTATTTTTAAACAAAACATGAACTATCATTCAAAAAAGAAAACAATTGCTAACCATGAAAGGAAGTTAACACTAAAAAATATATATATTTGTGTATAAGTGCTCATATACGAATTAAAACAAGGAGCATGGACTTCAGAAAGCAACACCAATCAATATTTAGTAAGACACTGACAGATATACAGCACTAATATTCAAAGCCAAAAAAACAAAAATGTACACAACATCAAGGATTTTATATGGATATATAGGAAACTAGTCAAACCACACAAATTCTCAATATGTGTTCAACCAAGTAAGTTCCTTTTTTTTTTCTGAATAAAAGAAAAGTTGTAAACAAATAAATTATGAAATGATGCATTATCTTTACATGTTAATTTCTTATCTGTGATAACAAAAATTTGACAGAACATTCACAGGGAACTTGGGTTGTTTTTTTTTTGTTTTTTTTTTCTAATAAATATTTTCTATTCTTGAAGGCCAGTAATTGGTGAAGTTAAACAACTTCAAAATCTGGATTATACTGCACAAAGATCCCTCATAATGTGGCAGCATTTGATACAAGTATAAGAAATAATGTTGAAAGCTTCAGTTATATATTAGCTACATGGAGACATGCGACATTCTCTTAGTCTCCCAAAAAACACTTCTCAAAGTATTGAGTTACAAACTTTTTTCTTCTTAAAATTTTCTCTCTTTCATCCTCTCTAGAGTTACCTTCACAAAGCATGGAGACTCACTGTGAATGAATTGACTGATAAACTGAACTGTGAAGCTATAATATTGTGGACAATACATCAGCTGGATGCTCAACAACTACCCCTAGATGTTTACACCAATGATATCATTCTCCTTCACACAACATATATATATAAATACATATATATACATCTGAGCCTGATGATAGTGTGTGTCACTACAAATCTTGTAGGATTCTTCATATCATCCTTTTGCATTATGTTTTTCTCGACCTGTGCCAGGGCTGTGGTGTTTTTTTTTTCTTTTTCTTGAACAAAATACAAAATTTGCCTTAAAATTTAATCAAGTGATTAATTAATTTAATGGCATTTTCAGAAGAAGCCTAGGAACTATTATCTCTCACATCACTGGTATAATTTACTCTCACTTTGCGGATATAATTTACAGCCAAGAATGATAAGCATTTTACATTCTACTCTTTATGCAATGAAGTAGTGTGAGTCATCTGTGCTGCTGTATTATTAGCCATCATTCAGGTGCTGAGAATAAAGCCTAACATACTGGCAAAGCTGTGCTTCTGAGACTTCTATTTTACTCAATAACCAATCTTTTCTCTTTTATGGCTGAATTTATTTTGGCTTTTCATTCAAACATTAGTAGCTAATTACCATCTTGTAAGGAAAAAGCCACCTTTTTTCTGTCATTCTGCTTCACCACTGGCATAATCTCAATGTTTGATTACTGTCTTCTCTTATTAGGCACTAGTAATCTATTCCTGCATGAATTCTCTTACTCCTGCTTCACATACTTATGGTTCTTATCCCTATATCACCATACTGAGACCTTGCTACCTGTGGAACTCTGTTCCCTGGATCTCTATACTGAAAACCTGCTACCTATGACTTCTGTACTTGATGAAACTCGATTTAGTACCATTATCTGTCAGTTTAGACAATGAGGAATTTATCATAAAGCACACTTTGTAATTAGCATCTACCACTTTCATTAACCCTTTTGCTACACAATTTTTTTTGATTGTCATTTTAATTCATTTGGCTGAATTCTTTTTGCCTTCAGTGTATTCTGGATGCTGTAAAAATCCGTTTTAAAAAAACTAAATAAATAAAAAATGAAATAATGTTTTTTTTTTTTAAATGAGGCATTTCTTTAAGAAAATTCTGACACAGGTTCAGAAGGCTAAATTTGGTTTGCTTATGAAATCTTTCACAGAAGACTGGAAAGGAACAAAACGTAGTTAGGGATTCTGAAAAACTCATTTTAAAAAAATGATTCTCATGGGAGGGGGGCACAGGTCGGGAAGAATTTTATCATCACAAAATAATGTATAACGGTGAAAATCTTTTTTGAATGATGCTATACTATATAGGGGAAGATTCAAGGATTGAAATAAAGAAGGACTGGACCTGAGAAGCTTAGAACCACTGCCCTAGATGTCTTTTCGATTTGTTAATTGTTAGAAGGAAACTTAATAACATGGCACGAATGGCATGGTTTTAACATTCATTCCTATGACAGAAATGTGTTTGACTGTACTCACAGTAATTTTACACTGATACCTCTACAACATGAAACCACATTACTAAATGTATAATTCCTGTTCCACACATACACAAATTCTGCACAGTACAATACATCCTGACAATAACATATGGCATAATTTATAAATATGATAGCAATAAATATTGTGACAGATTACTTGTGTTTGAGAGACCCAGAGGATGGGTGCCTGGTTAGGCCACAGCAAAAAAAAAAAATCCCTCTTCTCTGAGCACCAATCATAAATAGTTTAAGGGCACACAGAGCAAGGTTGTCAATAAATACTAGGAAATACAAAATGGTGAGAGGGAATTGTGGGACACCTAAGACTGTAGACGTCATACACTGCCACTTGCCAGCCCATTGACGATCCGCTGCCATAAATCTTTGCGGCACGACTTGGATCTACGTAGACTCTGAAGCAATTCATTAAACTGGACAATACCCCCGGGAGCCAGATAAAATGCATTGCGTGCATTACAGACAATGCTGACAAACTCATCATAGTCTGCATTGCTGATGTGGTGTATTCTCTGATGAGCACACTGTATAAACCTGTGAAAACAGAATTGTAATATTTACATGAACGTCATTTAAAGAAGTGGTGGCCAAAGTCATGGCTCATCCAAATATGCTGGTGAAGTCTTCTTTTTTTTTTTTCTTAAATCACAATTAATTTTATTTTTTTATCCTTCTCATGCCATTAAATGTCACATAGGGCCTGCATGGTAGTTCGCCAAGATGTCCTGCTTTTGGCGAGTTTTTCAATCTCATCAAGGGATGTTATGCCCACTGAACTGACTTCCTTAACACTGTTCTCTTTAGAACTTCACGTGGTCGACCTCTTTTTCTTCGGCCTGTTGTCTTCCATTTGATAGCTTGTTTGGAGATTCTCAGATTGTTTCTTCTCATCACATGACTGACATATATCATCTTTTTCTGATCAACAATGAGACAGGTTGTTGTTTGCTCATCTGTCTGATCTCTGCATTGTTCTTGAATTCATTCCACTTTATACCGAGTATTTTCCTTAATACAGAAGGTAAATAAAAAAAATTTAAAGTTTTTTCAAATTTAACTCTTTCGGTGCCTTTGGTCATTATAATGACGCTTCCGGTATACCCGATGCATGCCAATGGTCATTATAATGATCATTGTTTGTTTCAATAAAACAACCGGTGTAACATTTAGACTGTACATATTTCGTCCGCGATTCCGGTGACACTTTTCAAAATGGCGAAAGAGTGCCTAGTTACGAGCGATGCCGAGGGGGAAAAAGGACGAGAAACATGGAAATTTTTCAATTTTTGACGATGTAGATAGAGGTATGGACATAGCCTATGGCCACCCCGCTGCTCTTGAATGTATTCCAAGTAGATCTAAACATATTTAGACGACTGGAGAAGTAGACAGGAGTAGTTAGGAGGTTAGTTCAGACATTCATTCAGCGAGAATGCAACACAGAATCACAATACAAGATTGACAAGTAGGTCTACACATCTCAGATGGTAAGTAGTGGTAAGTAGTGCAGATCTAGACCTCGTCGATGGTGAGCTGGCCACAATCAGTGTCTAAAAACATCACATTACTTCTTTTTTCCTAAAAAACTCTGCATTTATGAAATTTTCATTCATTTAGCTATACTTTGAAACATATTAAGTATACGGAAGTACATGGAAATACTGTTTTCCATTCCATTTTATACCTATACCCCCTAACATATCAAGACCTGCGTTTTTACTCTGGCACTCCACAACACATCCGTGTTTCTTCCTCCGGCACGGAAAGAGTTAAAGTATGATTCCACTCAACAGCCCACACCCTAAGAGTGCAACTCCTGCTTCCCACCACTGCGTCCGTCTGAGGCGCTAACATCTGAATTTTATCGCATGTGGCTCTTACCTTAACTGTCTGAATACCCCTGACTTAGAATCCTCTTTTCATGTCAATTGGAAGGCACAGAATGTTCTCAAATTGAAAACTTTAAATTTAGCCAGTGTTTTCTTCATTATAATACAGCCAACCTTAATCAAAAAGATTCCCCATATGATATGATAGTTCTCAACTAATAAGTCCCAAAACTGTGAAATCAAGAACCTAAAGGTGTGATACAAAATAAAAAAATAAATCATTTTAATTTATTAACTTTTCAGTGATTTAACAAAAGTAATTTACATCAAATTTCAAGAGTTCTTGAGGAAAACGGAAATGACTTTCACGACATGGTTTGTTTTCATTTCATGCCACATGCATTCCTAACTCTGCAGGATGACATTCTCCCATTTCAGAGCCAGCCTAATGACTACTTGGCACATCCAGTGATGCCTTGTCTAGACATTAACTACTGAATATTAACATTAAACAGGTATGTATAGAATGAGCTATGGCAAGCATTAAATGGATACTAAAAGATAACAAATAAGAAAGATTAACAAAACTGTTTAGGACTGTTATAAGAAGATAACATTTTAAAATTATTATTGTTTAATAAAAAAAAAAAAAATTCAATGTCAAAAGAAGATATGGTGGATGTATACAGAAGTACTTTGAAAAACTGATCAGGAATCAGGGGGAAAAAATAACACAAATACATTCAAGTTCAAGAAATAAAATGAATTTTTTTTTCTTTCATGCAGATGAAAACAAATTAAATAAAACACTATACTTACATTTGCAGACACTTTTGGAACAAAGAGTTGAGAATATTTGATCTCAACTGAGTTGGAACATGTGTTGGGTTGTTGCGGGCCAAGAACCGGGCTGCCTCCATGGCTAGGTCATACAAAACAAATGGGCTGACAACTGCATTGACAGCACTGGCACAGAACTGCTGGAGGTATGTTGTGCCTAGAAATAACAAATCAGATCATCTGACTGTTAACTATCACTCTGTGCCTTGTCACAAAATTTGTGTGACAGAAAAATGATTAACAATTCTCTTACTGAGTCCAACTTCATTTTACATTCTATCAGTCCCAACTTACTATAATTCTCTATCATGGAAAAAAAAACAACTTATCAAATATTCTTTGCTATGAAAAAAAACAGTCAATGTTCTATAACAGGGTTGCTTAACTTAATGTATCCTCCAATTTTTATGCCTGGTTCTGTGATGATCGTTCTTAGAATATTCTCGCTGTACAGAGAAAAAAGGTCTGGAGATAGTACACATCCTTGTCGCACCCCTTGTTTTATAGGTTGATATTTTCCAGTTCTATTTCAACTCGAATTGCTGCTTCTTGCTGCCAGTATAGATGTTTTACAATCCTCAGGTCTTTGCCGTCTATGTTGATGTCTTCAAGCATTTTAATAATTTCATTATGTTTCACCTTGTCGAATGCCTTGGTGTAATCAATGAAGCATAAGTAGAGATCTTTCTGTACTTCTAAAGCTCTTTCTGTTAGTGTTTGTAAAGCATAAATGGCACTGTGTGTTCCCTTTCCTTCAACAAATCCAAACTGTTCATCTGCTATTTCCATTTTTATCTTTTTCCTTCTTCTTCTCATAATGATTCTCAGAAGTAGCTTTGTTATGTGACATGAGAGGCTGATAGTCCGGTGGTCATCACACTCCTTTGCACATACAATATTAACAACCTTCAGTATGCTGACGACACAGTACCGATAGCTGAGAACCAACAAGACCTGCAAAATCTCTTGGATAAAGTCGCCAAAGAAAGTGAACAGAAAGGCCTTACTTTGAACATCAAAAAGACAGAGACTATGGTTATATCTAAGAAACAGAGTTCACCAGCATGCAGTATAAAATTAAACGGAACTATTCTAAAGCAGGTGCAGAAATTCAAATACCTTGGAACAGTAATAACTTCAGATGGGAAATGCAGAACAGAAATTAGGAACAGAATAGGCCAAGCAAAGACTGCATTTCAGAGAATGAGAAACATATTAGCCAACACATCCTTATCAATGAATGTTAGAAAACGAGTCCTAAAATGCTGTATTGAACCTATCTTGTTATATGGAAGTGAATCATGGACAATAGGCAGGTCTGCACAAAAATCATTGGAAGCAGCAGAAATGTGGTTTATTAGAAGAATGTTGCGAATTCCCTGGACAGCAAAAATAACTAATTAAGAATGTGTGAGAAGAGCTGGAGAGACAAAAAAATCATGTGAAAAAGATAAGAGAGAGACAATGTACTTTCATAAGACAAGCAATGAGAAGAGGGGGGGACTGAAAATATTATAACAACAGGAAAAATAGAAGGAAGAAGATCAAGAGGAAGACCAAGAGGAATGATACTGGGCAGTCTGACGGGATGGTGTGAGAGGAGATCACCAACTGAGCTGATGGCCTGCATGAAGGATCGTGTACTCTGGAGAAGCATAATAGCCAACGCCAGTCAGCACAGGACCTGATGATGATGATTAACTTCATGTGGCCCAGATGCCTAATTGTACACGAGCTGAGAGGTGGGCAAGTCTAAATCAACCCGTTTTTTGCCAAATTATACAAAAATGATAAAAGATGATAATTATGAAGTAAAGGTGAATTGGAATATGATAATTCCCTTCTTTTGTTTCTTGGTTAACAAATATTTATTTTACTGAAATGAATTACATTTTCACAATTACCTCACAGGCTACAAAAGAAGGCCCCCAAGGGCAGACAGTTGGATACCCTTACTTTAACTACTCTAACAATAACATTGGATACCCTTACTTTAACTACTCTAACAATAACATTGGATACCCTTACTTTAACTACCCTAACAATAGCACTGGATACCCTTGGTTTAACTACTCTAACAATAACATTGGATACCCCTACTTTAACTACTCTGGGCGTCTGAGTGGCGAAGTGGTTAGTGCACTGGTCTCTCGTGGTGAAGGTCGGGGGGTTTGAATCCGGCCGGAGGCGCCCCAGTCACCCAGCTGTAGAAATGGGTACCTGATTTCTTCTGGAGTTGGGAAAGGAAAGGCAGCCAGGCGTGATACTGACCATATCACCCTCTAGTATGCTGACAGGTCAAGGAAAATATGGACACTAACACCATATCCCTATGTGCCTCTAAGGCATGAGAGGATTACCTTTAGCTTTTACTTTAACAATAACATGTTACACAAAAATGTTTATAATTAATCAACATTTTTTCCCCTGGGAACAGCTGTGTTAAGAACACACTTATCTTAACATAGTCTTTGTGAGACAGAGAACATCGATTGCTTAAAAACTTTGACCTACTTCTGTAGCCCAGAAATCTGTAGCACTCAACACTAATTGTAACTGTTATTTTTGTAAAATGTAATGTCAGGTTGGTGGACGGATGGGGACATAGAGATTGCTGGCAGGGATGGGGAAAATCTGGTGTGAAACCAATTAATCCAGGACATGACAAGCCTATGGGCCTTTACAACAGTGGCTATCAGAATGATGTAAACAAAACAAGAGCCAGCAGACTACAGGTGGTGGGGAATGGATATCGCTGAGGTGCTCATTGGATTCCCCATCCCAAAGTCGGAACTGTCTCAAAGCCATCTGGCCAGCCAGCATTGCATGCTGGATCTGATGTGGAGAAGGGACTAGCTGGAAAACAAAGTTTTGGCCAGGCCAGCCTACATCACTGTCTTCATGGCAGCCTGAGCAAGACCACAGTCTGCCCTAGCAAGGAAAGGTATTGAAGTCAGAGGTACCCGTCCAAAAGGCACATTGCAAAAATCAAGGTACCATGCAACATCGCCAGTGTGCGTACGAAGAAGAATCAACATTTTCAAATTATTCCATGCTTCCTATTTTTAACCAGCCAATACAAAGAGTCTAGCAAATTTGTGTTACTATTTTCACAATTTCGTTTGGTCTACAGCATCTCAGTAGATCAATCTGTTGTTTTGTTCTAAGTGTGCCACCATTTAGTCAACTTTCTCTCTTCTACCTCCCTGTTCTTCTCAATTTACTTATGTATGACAGCAAGTTCATCCAAATCTTCCTTGTCTATCCAGATCAATGATATCTGTTGATTCATTATATTAATGACGCTTCCGGTATACCCCGTGCATGCGAATGGTCATTATAATGATCATTGGTTTGTTTCAACAAAACAACCAATGTAACATTTAGACTGTACATATTTCGTCCACGATTCTGGTGACATTTTTCAAAATGCCGAAAGAGTGCCTAGTTACGAGTGATGCCGAGCAAGAAAAAGGAAGAGAAAGACTGAAATGTTTCAATTTCTGATGATGTAGATAGGGGTATGGACATGGTCTGTGACCACCCCACTGCTCTTGAATGTATCCCAAGTAGATCTAAACATATTTAGATGACTGGAAAAGTAGTTAGGAGTTATTTCAGACATTAATTTAGCGAGAATGCAACATAGAATCAGAATACGAGATCGACAAGTAGATCTACACATCTCAGATGGTAAGTAGTGTAGATCTAGACCTAGCTGATGGTGAGCTGGGCACAATCATTGTCTAAAAACATCACATTACTTCTTTTTTCCCTAAAAAACTCTGCATTTAAGAAATTTTCATTCATTTAGCTATACTTTGAAACATATTAAGTATACGGAAGTACATGGGAATACTGTTTTCCATTCCATTTTATAACTATACCCCCAACACATCAAGACCCACGTTTTTACTCTCGCACTCCAGAACACGTCCGTGTTTCTTCCTCCAGCACGGGAAGTTAAACTTCGCTGAAGATTCTTTCAATTTTTCTAATTGTATTAAACATAAGGTGGAGTCTTCTCAAGACACACAACTTACATATAATTAGTTTAACCAGTGATTTCATACACATACATATACTTTCACTTGTATGCATTCTATTTATCAAGCATTCACATACAAGTACAGTCCAAAAACTGACCTAATTTAATGGCCACACTTAAAAGCCATCTCACATCTTCTCCATATGGAGGGTTACGTGCATACTTAGTCTGGGGCCTGTCATCATGCACCTTACGTGACAGTGTCTCCATGGCAAGCATGCCTGTGCGGAAAGTGGCCATCAGATAGTGGAACTGCATCTGGTTATGTGTGCTGGGCTGGACCTGGGGAATGGCCATAGCAGAGCTCTGAACTTGGGCAGGGCTTCCAGCTGGTGGACTTGCTGTGACCACCTCTACTGGATGTATGGCATGCATGACAGGGTGGGGCTGGCTAGGGAATACCTGTACTGAGTGGGGAAGAGTGCGCAGGTGAGTGGCACTCCCAGGATGGTATATATTTGGTGGTAGGTTGCTGAAGGATGCCTGCCCGGGGTATGTGTAGGAAGCAACATATGCCGGGTGGTGCAGGCTATGACTGTGAAGAGTATGGTGAGGCGAGGGATTGTGGGGAAAATGATGATGGCCAAATGGACCTGGTGGAGGAGCAGCCGTTGTCACTTGCTGTACATAGTTGTAAGGTGGTACATAATGGGCCCCCAGCTGTGGTGGACCAGCACTTGGGGCTGGAAGAAGAACAACAGCCTGCGGGGGAAGGTGGGGAGATGAGGTCTGGATAAGCTGTGGTGAAGAAGATGTCTGTGCGGGAACAACTTGCTGCTGTGTATGAGGTGACGACTGGCTGCCACCAGCAATAACGCCAACCATGCCACTGTAATGCACTGTGGTTACGCTGGTGCTTGGGCTTGATCGCTCACTGAAGATGAGAAAATGAATATCATTCAAGGATGTACATTTCTCACAAAGCACAGAAAATGTAAGTGCATATATAAAACATGTACATCTCACAAAACATCATTACATCTACAGTGGATGTTCAAATAAACCACTTTAAAAATGCACCAACATTAAAATTTCATGAAACACCATCAGCAACAAAAACTATGAATAATTTCATGCCACGCTCCACTCAATAAGACTTATAATTGATTATCTGAGTTTGGTACCTGATAAAAGACTAATATTTATCAATCTTCATTCACTCCTTGTACCAAGGCATAAACTGGCATAAAGCTAAATGTTAACAAAAAAAAAAACAAATAAAAAACCTTGGTATATAAGCCTGGTATTAATGATAATGTTGATATACAAACAAAACAATGTGAGAGTCACTTACTGGTATGGATGACCCGCTAACCTAGTAGAAGGTGGGTCAGAAGAGGGATATGCAGATGGACTCCCAGACTCTCGTCTTGATCTCAGAGTGTGGCTGCTGCTGTCACTGCCATCAACAGAATCAGGGGAGTTCTGACTGGCCTCTTCAGACAGCTCATACCAATGACGGGCAACATCAAAGAGCACCTAAAGAATTTGAGTGAAACTATGTTACTGGTGCACGTCACAGGTCTTCTGTTTGCAACCAAGTTTACATGCCATTTTTCTCTAAGATTAAACATGAAAAACAACATCTAGGAGTCGTCACTACCATTAAGTTTCTGAATTTCACTATTTTTTCCCTAGATTTATCCATTTTTTTTTCTACTACCTTTCTTCTGTGCCTTTCAAACCCTCAATATGTGTGCCAAATAGTGGGTGGCATGAATGCTGTTTCTCTAATTGCTGCGGAACACTTACAATTATTGATGGGGACAGAACAATAGAATAAATAACACAATAAAATTCAGCAGAATTCACTGATCAAGTCTACATATGGTCAACACCTGTTATCTTTGCACACACAACAGCTATGCATTCCATCTTCTTATAGGTCCATCTTCTGGAATTAATGCTGACAAATGCCTTGAAATTCATTGGCTGAATGTGATGCTTTTTCTCACTTTATCTCATCTGTTTCAAGCCTATATACTAGATTCTATCCACTTACTTATAGCAAGTCAGGTCCATTTCTTCTACTTATAACAAAAGCAATACCTTCTATCTGTCATTATTTCTTCATTGGGAAGTCTGGTTTTTTGTTTTTTTTTATATGTTGTAAGTGTTTAACTGCATAATGACCATCTCTCAAACTGATCTTTCCAGATCTCTAAAATCACACATTCAACAAAAAAAAAATCAGTAGGAAGACTTTCTATGTGGGGCTAATCTTGTTTAATCAAAACAGTTTTCATGTAATGATTGGGTTGGTAGACTCATGTCATTCAAATTTTTTTTTTTATTTTCCATTCAGCATCTTTCTCTCACAAATTTTAATATATACTAAATGTTGAGGCATGCAGATGATCAAATTAAGCAACTATTTATGCTAAATTTTGCTAACATATACAGCAAGTATGGATATATCCATACTATAAGAACTTAAAATTGATGAAGGTTGGCTAGTACAGAAGATTAAACAGAGAAAACTTAAATATTTTGGACATATTACCATATATCTCATATGTGAGAATTTAAAGAAGACAGTCTTGGAAGGGTGCATAATGGGAAAAAGAAAGAGAGGAAGACCAAGGCGAAGATGGCTACAAGACACTGATGATCTGCAAATAGACACATCAGCAGCAGGGTATCTTGCTTACAACCAAGAGGCCTACAGGAGAGCTGTTAGGGAGGCAAAGCTCTGCAAGGGACATACAAATGACTGACTGATACAGCAAGTGTCTTTTCATAATTCTATTCCGGGTAAAAAAAAAATAATAGCAGACTGGACACCTGACAGTCTATAGCTAAAAACTCACATCATGCATGTACAAAACAGAAGAGACAAAAACAAGAGATGAAAATGCTTACCTCGGGAAAAACACCACCACCCTCAGCTGCTGTCTCAACTGCCAAACATGCCTTTTCTAGCATATCTCTGCTCTGCTCCTTACACTGGTACAAAGCTCTTTGCACCTCTGATGGATTCAGGGCATGTGCATGAGGTAAACAGGACAAGGCCAGTTCAGCTGCAACACGGACCATGGTTGGGTCACGGCCTCTCGATGCACGATCAGCCAATGAAGCAGCTTCTGGTGGTGTAAGGTGACCCTCCCACGTGTCAATGATCATTCGAATGGCAGCACTGCCAATTTCTGTGGCTTGGCCTAGGGTTTTAACACAGTACAAAAAAAAAAAAAAAGATTGACATTAAGGTCATTTTAATCATCATTTCTCATACAGTATCCCACATACCAAGGGTAAAGGGGGTTCCACTACTCTGACTTTGGGACTAGATGTTAACACACAAAAAAACAAAGATAACGAAAAGTAACAGTGCAAGCAACAGCCTCATGGTAATCAAGGAAGTGCCAACTGAGGAAGTAGAATGTTTCACATATTTAGGCAACGGTGGATAAATACAGGGGAATGGAAAAGCTAGAATAACCAAAGCCAGGACAGCATTTATCCAACTTTAAATATGGTCATCTAAGAGCATCAAAACAAGAACCAAACTTAGGCTTTTCAATACAAACGTAAAGACTGTCCTGCTATATGGTTCAGAGACATGGGTTATGACCAAGACAATACAACAGAGGATACAAACACTCATGAACTACTGCTTGAGGAGGATTTTAAACATTAAATGGCAGGACAAGATCAGGAACGAGGAGATCTGGGAAAGGGCAGGACAAGAACCTATGAACCTACAAATCATGTCTAGGAAGTGGAGGTGGATTGACCACACTGAGGAAACCTGACACCAGCTTAGCAAGACAGGCACTGACATGGACTCCTCAAGAAAAAAAAAAAAAAAAACAAGGAAGAAGAGAAATTATGACAGTGTTCAGAGACAAGAGATGCACATGGAAGGAAGCAGAGAATAATTCCAAGAACAGGGATGACTGGAGAGCACCTTTATCAAAGCCTATGCTCTCAAGAGAGTGAAAGGCAATGATGATGATGATGATGGATGATGACTGCTCTGACTTATGAGTTTTTCACCCTTTTTGTCTTGTGCCAGGTAGCTGAATATACAGGTCTTCTTTTCAGTTATTGTATACACTCATATAATGATGATCAAACAAAGATTTCTTCAGAAATGAAGAATAAATTAATGTCTTATCTTGCATCCCCCTAGAACTGAAAGCTGGTGTTCTTTGCAGCCAATGCTGTGAGGGTGTTGAGGTAGAGCATCATGTCTGCTTTGAAGCGGCTCATGGCAGTTATTTTTCAGTCTCTGTGTGCAGCTAAAAAGCAGGGGGTGTGCAATAGTTCTTTAGCAGTTGGCTTGGAGACTATGGCGATCTCTGCCCCATTAGCCAGGATAGGTCTGTTACTGAGTGGTACCAACCGAGATATGGGACAGGATCTTTATCAGCTATGGTTTGTCAACTCTGACATCAGCATGCCAGGTATGGGTCACCAAATGCCACAGTGGACAGTATCTTCGCCCCCAGAAATCCCAACATATTACTAAAATTCTTAAAAATTATTTGAAATCTTGTACATTTTTTTTTTCTGTCTTGCTATTTTTATAAAAGTGCACTTTTGTTGCATTTTATAAGTGTACAGACTCTCATTGTGTTCACATAGTCTGGAATACGTAAAAGATATTGATGAAATAAGAAGTGCAAAGGCAAAGGGTGATGCGAACAATAAAAACGTTCTAAAGTTGAAAATGTTACAAGTTTAAAGACACACCAATCTACGCCCGGCCAATTTACCTGTAATCCATGACACATGAGACGAGTAAGTTCTAGACAGCCAGTTGGGGGAGACACAGTTACTCAATCCCAAGGCATATAAGCCTATCTGAAATGCACATAAGTGCAGGTTCCTGTGAGGTCCGCTGTGACTAGTGTTGCTGCTAGGCTGAGTAAACAAGGACGTGGATGATGTGCCACCTGCCTTCTGGAGGACAGTTTTTGCTAGTTCAAACATGAAATGATAACCAGCCTCACTTGGCTGGTTAGGAACTGTCGGCATCACTCTCTGCCGACCTTTGTACCTGAGGGAGGGAAAAAAGTAGTCATAAAATTAACTTCATGAGATCACTATACAGGCCAAATATAAATTCACACCAGCTACTTAACAAAGGAGCAAATCATAAATATCTTCATCATCAACATCACGTACCATCTCCATCCCCTGGGAACAACTGTGTTAAGAGCACACTTATCTTAACATAGTGTTTGTGAGACAGGGAACATAGATCTTTTGCTTAAGAACTCTGACCTACCTCTGTAGCCCTGAAACTTGTAGCAATCAACACTAATTGTAATTGTTATTTTTGTAAAATGTAATGTCAGATTGGTGGACGGATGGGGACATGGAGATCTCTGGCGGGGATGAGGGAAGTCTGGTGTGAAACCAATGAATCCAGGACGTGACAAGCCTATGGGTCTTTACAACAATGGCTATCAGAATGATGTAAACAAAACAAAGCCAGTAGACTATGGGTGGTGGGGAATGGATATCGTTGAAGCACTCATCAGATTCCTCATCTCAAAGTCAGAGTGTCTTTGTGGAACTGTCTCAAAACCATCTGACATGGAGAAGGGGCTTAAGTACAGCCACCAGAGGCTGGAAAACAAAGTTTTGGCCAGGCCAGCCACACTGTCTTCATGGCAGTCTGAGCAAGACCACAGTCTGCCCTAGCAAGGAAAGGTGCTGAAGTCGGAGTTACCCAGCCAAAAGGCGCATCGCAAAAATCAGGGTAACACGCATTATCGCTAATGAAATGTCTCTATCTGCAGTTTTCAAACATGGTGCTCGCCCTGTGAAGACTAACCAGGCAGGTGCAGTGCCGGGCCCCCTGCCTCGAAAGGGTCCACCCAATGCTACTGGAGGTCCTCTCAGTTCGTCTTGTGGAGTCAGGAGACATGAGAGTAGAGCTACTGGCCAAAAAATACAACAGAAGAAAACAGCCAAAAAGCAAGAACTTAAAATAATGCAGTGGAATGCTGAGAGTGTCAGCAGTGTTAGAGATGGCTATAGCAAAAAGGTTGAACTAGAGAACATACTTTTTGCAGAGCAGGTAAGTATATGCTGCATACAGGAGACACACCTAACCAAAGATGCCGCCTTTAAAATCAGAGGCTACCAGTGTTTTAGATCAGACCGACAGGACAGAAGAAAAGGAGGAGTACTCACACTTGTTAAGAATAACATCAGTGCACGTCAGGTGGGAGTGTACATGGAAGGAGCCGAATACCAGATGATCCATCTAAAAAGTAGTAATACAGATTTCCACCTCCTTAACTATTACTGTCCTAATGACTGCCCACTTGCTTTAGAAACAATCCCACACAAAGAGAGACTGATGGTCTGTGGTGATTTTAACAGCCATTCCCAGAGCTGGGGCTATGACCACATAGACAAGAGAGGAGAGGAAGTTGAGAGCTGGCAGGATGATAATGGACTTCTCCTGATCAACCAGCCAATGGATCCCCCAACATTTTACTCAAGGGCTTGGCATACAAAATCAACACCAGATCTGGCATTCCACTCTCCAGATCTGAAGTGGAACATTACACGTGAAGTTGGAAAACAACCTGGAGGTAGCGACCATCGACCAGTCTTCCTGACAATAGAAAATGAACTCCTTAACACCAGTAGCCCTCTCCCCAGATGGAACTATAAAAAAGCAAACTGGACAATGTACAGACATCGTACAGGTATCCTGTTGGGACAGCTGTCCATAGAAGGTAAGGATATTAACAGCATAGTGAAGGAATTCAATGCTTGTATCCTTCAGGCCGCTCGTGAAACCATTCCTAGAGGAGCTCGCAGGGACTATAAACCATACTGGTCTAGTGAGCTGGGAAAACTCCATGATGACGTGGAAGCAGCTCGAAAGCAAGCAGAAAATAGACCATGCCAAGAAAACCACAATAATTACTAACATTCTAAGGCCAAATTTCAGAGAGCAAAGCTGCAAGCCAGACGGGAAAGTTGGAGAGAGAAAACAGAGTCCCTAAACTTTGAAAAGGATGGAAGGAAACTGTGGAAACTAATCAAACAGTTAAATGATGAGAGTACTGGAAGAAGTACAAAGGTTACACTAGTAGAGGATGAGAAAACTCTTACAGGTAAGCAGGTAGCAGATCACTTTGCTCGCATGTTTGCACAGGACTGCAACATTGATATCCATCCAAACAAGGAGCGTACAGTGCGCATCGAGCCACAGAAAGAGGAGGAACAAGTCAGAAAAGTGGAGGTCATGGATGCACCAATCACACGCAGTGAGTTAGACCTAGCAGTTAGTAAACTGAAACCAAGGAAATCACCAGGACCAGATGGAGTGTCCAATGAAATGATCAAGAACCTGGGAATGGCAGCAATGGGAAAGCTGTTGGATATTTTCAATATGTGCTGGAGCACAGGTAAGTTACCTCAAATCTGGAAGGAAGCGAGCATGGTACCACTGCTAAAACCAGGGAAAAACAGTGATACTGCCTCCAGCTACAGGCCAATCAGTCTCACTAGCTGCCTATGCAAAACGATGGAACGCATCATTGACCTGAGGCTAAAATGGTACCTAGAAAGTGAAAACCTTCTCGTTCCACAACAAGCAGGATTTAGGCAGTACTACAGTACGGAAGATCAAGTGACCTATCTCTCTCAAGAGATTGAGGATGCATTCCAAGAGAAAAACCTTGTACTAGCAGCATGGATAGACCTGAAGAAAGCCTTTGATAAAGTATGGAAAAAAGGTCTGCTGTGGAAACTAAGAAACTGCAATGTGAATGGAAGACTGTACAACTGGATAAAGTCCTATTTACACAATAGAAGAGCCAGAGTAGTAATGGATGGACACAAAAGCCAGAAAGTACTTCTGCGTCACAGTGTACCACAAGGAGGAGTCCTTTCGCCTACACTATTCCTTGTATTCATTAATGACCTGGTCAAGGAACTTCCCTATGGAATCAAAGCGGCACTGTATGCAGATGATCTGGCCATGTGGTGTACAGATGAATATGCGACAGTTGCTACACAGAGACTCCAAAGAGCAGCAGACATCTTGACATCATGGACAAACAAATGGTGTGTAAGTATCAACACAGAGAAATCAAGTACCACTCTGTTCACTCTCTCATCTAAACAGAAAGCAGGCAAGATCTTTGTAAATGAAATACCCTCAAGGATGGACAACCAACCCACTTACTTAGGAGTGACTCTTGACTCAAAACTGACGTGGAAGCAACACATCAACAGTGCAGAAGCAAAAGCCAGAAGAAAACTAGCCATATTAAGAAAATTGAGTGGAACCACATGGGGAGCTAGTGAAAGAATCCTCAAGAATGTATATCAGCAAAGTATTCTACCACATTTAGAATATGGCTCAACATCTTGGTGCACAGCATCAAACACTACGCTGCATAATCTAGACAAGGTTCAAAATCAGTCACTACGGATTATTACAGGTGCCATGAGGTCCACACCAATAGTAGAAATGCAGAAAATAGTTGGTGTTCAACCGCTAAAGGAACGTAGAGACACAAAGGTCATGACCATGGGAGAAAAATTCCTTAGCTCTGTAAGCCATCCCTGAAGGAGAGACTCAATAACTTGGCATTAGGACGGCTTAAAAGAAGCAGCCTCATTCATCAGGCCAAGCGTATGCGTAAGCTGATACCTGACCTTCCAACTGTAGTCGCTCCATTATCATCTGTACCAGAGCATACACCATGGAAAGAAGCAGATTATACACAAATAACTATTCAGACTGAAGTGAAAGGTGTGCAGAATGGTGAGATGCAGAGCAGTCTTGTAAGATCAACAGCCACACTTAGTGTTCTAGATGATAAATATCCATGTGACACCTGGATATGTGCGTATACAGATGGATCTGCACATAATGCCATAAAGAATGGAGGGGCAGGAGCATATATTGAATATCCAAACAACACCATCGACAAGATTTCCATACCCACTGGTAAATACTGCAACAACTTTGATGCAGAAGTTAGGGCAATTATTGCTGCAGTTGAAAAACTATCAGACTCCAGAATTGATACATGTCCTGTAGTAATTCTCACAGATGCAAGATCAGTACTGGAAGCTCTTCAGTGCAACAAACTACCAGACCTTAAAGATGCCTTGTCAAAAATTGGCTTACAACATGGAGTCACTTTGCAATGGATTCCCTCCCACTGTGGGATACCGGGCAATGAGAAAGCTGACCATCTGGCCAAGGAGGGCACTGAAATGGAGCAACCAGACATACCAATCACCTATAATCAAAAGAAAAGCATGATAAAAACCTACAGGAAGCCACAAACACCACCACATGATGACTATCACATGCTAAACAGAAAGGAACAAGTCACCATCTTCCGTCTCCGAACAGGAAACAGCCGACTCCGAAGTCATATGTATACAAAGTTTAAGGTTGATACTACTAATCTGTGTACATGTGCCCAGGTGCCCCAAACTGTGGAACATATCCTCCAGAACTGCATCAACTACGAGACACTGAGAAATAATTACTGGCCCAGTGAAACCACTAAAGAAGATAAGCTCTACGGTTCCATACATGAGTTACAAAAAATAGTGAAATTTATCCAAGAGACAGGACTGCAGATATAGACAGACAATGCGAACAAAGAAGAAGAAGAAGAAGACGTACCATCTCCCATGTAAGGTTGGCAGTAATGAAGTTTCTGCTGGCTGTGTCTTACTTTAATGGTTCATCTGGCCAAGCTGCCAAGCTGCCAATCTGCCCATCTTCTGTTGTTTATCTGCCCATCTGCATTACTATTATCCTCCTGATCTATTCATTTTAAACTAGCCTCTTAAGTTTAGCTGTTAGTGTACTACTATGCCTTAATATGGAAAAATACTTTAAATCTTGATTCTTACCATCTTGACTTTATATAAATGCTCAAAAAAAATTTTAAATTATGTTTGCTAGCATAAATAATCACCCTTAACTATTCTGACTGTGATAATGAGAATTAAGTAAATAGTATTTACAAACTAAAAGAGTATTAAAGTATTACAATGTTTAAATACAGTAAATAAGAAAACCCTTAGAATAAAATTAGCCACAAAACAAAGATGATATTCATGAAATGTGTGAAAAATAATACCATCCAACTCTGCTGGAGAAAGCAATCATATTCCACATATCACAAACTCTCTGCTTTCACATCTCTGCTGCTTATGTTGTTCACAGTCAATGAATAATGATATACATGCACACATCTATGGTAGTAAATGAAAGAACTATCTGAAAGGGAGAAGAACTGGGCGGCACACAGGACCATCTGACATTCTTCCATTTATCACACAACTTTCACTCTGTTCCAGACATTCTACATCAATTACTAACAGTAGGACAGACTACAGGCAGATCTGCAACAACATCTGAAGAAAACAAAGAAATAAATGTACATGCTGTAAAACAAATACCTGAGGTTCTTGCCACTAGAGGGAGCTCTTGCATCTATGATTCCAGGTAGAGATATTCGGTTCAGATAAGGACTTGGTGGGCTGTAAAACAAATGTCAGTTCTACAACAGAATTTGTCACACATGGCAAAATGCAAAATGACATGTGGGACACTTCCAGGTATATCAGGAGGTGTCCCAAAAGTTATATTTTTACCTCCTTTTAAATTATATTTAGTCATGAGGTCTTCTCTTAATCTGTGGGTTTAATTTCAAAGAATGATGCCTATGTCCCAATCAACTTCATACCCAGCCTATTTCTTAGACCTCAGATGCATGCTCAATCAACTTCCTCAACTATTCCTGTGTGCTGACTTGTTTCACTCTGCCTCTGGGTAAATACATTAGCTACCATTGCAAGGTGCGGGTATTCAAATCTGTTTTTAATTACACTATGCTCCCCCCCCCCTCCTTTTTTTTATTTTTTAGCCTAATCAGAATTAGGCATCTAATCAAGCGGTGATAAACTGCTGATACTCTTTTGTCACTGATCACTATGACAATTACAATCTCAATTCCCACACCCCAAAGTTACACTGAGCAGAACTTAAAATCACCATGAATTCTACATAAAGGTAGCAGTGATGGAAATATAGAATTTAGCTAAATTCTTTGCAACAGTTGCCAGAGTGGAGAACTTTGCTGTCCACTGTAGCTGTTCAGTTTTGGAATATAAGCAGTTTTGAAGTACAAAATCTTTGTGAACAGTATTTCTTAATCAATCTGGTTTCTTGAGTTCCATGAAATATAATTGGGAAAAACTTTGAAATTATATTAAGAATTTCAAACATTATATGACACATCAGAGGAATTTTTACCCAGTATTTAAACTGACATTCAACTGAATTAGAACAAAAAAGCTTAATGTTCAAAATAAGGCAATAAAACTTTCCTCTGGACCATCATCCATTTCATGGACCATCATCATATTCTAATCTCTAATAACTGATCTAACGTTCTTCTACAATCCATAATGGAAAGCACACTTGTGAGTTATACAATAAATAATGCTCAATCATTATATTAACTGCTACAGTTATATCTACAAATCGGGATCACATATCCATAAAGAACTTTTTGCAACATACTTTAAAAAATTAATTTTGCTGGCTTCCACTTTTGCCACAACAATATTCACTGCTAACTGAACTGATATTCACTAAATGGAATCACAAAATGAGCATTTCTACCCTCTGCCTTACCTCTCATTATCCCTGGGTATGGCTCGACCAACTTTATCCCCACTGCTGCTGGAGCCAAGGGAGTCACTCTCTCCACTACTGCCACTGTCACTGCCAGGGCCCTGGTGTTTGCCAAAGTTTCTCCTCACTAAAGTGGGAGAGTTGTCACTGGATGTGGTCTCTGGGGCACTGCTGTCTATGCTTGCCATACCTGCAGAAAAGCAAACTGGTTAAGTCCTGTCAGCACATTATATAAATCACACACATTTTGACACAAAAACTCCTCATTAACAAGATACACTCAAACAGTGACATTCGTTCACTCATTAACATGTTCACTGGGGAACTCTGCTTCCCCACCAGCTCTCTTGAAGGCCTCTCAGTTGTAAACAAGATGTTCTGCTGTTGGTGCAGAACTTCAAATAACAGACTCGGGGAAACAATGGGCTCAGTACCTATTCAAAACTTTCATCCTCATAACATGGCATAATTTCACTGTAAGAACTTCCACTTGATTTTTTTTCCAAATCTAGCTTTATGAAGCACCGTAGACACTTTGTGACCATTCAAATAAAGTTAACTCAAATCCTAACAAACAACACTCAAGACATATAAACATTTTTTGTAATCAAATAACACAGATGTGATTGTTTTATCTGGAAAGAACTCGATGCTTATTTAAAGTTTTTTCACCAGTTTAAGAATTATGAACTCTCAATAACTGAACAAAACCATATAAAAAAGTAAAATCCTCATTTCCAAGACCTTTGGGACATGAAAGCATGTTGTGGTCAGTATCATGCCTTGCCCCATTTTACCTTCTGAGATTTCTCTAGTACCCATTTTTAAGAGCTGATTGGACTCTGAGACCTTTCTGGTGTGGTCATATTAGAAAAAAAATCCCCACTGCTGAGATCTGAACCTGGTACCACCAGATTTAGTAGACCAAGTGCCTAACCACTCAGTATATTTTATATATACATACCATATAACAGCAGGTTTAATTTTTCAAAAAACCCTTCATGTGACCCGTCTTAAGAGTTAAGGTTTCACCGATTACATCAAACAAGATGTTAACAAAATCATATACATTTGTGTGCCATAGGAATGAGGTCCCATTCACTACAGCAGTTTTCATTATTAAAAACAAATAAAAAATAACATGACTTACCCTGAGAGGGTTTCTTCTTCATTCCCATGCACCGTATTTTGGCTTCCAGAGCTTTGAGGTCATCTTCTTCCTCCATGGCAGAACTGTCTGTGTCTCTACCGCTGTTAAATGAGGAAGGATATAAGAATGAGTCTGGACCTTGTAAGACAACCATGGCCTTATCATTTGTATCACTAAAACAGCAGGCAAAGATGTGGTACCTGAGCTGAATAAGACAGTGGTCAGCAATCCAGACTGCTTGTGGCAGTGTTGGTGAACTACTGCTGACCAAGACCTTATTCTATCTCCTAGTGGTGCCCCTTGGAAACAGACATGAATAGGTATTGAAACGGGAAGGAGAGCTCAGACCTAAAAATATGCCTAGCCAAAATTGGATGTGTCAGGCCAAAATGCACAAATATCACAGCCTAGATACAGACTGTGACACAATGCAACCAATGCCACTTTAAGGACAAAAAAAATACCTTCAAAAACATGGCAACACGGATAAGTACATAAAAAGAATACTAGGCCTTCAACAAGAGCAACTCACATATATACTGAATGCTTATCAAACTGTACAATAAGACTGCATAGATCAACTACAGAAAGGCAAGTCATACAGGAACTGTTTGCAATGAAATCTACCTAAACAAATACTGATTCACCTGAAACTTAAAATTTACCTTGTATATCTTAAAGAAAAGGTTGTTTTTGGTCTGGCTCCACCATTTGGAGTTGAATTTGCTGAAGCAGCCACTGGTGTTGGGTCATTATCAGTACTAAGCCCTGAATCCATGCGATCATCTCGCCAAGTACCCCTCTCCAAGCATGGCACTGTGGGTTCTGAACAGAGGTCAACAAATACTGTGTTTACATTACAACCTACTCCATTACAATAATAATCATTATAATTTATAACATTATGATAATCATATTAAACCCACAATACTAAACCCATGATATTTCAATAATAATATGTATAACCCACAAAAGTAGATTAATTATAACATACAAGGCTATAATAATAATTACTGGTCATAAAAGTTTTCTTGTAATTTTGACATACCCTTGTAAGCTAGTTTTGATGAAATATGTTTACTTCATTCAAGTTGATGTCTTTTTTTTTTCCTCTAACATTTAAACTAAAGAAACTTCATGACAAATGCAATATCTTTAGACTACTCAGTCCAGGTAATGTAAAATGCTGCCACTGTCCACAACCCTACATAGTTTATGATTTAAGAATAACAAACCAGTTTTACACTTTTAAGTGCAAACCTTACCCGACTGAGCAACTCCCGTTGCCCCTCTCTCTGGAACAAATAATTTGTCAAAGTCACTTCTGCCACAGTGAGACCGATGCCCAGAAATAGCGCCTGAATCTCTCAGGTGACCACCACCAGGTGCTGAAGCAGCTGAGCTGTGGAAAGAGGAGGCCTGCTTTTGTCCGGACAGATAGTTGATCAAGCTGGGTGCCTTGTACTGCTGATGTACTTCCTTGTCCAGCAACCTATCCATTATCTGTGTGCAAAAGAATACATACTTCATGAAACCTTGATAAGTGCGCTGGTTTAATAAAGAGAACCAGTTTTGTTAAAATGTTGAGGGTGTCAGATTTCAAGAGGAAAGAAAAGAGGTTGGTGGTTTTTATATTGTAAAAAAAAAATTCTTCCTAAAATTTAACTGGGAAACTACCAATAAGTGAATTTTCCATGCCAAGTCTTATCCAGTTTCAATGCTTCAGTATTATGCTTACTTTTATATGTGCATAACTGTATTTCTGAACTGTAGATCTAGTATTAAAAAGCCACTGGTTGTGTGATAATTTTTCTTTTAATTTCTCTAAGTGAAGACCATGTTGAAAATTAAAAGTGAACAATTTTATAAATAATTTTATCAACACAACCCCTGAAGCATTTAACTGCCTTAAATACTGTTACTGTTTCTGCAAAACTTTTAGGTGTAGGTGGCCAAGATGCTTCTCTGACATAACATCAAGATCCTTGTCCGAAAAAAACCACTCTAGGCCACCATCAAAAATGCTGCAATGTGAAACAATTTACTTGCATTCACACACCAATCTCCTCCCATACTCTCACTCTCTGTGGTATTAGAAAACTAACCTCTTGACCTTTAAGACTCAATAAAATAATTCTATAAAATAGTTAATCCCCCCCCCCATAAGACAGTTACTTTCCCCAAAAAAATAGTTAACCCCTCCCCCCTGTAAAATAGTTAATTCCTCTCATAAGATAGTTAATTTCCACGATAAAACTGTTAATATCCCCAATAAAATAGTTAATCTCCCCCCCCCCCATAAAATAGTTTACTCCTCTCATAAGATAGTTAATTTCCCTAATCAAACTGTTAATCCCCCCCCCCCTCCAATAAGACACCTAATTTCCCCAATGAAATAGTTAATCCTCAGTTTTTGGATATTCTGGAGCTAAAAGAGACCCATATCCCACGATTATTTTACCGAGGGTTACTAAAAAACCATATTCTACCCTCTTGTAGACTGCATGAAAACATGAATGAAAAATACTCATGAATTTTTATTTCTGAAGGTATTTATGTAAAATGTGCTGATATCATGAATCCTTTGCATTAATTCATGCAACTTCAAAATGTACATATGACATAACAGAAGATACGAACACAGACATTAACTCTTCCTGTGTCTCAGGAAGAAACGCTGACATTCAGTTGGGTGCTGGATTAAAAGTGTGAGTCTTGATATGTATAGGGAGTATAGTTGTAAAATTGAATGAAACACAGTATTTCCATGTACTTCCGTGTACTTCTTCTTCTTCTTCGTACGCACTGACTGCCTATATCTGCAGTCCTGTCTCTTGGATAAATTTCACTGTTTTTTGTAATTCATGTATGGAACCATAGAGCTTATCATCTTTAGTGGTTTCACTTGGCCAGTAATTATTTCTCAGTGTCTCGTAGTTGGTACAGTTTTGGAGGATATGTTCCACAGTCTGGGGCACCTTCCGTGTACTTATGATGTTTCAAAATATAACTAAATGTATGAAGATTTCATAAATGCAGAGTTTTTTAGGAAAAAAAGAAGTAATGTCATGTTTTTAGACAATGATTGTGTCCAACTTAACATTGGAAAGGCCTAGAGGTACAATATGTACTATCTGAGATGCGCAGATCTACCTGCTGACGTCGTATTGTGATTCAATGTTGCATTATCGGTAGAATAATGTCTGAAATAACCTTCTAACTACTTCTCCAGTCGTCTAATATGTCTAGATCTACTTGGGATACATTCAAAAACAGTGGTCTGGTCACAGGGCATGTCCATACCCCTATCTACATCACCAAAAATTGAAATTTCTTGCAGAAAACTTCAATTTTCTCACTCGTAACTAAGCACTCTTCAGTCATTTTGGAAAAGGTCACAGGGCATGCGCACTAAATGTTTACAATCTAAACATTACACCAGGTTTTTAATGAAACCAACCGTCGCTAAAGCGACTAAAGGCACCATGTGAGAAACCGGAACCACTGTCCAAGTGACGAAAGGCATGGGAAGAGTTAAGAACCATGAGTGCATATATGTGCCCTATGAGATCTTAAATGCAACTATTATAGTGATCTTTTTAATTCTGAAGAAATTTAAAAGAAAATGAAAAAAAACTCCCTACCTTGCTTAGTTTTATCTGGTCATCTTTGTAATGAACCAGCATGGAAATTGCCAGTTCACCTCTTTGTCTTCTGGTGCTCTCACATAACAAGGGATGATCTGCCTCTGCAATATTTGCTTTCATACCTGGCAACAAAAATGATCTATGCAGTCACCTACATTCTAATCCAATTTCTCTCTGGTATTCTAACAGCTTCTGTGCAGTTACCATTAACATGACCAGTTCTATTTCTTACATATTATAACAACTTTTGTCTTGTTGCCACTAACATGACCAGTCTACTTCTTAGATATTCTAAAAACATTGTGCTGTAACCATTAACATGGCTCAGTTCTATTTCTTAGGTATTTTACAATTTTTTGCAGTAACCATTAACATGACCAGTTATATTTCTTAGATATTCTAATAACTTTGCATGTTGCCATTTGCATGAAGTTCTATCTCACAGATGCTCTAGTAACTCTGTCCTATAACCATTAACATAAGAAGCTAAACTGTACGGCTCTACACAAGAACTGGCTAAACTATACGGTTCTGTACAAGAACTGCAAAAAAAAAGAAAATCTATTTTATCCAGAACTGCAGACAGTAACGCACACAGAGATGACGATAAAGAAACTATTAACATGATGACTTCTATCTCTCAGATGCTTCAACCATTAATAAGATTATTGTCAAAATAAAGCACTAAAGAATAAGCACAAATTTCATGTAGTCATGTGAGGTGGTGGGGGGGGGGGGGGGGTGGGTGGACGGACAAGGGCAATAGATATAGCACTGACAAAATAAAGAACATGAAAAGAGGAGAATGGCCATTTCTCACCAACAAGAAACAGAGAATGAAGCAATACAGCCCTCTAGCATAAATGTAACACAACTACTTGTACCTGGATCACAGAATACAATGCAAGAAGATTAATAAGGACTCAAAAGCTTCACGGAGCATGTCGAAAACAAACAAACAAAAAAGATGGAAAACCATAATCATAGGTGTTATTAATAAAAATTAATAAAATTGTCCAAAATGCCTAAAATTAGAATCTTCACAAGATACTACAAAAAAAAAACCAAAAAAAAAACGAAGTCTTTTCAGAATATGGTGAAAGACAAGAGAAAATAAATGAATAATAAACGAGCCAATTCTATATTTTTTAGCAAGGAGCTGTGATGTTGTTCCACTCTCATCAGCAGAGGGTTTCGTGCAAACATGATATTTTTCATTGTCTGTTAAATCTTAAAATTTATTTTCCAGTTTTCAACAATCATGGAACATAAACCCTATAATCCATTATATGTACGAGCTTTGATATTTCAGTTAAAAAAAAAAATACTGTAATGCACCAGGTAATGTCACAAATTATTAACTATTATGTTTCAATGATGGCATTTTACTATTAAAAATCACATGGAGGAAAGAAGTTCACTGCTAAATATACATTTGTCTCACAATGCATAATAAAAAAAATCTCATACATTTACCATCTATGAAAGCAAGAATTTAGATCTTCTTAAAATAAAAGTCTTCTTCTTTAAACATTCTCAGATGTCAACTTGTGTACTTCTGTAGTCAGCTGGAGTTGCTGTACATTCCCATAAAGCTTCTCTTAAACTGATACAGTGCTGGCCACATCATATTTTTTTTCTCTGCACCTCATATGTTAAGCACTCCTGCAGAATATATTCTTCAATCATCTTACGCCTCATGTGCACATGCTGGTTAGGCCATTCCTGAGCTTGTTGAAAAGCTGGCAGATCAGTCTGTACAGCTGAAAAATGATCACTTACTCTTCCAAAAAAAAAAAAACTAAAACAGTAATTGTTCACACTGTTTACTGCAAATAAAAATACTTTCCTCAAGAACAGTGCCTTGATGCAACAATAAGTCACACAATATACCTACCCAAAGCTGTGACAGCAGCCTCAAATCCTAGCTTTTCATCTGGTGTGTACATCATGTTAGCTGGAAAGACAAAAAGCTAACTCCACATTTTGTCATTACCATTAACAAAATTTTTACTAATACATTTACAAATCATGTCAATTTTTTTTAGCAACAACATTTTTATAATTTCAACATTATACAATTTTCTTTCCCTTATCTGTGACTAGTTATATAATGTTACTTTTAATGTCACTCTTTTACATACAACACTATACCTTTCAGGTATAATGCTGGATCATGCTTTCACTGAAAGTTAAATGATAATATATGAAAAAATGTACCCACGGTCCTGAAAACTTTTTTTTATTTTATCAGCCGGTCAGTCATTTGTATGTCCCTTGCAGAACTTTGCCTCCCTAACAGCACTCCTGTAGGCCTCTCAGTTGTAAGCAAGATGCCCTGCTGATGAATATGCCATTTAATGTGTCCAAAATATTTAAGTTTTCTCTTTAATTCTCTTTACTAGCCAGCCTTCTTTAATATTAAGTTCTTGTAGTATGGATATATTTGTTGTTTTTTGTGTCCATGATATTTGAAGAATTCTTCTGTAGCATTTATATTCAAAGGCATTTATGTGTTTCTCAGCTGTTTTGTTAAGTGTCCAGGTCTCACGGGCATATGCTGCGATGGGAAAGATGCATGCCCTTAAACATCTTATTTTTGTAGTTCTGTCTGTTCCTCTCCAGAGATTCTTTAGTTGTTTTACTTTCTGAAGAGCAATAGATGTCCTTTTAATTTCCCTCATTGTATCTCCATTATTAGTTAGCGATCCAAGATATTCAAAATTCTCCACTTCTTCCAATTTTTCCTCACTGATACATATATCAGCTGCCTTATTTGTTTTGTCAGTTGTCATCAGTTTAGTTTTCTTCGCATAAAGGTTTTGCTCTTCACTGTTCTTATGGACTGACATAATTAGTTTTTCCATTCCTTTTATGTGTTGTGGACAGTAATACTGCGTCATCAGCATATCTAATCTCTGGTATTTCATAACCTCCAATTGTTATGGCATCGTAATATTCTTTGTCTACATCTCCTCTAACATTCCTCATTGTATTTTCAGTATACAAGTTAAATAAGTAAGGCAACAATATGCACCCCTGACGGACCCCTTGTTTTATGTCAAACCAAGTCGTCGTTTCACCATTTATTCCTACTGCTGCTTGTTGGTCTAGATACAGCAGTGATGTATCAAATGTGTTGGAAATCCCATTTTTTCCATTATTTCCCAAAGTTTCTGGTGTTGTACACAATCAAATGCCTTTGAATAGTCTATAAAAGATAAATATAAATTCACATTAAATTCTCTGCATTTCTGTATTATTAATCTTATACTGAATATATGATCTCTTGATCTTCTTCCTTGCCTAAAACCAGACTGGACCACACTGACTTCTATTTTCTTACGAAGTCTACCCATTATGATTTTTAGCAGAATTTTACTGGCATGACTAATCAGGGCAACAGTTCTGTAGTTTGTGCATATTTCAGGTTACCCTTTTTTGGCAGTGGTATGAATACAGTTCTTTTCCATTCTTTTGGCCAAATACCTGAATGCCACATCTTTTTACAAAGTGCATGATAGATTGTTGCACATTCCTTTCCTCCTGCTTTATTAAGTCAGCTGTTATCTCACCACATCCTGGCGATTTACCATTTTTCAGATTCCTTATTGCAAATAAAACTTAATCTCTACTGTTGGTTCGGGTTCTTTCTCCTCCAATAATAATTCACAACTGCTGATTTCTGCTTTCATAGTCAGTTGTTTCATACATTCCTCTGCAATATTCCTTCCATCTTTCTAGAATTTCATCTGTCCCTGTCAAGGTATTCCCCATCTCGTCACAAATTACATTTAGCTTAGGTGTGACATTTCTCGTCAATGTCTTCATTTCTTTAAACATTTCACTATCTCTTCCACACTTCTGATGTCCTTCTATTCTTTCACAACATTCTTGTATGTTTTGTTTTTTGTCTTTTCTTATGTTTCTTCATACTTCTTTTGTTAAAGATTTATATTTCTCTTTGTTTTTGTTTGTCACTTTCCACTGCGTCTTCATTTCTATATGTTGTTTTATCAGTTCAAGTGTGCCTACTGTAATCCATCCATTCTTTTGTGTTTTCTTTACTGGAACCACGTCTTTAGCTGCTGTTATCAAAATATCTCTGGCCTGCGTAGCCAATTCATCTGGTGTCATCATTTCCTGTACAGCCATCAGGATTTCGAAAAGATTCTTCACTTCTATACCATATTGTTCTGGTATTTTTGTAAGATCAAAGTGGAGTGGTCTTGATCCCTGTCTTTTTTATCTTTATCTTCATGTCTGCTATTAATAAGTCTGGTCCGTGTCACAATCAGTACCTGGTAAAGTTTTTGCTGATGTTATACTTGATCTCTACTTTCTTTGCACTAAAATGTAATCTATTTGATTCTTGGTTTTCCCATCAGATTTGTCCATGCGTAAAGTCTTCTTGGACATTGTTTAAAAAGTGTGTTAGCGATCATTAGCTCATTTTCCATGCAAAACGCCATTACACTGTCACTTGCCTCAATGTCCTATGCTAAATTTTCCTACAACATATCCTTCATCTTCTGCTCTTTCTGTCCCAGTCTTTGCATTAAAATCACCCATTATTAATACAATATCATTTTTCTGTACCTGGTCTATCGTCGTTCGCAGGGTGTTATAAAAGTCTTCTACTTCCTCTTCTTCTGCTACTGATGTAGGTGCATATATCTGGATAATTGTTACATTTCTAAGAGTACCTTAAGTCTGATAGTGAGGACTCTATCACTTACTGGATTGTAACCTAGTAATGCTTTTGATGTTAATTTGTCCAAGTAAAATACCACTCCACTCTTTCCTCCTAATTCTCCACTAGAGTATATAAAGATATTATCATTCTCGCTCTTGATGTGTCCTGATCCTTTCCATCAATGTTTGCAAATTCCCAACACGTGTATCCCCGTTTTTTTACATCTCGTCACTTATTATTTGGTACTTTCCCTCATACATACTTCTCACATTCCAAATTCCTACTCTTATTTTTCTTTTTAGTTTGATGCAGGGGTTTTCCTTGGTAACACCGTCAGGATTTTGTCCGTCATCAGAATTACTAGTACTGACCTCTGCCTCACACTCTTCCCCAGTGTTAAAATTAGATCTATCTGGCCAGGGGGACTCACCACCAGATCTTTTTTCCTATCTGACCTTCCATGTTGCTGTTTGGGTTTCTTGGTATATTTCCAGAAGATACCATTGCTTCCTTCCAGGCAGTGACTGTACTAGTCAGTGATCATAGCCATAGTCTCTACATTGAGATCATCTGCTTACCATCATAGAATGGTGACTATAACCAACATTATCTGTCGGCTGCTCTCCCAATCCATCCACCACCTGCTCCCATGGCTTCACATCACCCTGATTGGGGGGCTATATGGGTACTCCACCTTGCCCAAGGGTATCCCATAGACTGACGTCTTACATCTCCTTTGATAGGGGATACCCCTCCCCCGCTAACAATCTATATGGAATACCATCTAAAATTGTCAACGTCATTAAGGACTTCTACAATGGATATGTCTGTGCAGTCAAAACAGAAGAAGAGATGAGTGAGTGGTTCCAAATTAAACATGAAACAAGGATGTATACTATCTCCTTTGCTTTTTGGAATTGCAGTAGAATTCATAATGAAAAAATGTTGCACAGGTAACACAGGTATTGACTGGGTACATGGGACCCAACTAGAAGATCTTGATTTTGCTGGTGACATAACTCTTATCATAACGATGTGAATTCCATGCAAGAAAAAAACAGATATCCTGTCTTCATTGGCTAGCAAAATAGGACTTGAAATTAACAAGGACAAAACAAAAATAATAAAACTTCCCATTAATCAAAATGGAAAAATACATGTAGAAGGGATAGCTGTTGAAGTCAATCAATTTTCATACCTTAGCAACTACAGATCAGGATGGTGACACCAGAAAGGAAGTTAGAATTAGAATTACAAAAGCAGCATTGATCTTCAAGAATCTTGAGAACATATGGCATTCAAAAGTTATAAGCACAAAAACCAAGTTAAGACTATTAAATTCAAATGTAATATCCACTCTCATTTATGCATGCGAAAGCTGAAAAACAACTAAAGAAATAGACAATAAATTAGACTCTTTGAAAACAAATATCTAAGGAAAATACTCGGCATCAACTGGAATGAATTCAAGAACAATGTAGAGATAAGACAGATGAGCTAACAACCAGTCTCATGGGTGATCAGGAAAAGGAAATGGACATATGTTGGTCACGTGATGAGAAGAAATGATCAGAGAATCCCAAAACAAGTTATCAAGTGGAACACAACAGGCTGAAGAAAAAAAGGCTGACCATGGGAAACTCTAAAGAGGACATTGTTAAGAGAGGTCAAACTAATGGGCATAAAATCCCTTAATGAGGTTGAAAACTCGCCGAAAACAGGACAAATTGACGAACTACCTTGTGAGCCCTATGTGATGTTTAACAGCATAGGAAGGATATAAGATATTTTTTTACATAGTGCATGATAGATTGTTGCACATTCCTTTCCTCCTTGCTTTAATAAGTTCAGCTGTTATCCCATCACATCTGGTGATCTACTGTTTTTCAGATTCTTTATTGCCCATAAAATATAAGCTTGAAAAAGAAACATATCACATGACAATCACCTAAAATACTGTTTCAGGTACATCTTTTCAGCCAGGAAACAACATGGCTTTTGCACAGAAAAGTGACAGTACAGTATTTATTTTGTATAGCAAAAGTCTACAATTTTTTTCAAAGGGTAACCATACACCACTGTGCTCTATCACGTTACATCTTGAATCCAGAAGTTAGCATCATCACGCTTGAGGCACACCCATACATGCTCCACTATCTGTTTCAGCAAACAATGGAGAGTATTAACACTAACTGTGCCAGTCAACCGTTGGTTCTAGCAACCTAGAACTCTACCAGCCAACCACCTGGCTTTTCCTTCCCCTTCTTTGCACCTGTCTTTCATCCTCTGCATGTAGGTTCCATTTATCTGCTCTCCTTTGTTTCTTCTGCCCTCCTTGATGCCTCCACTTCCACCTCTCTTCAGTGTTCACTGTCACAAAAGTTGACTGCAGAGCATGCTCCATAGTTCCACCAACAATTCTGTATGCAGTTATTCTTAGTCATCATACACAATACATGATATATATACATGAAAAGCATAACAGAGCCAAAACCTGACCATGCAATTCAATACGGACATTCTATCTTACACAATATTTGTTCACTGAGGCTGATGATGTAGTAATAATAATAATATCTCACCAGGAATGCAAAGTGTATCAAAGATGAAGGTGGCAATGCTCAATGGCAACAATGCCTCCCCTCTTGACTTCAACTTGCCATCACGCAACTGCTCAGCTTTGCTTCTAATTTCTGCAAGCTCCTGGGGTCCAAGTGGGATTTTCTTCAGAAGCTGAAGCAGCTCTGATTCTTGATGTGCCAGTTTCACCTTCAGAATGTATAAAATACCCAAAAAGATATGTACCAGCAAGTGGGAGAGAAATACCCTGATGTCAGAGACTAGTGGTTAAAAAACAAGTGTCATACATACTAGAGACAAGGATTATGATGCAGTCATGCATTCTAAGTTTATGATGTAATAATGCAATGATGTAATAAAGCACATTAATAACAGAGTTTATGATATAATAATGCATATTAATGATAGGGTTTATGAGTGTATGAAGAGAGTGGAACAACAACACAACTCCTTCAGATCATCAGAGGAAGTACCCCCCCCCCAGACAAATGTTTTGTCCTTATTAAACTCCTGACACTCTATGGGGAGGGTGGGCCCCTCTGGGTCATGGCTCTCAGAGGTCTACTCCCAGAGGAGTAATGTATACTAATGATATGTTTCTGTAGTAATATATACTAATGATAGGGTTTATGATCTCGACACACATTGCAGACACAGAGAGTATGATCTAGTCATGCATATTAAATGATAAGAATTATGAACCACACAATGATACAACAAACCATACTGACATAATGGATAACACTTTCAGCAGAACAAGAATGCCATAACTGACACTAGAACACTAAAATACCAAGTTTTTAAAATTAACTTATTATTCACTATTTAACACTTTCTGTGCAGTTGGTCATTATAGTGACACTTCCGGACATGTTCTGGAGTGCGGGAGTAAAAACGCGGGTCTTGGTCTGTAAGGGGGTCTAGTTGTAAAATGGAATGGAAAACAGTATTTCCATGTACTTCTGTATACTTATTATGTTTCAAAGTATAGCTAAATGAATGAATATTTCATAAATGTAGAGTTTTTTAGGAAAAAAAAAGTAATGTGATGTTTTTAGACACTGATTGTGGCCAGCTCACCTTCGGCGAGGTCTAGATCTGCACTATTTACCATCTGAGGTGTGTAGATCTACTTGTTGATCTTGTATTGTGATTCTGTGTTGCATTCTCGCTGAACTAACCTCCTAACTACTCCTAACTACTTCTCCAGTCGTCTAAATATGTCTAGATCTACTTAGAAAACATTCAAGAGCAGCGGGGTGGCCATAGGCTATGTCCATACCCCTATCTACATCGTCAAAGATTGACAAATTTCCATGCTTCTCTTCCTTTTTCTCGCTTGGCATCGCTCGTAACTAGGCACTCTTTCGCCATTTTGAAAAGTGTCACTGGAATCGCAGACGAAATATGTACAATCTAAATGTTACACCGGTTGTTTTTATTGAAACAAACAATTGTCACTATAATGACCATACGGTAGCTTTGGGATACTGGAAGTGTCACTATAATGACCAAACGCACGGAAAGTGTTAAAATTTTACTTTTTTCACTCATAGTGTATCTTCTCACTTCTTCTCTCTTTACTTCCACTGCCACCTGATAAAGGCACAGGCTTAAATATCACATCTTTGTTTTGCTACTAAAGCAAATTACAGTAGCTGTAGTTAACTCTTCCCGTGCCTAAGGACTAATACTGGTCACTTCCAGCTTGTGCCTATATTGTCTGGGACTATATTTCGCTACATGCTTTGTTTCATTAAAAAACCGATGTAATGTTTAAACTGTAAACATTTAGTGCGCATGCCCCGTGACCCTGTTCATCATGGCTAAAAAGCGCTTAGTAACAAGGAGAAAATCGAAGTGACTGTCATGAATTTCCAATTTTTGGTGATGTGGATAGGGATATGGACATACCCTGTGACCAGACCACTGTTCTACCCTGTGACCAGACCACTGTTCTTGAATGTAGCCCAAGTAGATGTAGACATATTAGATGACTGGAGAAGCAGTTAGAAGGTTATTTCAGACATTATTTTACCGAGAATGCCACATATAATCACAAGACGAGATCGACAGGTGGTTCTAGGCATCTCAGATGGTACACACTGTACATCTAGACATAGTCAATGGTAAGGACACAATTATTGTCTAAAAACATCACATTACTTCTTTTTTCCGAAAAATACTCTGCATTTATGAAATCTTCATACATTTTTAGTTATTTTGAAACATAATAAGTACACATAACATGAAAATACTGTATTTCATTCACTTTTCCAACTATGCCCCTGATACATATCAAGACCTGCACTTTTACTCCGGCACCAAATGCAACATCCGTGTTTCTTTCTGCAGCACAGGAAGAGTTAACTAGTTTTAGTTCCAGACTGGAGCCAACAAATTAATTTCTCTCTCCCTTTTTCACGGATGCAGCTGGTAAAGTGGTTAATAATTCCCTATCTCTGTATATTAATTATTTCCTATCTTCTCTTTTTTTCCGCATGCCTAGTAATGATTCTGCTATAATGCTGAAACATGTGGTTATATTACATACTGAAACAAATTTGTTGTGTACCTCAATAGCCTTGTTTGATGCTGGTGGTCGTGCTAGTTCCATGCCAAACATTCCTATCTTGAAGGCCAAGTGCTGGCACTCCTCATGTTCACATAAGACACTGGTGAGGAATGAGGCTTTGGACAGTAGAGCACTGGCCAACATACTGATATTTGTTAGAGCTTTCTTCTTCTTGGCTGAAAAGTGATTTAAATAACAACTTTCAGTTGTCTGCCTCATGAATCACAAATACTGAAAGTTATGTTATACAATGTCTGAATACAAATCTCATTATCAATAACCACAAATGCGGAAGTTAACTGTTATACAATGTTTGAACACAAATCTCATTATCAATAACCACAAATGCTGAAGTTAACTGTTATACAATGTTTGAACACAAATCTCATCCTCAGCAACCACAAATGCTGAAGTTAACTGTTATACAATGTTTGAACAAATCTTACTCTCAACAACCACAAATGTTGAAGTTAACTGTTATACAATGTTTGAACACAAATCTTATCCTCAATAATCACAAATGCTGAAGTTAACTGCTATACAATGTTTGAACACAAATCTTATCCTCAATAACCACAAATGCTGACAGCTAACTATTATATACTGTTCAAAAAAAGAAATGCAACAAATATGATGTTGCGATTTAAACTGAAGATTGCTGATCAGACAAGGGCAAATTGCTTGAAATGTTCAACTGGGCATCAACTTCACATGCTGCCCTGAATTGTACTCAGCAGATGATTCATGAGCACAGAAAAGCGACACTAGTCAAAACAGCATTTTTGACAATAACTCATGACAGGTTCACGAGAATCCCGTAAAACTTACTGAACGCAAAACTCACTGACCATGTCATTGAATGCCTATAAAAGACTGACACTTCTCGAATCAATTCATTTCAAAATTCAGTGCGCAAGAATGGCTCATCTCACTACAGAACGACTCATCATCATTGGACGTTTACAGACTGGACAGTCACAAAGTCTATTGACCAGACAATTTAATGTGGTTAGAAACACCATTAATCGCCTTTGGAGACGATTTCAAGAAACTGGCTCAGAGGCGGACCGGCAGCGCAGTGGAAGACTCACAGTCACAACTCCTGCCGAAGATCGCTTCATATGGCTGCATCACCTCAGGAATCAATTTGCATCTGCATTTTCAACAGTCCAGTCAATGACAGCAGCTTATTGAATTTCAGATCAAACGGTCAGGAACCAGCTGCACAACACTGGTCTTTGGGCTAGAAAACCCTACAGAGCTCCTGTTCTTACTAACCGGCATTGCCAGAACCGACTGCAGTGGGTGAACCAGCATCACCAATGGACCGTTGCAAATGACTGGAGAAGGGTTTCATTTAATGATGAATAATTCTTTCTGCTCCAGTGACACAATAGACGGAGAAGAGTTTATTGCAGAGTCCATGGGGCTATGCCCAGAACTGCATGGATGAGGCTCCTCCACATGGTAGTGAAGGTGTACTGGTGTAGGGGACGATCAACTTCATGGGAAGAAGTGACCTGGTTCAAATTGAAGGACATCTGAATGCCCAATGATACATCACTGAAATTCTTCATCCTCATATTCTTCCACTTCTGGCTGCACCAGTGTCGATTTTTCAGCGGGATAATGCTCGACCTCATGTGGCACAACTCACCACCCAGTTAGTCACTGAAAACAACGTCCAGACCATTCCGTGGCCATCCATGTCATCAGACATGAACCCAATAGAACACTTATGGGATGAACTCAACAGACAAGTCCGCCAGCGAGATATGGCACCAACCAATCTCTGACAGTTGTCTCTTGCACTGTGGGAAGAGTGGGCAGCCATCCCACAACAACAGATCCAACGGCTGACTGGATCCATGTCAAGGAGATGTTGTTCTCTGATACAGGGCAGAGGAGGCCATACACCTTACTGAAACAGAGGCCTCAGTTGCAAAGAATAAAAGTCCAAACCAGATTTAATGAACATCATTTCATTGTTACAGTCTTAAAGTTTCTTCATGCCAAGACTGAAACATTAATTCCATAAAATAAAATTTTGATACAAGTTTGAAGTTTGGTGTCCATTACAACTACAGTAGTGTTGCGTTTCTTTTTTTGAACAGTATATAATCTTACATCTTACATCCTTCCCATGCTGCTAAAATGTCACACAGGGCTCGCATAGTTGTTTGCCAAGTATATAATGTTTGAACACAAATCTCATTCTCAACAGCCACAAATGCTGACAGCTAACTATTATATAATGCTTGAACACAAATCTCATCTCTCTTAAACAGTGATTTAAAAACAAAATTATTTTTCATTTCCATTTATTCACTTTGCTAAGCTGTGCTGCAACTATCTATCTGAATAAACAAAAAGCATGTAATGGAAACTGTTATGGCTTTCCAGACATTGAACCCTTTCAAGTAACTTGAGGAATGGAGGCAAACTTTATCTGCAGCAATGAGCCTTAATGGCTTGGAAAGCTGAAGAAGAAGAAGACCAGGAGACAAACACTATGGCTTCATTAGGGCACCTTAGTTGTGCAGTGGTTAGTATACTAGCCTCTTATGGTGAAAATTGCTGATTCAAATCTGACTGGAGGCTTCACGGTCACCCAGCTGTAGAAATGGGTTCTCATCTTCTTCTGGAGCTGGAGCTAAGAAAGGAAAGATGATCAAGTGTAATGATGATCACATCACCTTTCAGTGTAATGACAGGTCAAGGAAATTATGGAAACTCATCACCTTTTCAGTGTACTGATAGGTCAAGGAAATTATGGAAACTCATCACCCTTCAGTGTACTGATAGGTCAAGGAAATTATAGAAACTCATCACCCTTCAGTGTACTGATAGGTCAAGGAAATTATGGAAACTCATCACCCTTCAGTGTACTGATAGGTCAAGGAAATTATGGAAACTCATCACCCTTCAGTGTACTGATAGGTCAAGGAAATTATGGAAACTCATCACCTTTTCAGTGTACTGATAGGTCAAGGAAATTATGGAAACTCATCACCCTTCAGTGTACTGACAGGTCAAGGAAATTATGGAAACTCATCACCTTTTCAGTGTACTGACAGGTCAAGGAAATTATGGAAACTCATCACCCTTCTCAGTGTACTGACAGGTCAAGGAAATTATGGAAATTCATCACCCTTCAGTGTACTGATAGGTCAAGGAAATTATGGAAACTCATCACCCTTCAGTGTACTGATAGGTCAAGGAAATTATGGAAACTCATCACCCTTCATTGTACTGATAGGTCAAGGAAATTATGGAAATTCATCACCCTTCAGTGTACTGATAGGTCAAGGAAATTATGGAAACTCATCACCCTTCAGTGTACTGACAGGTCAAGGAAATTATGGAAACTCATCACCCTTCTCAGTGTACTGACAGGTCAAGGAAATTATGGAAACTCATCACCCTTCAGTGTACTGATAGGTCAAGGAAATTATGGAAACTCATCACCCTTCAGTGTACTGATAGGTCAATGAAATTATGGAAATTCATCACCCTTCAGTGTACTGATAGGTCAAGGAAATTATAGAAACTCATCACCCTTCAGTGTACTGATAGATCAAGGAAATTATAGAAACTCATCACCCTTCAGTGTATTGACACTGGGTGCCTCCATGGCATAATGGGGCAATCTTTGCCTCACTTGACCTTGTGGCTTCATCTGCCTGCTTTGTTCTGGTTTTTTTTTGTTTGGTTTAAGCATTATGAAGCTAAATAAAATGTATAAAATACAATATTATACATGAGCATGGCAACTAATATGAACTGATTACTTTTTTTCTGGATACAATAATAAGTCTGTTTTATACATGACTCCACAATACCAAAAAAAAAAAAAGACACTGAACCCTTTCAAGTAACTTGAGGAATGGAGGCAAACTTTATCTGCAGCAATGAGCCTTAATGGCTTGGAAAGCTGAACAATGGATTGGTCATGTGCTTAAAGCAACCCCAGCAACATCGATAAAACAACCATGCGATGGACACCTGAGGGCTGGCCACAGGATGTGAGAAGTGGAGAGAATTTGTTGCTGCTCTGCAAGACATTGCAAGATGCTACAAAGTGTACTGGGCAGTGATTGCTTAACCAATCGCTGACTAAGGACATGGATGGATAGTTACTTGATGGATTTAGAAAGACCACAAGCAAAACATAAAACAGGCCAACAAAGTGGCACAAAAATGGAATGGCAGCCAATCTGATAAATACCAAACAGTGATAAAAATAAAAAGTGAGACATGATCTAAGACAAAAATTGGCACAATTCTTTGTGAATAAAAAAATTTTAAACGCCACTAATCCAAGAAACCTCTGACACAGCGTCCCTTGTATTATTCAAGTGCTAAGACTTACATTTAGGAGAAGGAGCATTGGCAGAATCAGCAAGAAGATCTGGAGGGTTATCCAGCATTTCCTCTGCTAGTCTCTGGGCAAGGCGGCAAGCCTCCTTTGTATGGCCATGTGCATGGAGGGCCTCGGCTCGAGCAAAAAGAATCTGCAGATTTTAACACAAGAATTCAGATTTTTTTTTTTGTAATGTCAAAATAGTAGAGTGGTCACTCACTGTAATCAGATGAAAATAAACATAAACATATTCAGCAACACTGCCAGTAAAACAGTAAAATACACTTCACAATAACTATAAATTCTTTCACTACAAACATACTTCACAATACATTTAAATTCTTCTTACATCCTTTAACTCTTCTGTATCTACAAGTCCTTGTGCTTGCATTCATAATTTCTTAAACCACTATAAGAAGTTTATTATGGTTTACACTGTCCAGCTCTTTTCACAAGGAAATGGGTTGAATCTCTTGCAGCTTGCGTAAAGAAAATTTTGTGAAATAATCAATATACTAATAAAAATCTGTTGACCACAGATCATCATAAATTTATTAATTTGTAGTCAAATACATCCTTTCCAAAATCATACAGAGAGAGAAATGGATGTTATGAATGTTCAGTATAGATAAATAATGATTACTAACCCACATTAACATTCACCAAATAGCCAGTCTGAATCACAAACATATGATGAAGTATACAAAGATAAGACTCAAAATCCAAACTTGTAACCTTAAAACAGACAGTGGTAATTAATTTAACAAATAAGTGTAAGCCTGACGCAAAAGTTTCACCAGGTGAAGCAGTTTCAGAATGATAAACAATGGGAACCTTATTTTCTCTTCTATTCTGTCAAGATGTATTTATGAAATCTTTGATAGCATTTACTTGTATATCACAGATAAGATGTGTTGTTTATGGGGTTTCCATATATTTAAGGAATGTAGTTGCAGAGAAGAACAAGATTCTACTAGTTGGCTGTTATTATTTTTATGAGCTTACAATTACCTTAATTGTACTACGGCTTCTCTTGATATTTTGGCTGGTGAGATGAAAGGTCTAGCTACTGTAAATGAATAATATCTATGGCTAGACACAGACTATACTATACATGGATTTTCACATAAAAAATAAGTCACGTAAATAAAAGATCATGCTCAATGTTATAATGATCACACCTGTTAGGAAAAAAAAAACAAGCTATTGTTTTTAAAAATCTAGAAATTCCAGAAACAGAATGAATGGCCTAATGAAAGATGGAGAAAATCATGCTCAGACACATTAAGAGAAATTAATCTGTTCTAGAACAGTGAACCCCCCCCCCCCCCCAATCCCCAAAATGGGGAGCCAAGTGACTCCCCAGGGTGGAATTTCAAGGGGAAGAATTTTCTATAAGGGGAAGAATGAATAATGAAAATCCTTTCTGAATTATGTTTTAATATACAATGCAGGATTCAATGGTGGCCTGGGTTGAAAATGAAGGAATGGAACCTGGGACATTAAAAAAACACTGTTCTAGAAGAGTTCAATTAAAAAAAAAAAAAAGAGAGAGAGAGGAGAACAGAGGTTCTTCAATGTAAACCTTCAGAAAGGAAGCACTGAATTAACTTACATCCTGCATGTTGTCTGCACTCTTCAGGCCAGCAAAAACATTTGGTTCATCGGCTTTGTCTTTCTTCTTCTTGTCGGGTTCACCTGTTTTAACCTTGGTGTCATAGAAATAAATCTGGTACGCATCACTAGAATGCTGAGTTTCAGGCACCTCATTAGAACCTTGTGTTCCCTCAGGAGAATCAGCTTGTGCTTGTACTGGTGTCTGAACTGTCCCTGAGAATGCTGGAGGACTAGAAGCTACAGCAGCAGCAGCAGCAGCACCTGCAGATGATGCGGGCTCGGCGGAGGCTGGACAAACACCACTGCCAGGCAATGGTGGAACTACACTGGAATTTTCTGGGTTGCTATTTGATGGCATGTCTGCTAAACTCATATCCAAGTTTGCTTCATTCACATCTTGCAAGCTGACCTCAACTATAGACTGTTTCCTAGCTAGCTGCATATTTCCTAAAATACTTGGTGATGCCTGTGAAGAATTAGGAATGGACTGCTTTAGAATATAACTATGTGGGGACTCCACCTCTTCAAATGAATTACTTCTAGAATGTGCACCTTTGTAGTCACCACTGGAATCTGAGTCTCTGAAACCTCTCTCAGGCTCACAGAAGCCCTCTGATCCTGAACTCATGGCTCCATCGTGGCCTGAATCACGGCGTGATGGTAAAGAAGGCAAACAATCTCCTGCCCGCCCACGACTGCCACCAGTCTCCTGAGATCTTTGGGAATGAGCAATGTTTCTATTTGGATTATCTGTGCTTATAATATCCTGGGAGCAAATGGTGATTGGCTGTACCCGTGATGGTTTCTTGCTCTCACTGTCATGTGGTTTGCTGGAACCAAAATGGTAGTAAAAGCGTGAACCATCTTTAGCCGAATATGTTACACCTGGTATAGGGTAGTCGTCCCATGTAAGAGCACATGCTTCTATGGCCGGCTTAAATCCTGGAAACATTTCAATGTCACCTTTCTTCGGTCCTGTGTTTGAGGTGCCCGTGTTACTACTCCTTGCTTTACGCACTTTCTCAATGGTACTAATGTGCCAGTCCCTGAACTTGGCATGCATATCCTGTCGTTGAGAAGGTGACAATTTAGGATTCAGAGCACCCAAACGCCACAGGGTGACAATTTCATCACACAGACTTGCTGCAGCATTCTGGGTTGCATTGGCTGAATTACCACTCCTGCTGCAGTGGATGACTGTGCTATTGTTGCTTGGGGAGACCTTTGTTCCAAACCACCATATTAAAATCTGGAAAGAAAAACATGTTTTATAAATGTTAACACAGCAATACGATTAATGCTAAGAAATACAAATGTTCAATTCAAAAGGGTGTTTGTTGACAGTCTGCAAGATATCCTCCTAAAGCAATAAATTCATAGCAATAAATAGATGGGGCAATAGTTACAAGGTGGCTGCAGATTGCATACTTAAGTTGGTTGAAAGTGAGATTAGTGACCCATGGTTGACTGCTGTATCATAGTTGCTGAACCACTGCTGACCAAAAATCTACTCTACCACCTCACACTGGTGCCCTCTAGTAACTGGTTGCTGAACCAAAGCTAACCAAAAATCTATTCTACCTCACACTGGTGCCCTCTAAATGGAGTCAATAATATGGTTTGCTAACCTTGACGCTAGCGTATCAGCTATGTGTCACTGATGCCTCATTGGACAGTGTCTTCACCCCCTAAAGGAGTAAGAAAGACCAACAGAAAAAAAATCTGAATAAGCCAAGCAACTGTATCCACTAGAATAGTGGTTCCCAACCTGCAGTCTGTAGACCTCACTGCCCACATTGCATTATCGGGTGGTCTGCAGCTGTGGTGTCAATTTGGAATTAAGTGCCATCTATTGAATTAAAAACAATTTAGTGTTTATGGCACTGCAGTACTCCATGTAAACTGGTGGTCCACAATTTAACAGAGGTCCTTGGCTGTAAAAACATTGAGAACCGCTGCAGTAGACTATCATGTACTCCATATAAACTGGTGGTCCACAATTTAACAGAGGTCCTTGGCTGTAAAAACATTGAGAACCGCTGCAGTAGACTATCATGTCATTATAAATCTGGCCCGATCAAAAATTCTTTGTGAATATTCATACACTCACTCATGAATTCAAGTTGTTAAAAAAAAAAAAAAGTTGTCTTCCAGGTGTATGGTCTTCTTATCTTATATCCTTCCGATGCTGTTAAACATCACATAGGGCTCGTAAAGTAGTTCACCAATTTTTCCTGTCTTCGGCGAGTCTCTCAACCTAATCAAGGGATTTTATGCCTGTTAATTTGGCCTCTCTTAACAATGTCCTCTTCAGAGTTTCATGCGGTCTGCTTCTTTTTCTATGGCCTGCTGTGTTCCACTTGATAGCTTGTTTTGGGATTCTCTAATCATTTCTTCTCATCAAGTGACCAACATATGTCCATCTCCTTTTCCTGATCACCTATGAGACCGGTTCTTGTTCAGTCATCTGTCTTACCTCTGCATTGTTCTTGAATTCGTTCCACTTGATGCCAAGTATTTTCCTTAGGCATTTGTTTTCAAAAGAGTCTAATTTCTTGTCTATTTCTTTAGTTGTTTTCCAGCTTTCGCATGCATAAATGAGGGTGTATATTACATCTGAACTGAATAGTCTTAACTTGGTTTTTGTGCTTACAACTTTTGAATGCCATATGTTCTCAAGATTCTTGAAGATCGATGCTGCTTTTGCAATTCTGATTCTAACTTCCTTTCTGGTGTCACCATCCTGGTCTATATAGCTACCAAGGTATGCAAATTGATTGACTTCCTCAATATCTTTCCTTTCTATGTGTATTTTTCCATTCTGATTAAGGGGAATTTTCATTATTTTTGTTTTGTCCTTGTCAAGTTCTATTTTGCTAGCCAGTGAAGACAGGATATGTGTTTTTTCTTGCATGGAATTCACATTATTACTGATAAGAGTTATGTCATCAGCAAAATCATGATCTTCTAGTTGGGTCCCATGTACCCAGTCAATACCTGTGTTACCTGTGCAGCATTTTTTCATTATGAAGTCTATTGTAATTTCAAAAAGTAAAAGAGACAATATACATCCTTGTTTCACGCCTGTTTCAATCCGGAACCATTCACTCATCCCTTCTTCTGTCTTGACTGCACAATGTTCTACTGTTTCTATAAACATGCAGTAAGAAATCTACAATTTCTGTGTTCTTACCTGCTCACACTGCAAGACTTCGTCAGTCAGAATCTCCAACAAGGGCACGGAGTTACTGTCATGACGGCGAAACATTTCCCTGACAATGGAAAGTAAGTTCCACATCCCCTCTGGTTCCCTGCCTCGTAGTGGTCGTAAAAGACTTTGCCACTCAGTAGCTGCTGGTGGTGCACTTGCTGTCAAGTAGTTGACATCACTAAAATATGAAAAAAATTGTATTTCAAAGTTATATAATTCCAAATTATAAATCCCTCCCTACTCTCTTTTGTCCTTAAGTGTCCAAGACACACTGGGCTGCTTGTAGCAAGAGATTTCCACCTCTTTTGGTCTTCCCTGGCTGTTTCCCATATAAGTCCTTTGTTTACCAGCATCACTTTGGGCAATCTCATGTTTCTTTTCTCCCATAAAGCTGTCTGTGGTAAGGATTCATCTGTATTTTTTTCATAACATGGCCAGTCAATCTCCACCTCTTCCCTTCAGTCACTGCAGACAATGGTGTCGTGTCCATAGGTCTTAACAAAATGCCATTTCCTATGTATTTAACCAGAACACACCTTTGATATTACGCAGATGCTTGGTTTGAAAGGAATCAAAATTTGCATCATTTTATAAATACCTACAGTTAATACTGCAAGTGACACTGAGCTTCATCCTTCTACAGCCCATGTTAATACACAGAACAAACTTTCCACTTTCAGAACATCAGTATTGAAAAATGACAAGTTTTGAAATCTTGACTTTCTGAACCAAGAAACATTAAAACATTCTCTTCTATCTCAAAACCATGCCTTCTAATATCAAAATATGACACTTTTATGTGAGCTCCCATGGCCAGTCAGTGATGTTTATTCTCATGAAAGAAAGACCTATCCTGCACAAGTTTATGGGTTATTTTGACTTATTAGTGTAATTTAGGCAATCCCCGCTGTCAGTACTGTAGAACCACAATGCAAATATGTTTGCATACAGTAAATTAATGTGTTTTATATATCAAAAATATCTAGTCATGCTGACACAATTAAACGAAACAAAGTTAGAACGAAGCTATAAAAAACTGACCTAAATACAATTGGTGCTGGAATACAAAATTTAACAAGAGTCTTCTTGATGTTGGCATGCAGCATAGATTCATCAAGGGACCAAGAAGTCTGTTCACTAGCCGATGGACCTGCAGTAGGATCTGTAATATACAAATAAATGTCACGAGAAAACCAAGTCAACTTTACTGCCATGGGACAGAACAATTATAATCTTGGATCCATTATATCTACATCTAGACTTCTAGATCTAGTCCTGTTATTGATATGTTGAAACTTGATGAGAGATTCACACACTAATATATGTTTCAGCACTGACTCAACATTTGCTTGGGGTTAACTTACTATCCAAATTTTTTTAAAATGTAGATTACACACACAGACTATGACATGAATACTGTTGTGTATATAAACCTTACCTTGCCACGCTTACTTCAAGACTTCAATGATTCTGTTTTTTTTTTTTTCTAACAAATATCATCATGCAACAGGAAATGAAAAGCTACCAACATGGTGTCAGAAGCCACACTGCTCAACTAGAGAAACAGCTAGTAATCAGAAGCTAAGCTGCTCAACTAAGTAAACGTAAGTGTGAACATCCATACCTGGTGCACCATAAGCTGTGTTCATAGTTGTCTCCTGTGATGAAAGTAACTCATCCAGTATCTGCTGGGCAGTTGGCAGGATCTAGGAAGCAGAATCAAAATTTATCAATACAACCCACAATAATAACCTACAACAAAAAGATTTATTTTCATTCTTCCAAGAGAATTTGCAGTATCTGAATACAGCATTCCTTGAGAAATTGTTATATAAGAAAGTTATATTATTCCTCACAGTGTCAATACATAAGATTGTAAGATTTCACTTCTACAATCAAATCAATTTGAACCTATATAGTAAAAGTGGGAGGACATTACTGGCCTTAACTGATAGTGATACAGTCTCTCAGTTAGTCTTGGACTGAAAGCATGATTCTACTCCAGCTCATTACCCTCCTGTCAAACCTGCTGCATATGAATGGATACTGACATACAACAAATTTTAAAAAAGAGAATGTCTATCTCCACTGATTATACTACACACACAACTGTTAATGGATAAGGGCAAAATGGGACATTATGTACAATTTGGCCCCATTTATTTAAAAAAATAAAAATTACCTGAGCCACAGCAAAGTTTAAAAAAAAAAAGTAAAAAAAAAGTAAAGGTAATCCTGTCATGCCTTAGAGGCACAGAGGATATGGTGTCAGTGTCCAAATTTTGCCACAGCAAAGAAGATACTTAAATAAAAAGTAATAACTGAAAATGTGCTGGAGTGGTGAAGTGGTTAGTGTACTAGTATCTCATGGCAAAGGTTGGGGTTTGAATCTGGCCAGAAGCACCCCAGCCACCCAGCTGTAGAAAGATACCAGGTTTCTTCTGTAGTTGAAGCTGGGGAAGGAAAGATGGCCGCATCACACTTTAGCGTCCTGACACGGGCCAAGGAAAATACAGACACCAACACCACATCCCCTATGTGCCTCCACGAAATAACAGGGCTAAAAAAAAAGACCTGAAAAGGATGTAGCTGCTAACTTTTTTCAGATATATCTGCACACTTTAATCTTGGTTATGAGCATTAAAGGCCTCTGTACCAACCTGCTGGGGTAAGTAACTGATGAGGTACTGAGCAAATTTTTGTAGCTGGTCTCTACGAAGGCGGGACAATGATTCTGACACAGGAGCACGCAGACACACAGAGTTGGCCTTAAGAAGATAACATCAAGAAGTAAATTCTCAAATTAAGTCTAGATAATTCATAAACATATGAATAAAAAGAAACTGAATTCTCTTACCTGGGATACTAAAAATGTTATAAATGAATCCATTTAATTCTATCCAGCACCATCAAGGTACAATTGGCTACGTGTACAAGAGAAAATGTATTAGACATCTCAAATATTCTACACTCATTATTGTTGATCAAGAGAAAAGTGGCCATTATAGTCCAAATATACTATCAGAATTCAATGTTGGAGATTAAACCAGTAAAAGAAAGGAGGAGTCAATGCATAACATACTTTGAAGAAACATCTTCAAGCAGATGCCTTAAAAAAACAAGATGTAATGAAGAACAAGGTATGCTAAAAGAAAAATCCCACAATTTCTCATTATTCTATAACCCTTGAGGGCAACCATTCTATACCAACAATTTCTCACACACAGTCTGTTTTTATTGCACATGCTGAAAATGGACTGGTCATGTGCTCTGAAAAAAATCTCAACATCACTAAAACAGCCATGGAAAGAGAGATAGATGTGGACCAAAGACAACCTGATGAAGAACTACAGTGGCCCAGCTGAACAATATGCAACGCAGCCAGGGACCAACACAAAGACTGGCTGCAGACTGTGTGAAGTGGACAGAATTTATTGCTGCCATGCACTGGGCAGTGACTGCTCGGCTAATCGCAGTCTAAAGTCATGGATATACATTTCTAGTATCCTACAAAATCTGTCTTTTTGGGGGCATTCTTACACTTCCTGTTGTGATTTACTGACTTTGTTATGAATTTTCTACAGCTGATGAAAATGTGTAAATGAATCAACTCTGCATTTTTTTTTCATAATTATCTTTAAATGTGATGTTAATACATTTAAATAATTTAATTCCAAATATGAAAAAAAAAGTACAGTCATCTACACTGAAAACTACAAACACTTGCATTGGCTCAAATCCAATGACCCAATTAAACAACCCATTAACAATTATGAAATCTTCAAACATTCATAAGGAATGAAGATTAATTCACAATAACATGATTACTGCCAAATTTATGCTACAAATACCAAAGCTGAACATTAACCATCGGTTTTTTTTCTTTTTAACAAATGATGAAATGTTGCCTCACATCTTCACTCAGTTATTTATCTGCCTTATGTCATGAATTTAAAAAAAAAAAAAAGCCACATACCATATGCATGCGGTGTCTTACCTGGTGTATTCTAAACAGACACAGAGCCACAACATGACAACACCACAAAGCATTGCTGCCACAAGTGCAAGTACAGGATGAAATTCTGCGCCTGTCAAACACCACGGCAACATTAAAATTGCCCTTGCTCTGACCTTGGCCCACATTCTGTGTTGTCACAACTGTACCACTCAAGTGGAAGCCTGGTTAGTGAGAGTGTCAAAGTGGTAAAAAAAAAGCTTAAAACTCAAAGCTCAGTCTGCAAAATTACAATATACTTGCTTATACTATTTTTCAGCTTCTAAAAAGTATTGTACTTGTACTTTTACGAACTCCCTGTAACTGTGAGCTGCTGCTCTTTGCAGCCGATGCTGTAGAGGTGTTAAGGCACAGCTCATATTGGCGTGGGAATGGGTTATGGCAGCTACTTTTTCAGTCCCGGAGTACAGCTAAAAAGCAGGGGGTGTGCAATGCTACTTTAGCAGACTCCACCACCATGGTATGGCGATCCCTACCCCATTAGCCAGGCTAGGCCTGTTACTGGGGGTCCCACAGCTGTGGTTCACTAACCCTAATGCTGGCTTATCAGTTAAGGGTCGCTGAATGCCTCATCGGACAGCATCTTCACCCCCTTTAAAAAGTATAAAAGACCTGTATAAGTCTTCTTCTTCTTCTTCGTTTGCATTGTCTGTCTATATCTGCAGTCCTGTCTCTTGGATAAATTTCACTGTTTTTTGTAATTCATGTATGGAACCATAAAGCTTATCTTCTTTAGTGGTTTCACTGGACCAGTAATTATTTCTCAGTGTTTCATAGTTGGTGCAGTTCTGGAGGATATGTTCCACAGTTTGGAGCACCTGGGCACATGTACATAGATTGGTAGTACCCACCTTAAACTTTGTATACATATGACTTCAGAGTCGGGTGTGTCCTGTTCGGAGACGGAAGATGGTGACTTGTTCCTTTCTGTTTAGCATGTGATAGTCATCATGTGGTGGTGTTTGTGGCTTCCTGTAGGTTTTTATCATGCTTTTCTTCTGATTATAGGTGATTGGTATGTCTAGTTGCTCCATTTCAGTGCCCTCTTTGGCCAGATGGTCGGCTTTCTCATTGCCTGGTATCCCACAGTGGGAGGGAATCCAATGCAAAGTGATTCCATGTTGTAAGCCAATTTTTGACAAGGCATCCTTAAGGTCTGGTAGTTTGTTGCACTGAAGAGCTTCCAGTACTGATCTTGCATCTGTGAGAATTACTACAGGACATGTATCAATTCTGGAGTCTGATAGTTTTTCAACTGCAGCAATAACTGCCCTAACTTCTGCATCAAAGTTGTTGCAGTATTTTCCAGTGGGTATGGAAATCTTGTCAGTGGTGTTGTTTGGATATTCAATATGTGCTCCTGCCCCTCCATTCTTTATGGCATTGTGTGCAGATCCATCTGTATACACACGTATCCAGGTGTCACATGGATATTTGTCATCTAGAACACTAAGTGTGGCTGTTGATCTTACAAGGCTGCTTTGCATCTCACCATTCTGCACACCTTTCACTTCAGTCTGAATAGTTATTTGTGTATAATCTGCTCCTTTCCATGGTGTATGCTCTGGTACAGATGATAATGGAGCGACTACAGTTGGAAGGTCAGGTATCAGCTTACGCATACGCTTGGCCTGGTGAATGAAGCTGCTTCTTTTAAGCCAACTTAATGCCAAGTTATTGAATCTCTCCTTCAGGGGATGGCTTACAGAGCTAAGGAATTTCTCTCCCATGGTCATGACCTTTGTGTCTCTACGTTCCTTTAGCGCTTGAACATCAACTATTTTCTGCATTTCTACTATTGGTGTGGACCTCATGGCACCTGTGATAATCTGTAGTGACTGATTTTGAACCTTGTCTAGATTATGCAGCGTAGTGTTTGATGCTGTGCACCAAGATGTTGAGCCATATTCTAAATGTGGTAGAATACTTTGCCGATATACATTCTTGAGGATTCTTTCACTAGCTCCCCATGTGGTTCCACTCAATTTTCTTAATATGGCTAGTTTTCTTCTGGCTTTTGCTTCTGCACTGTTGATGTGTTGCTTCCAAGTCAGTTTTGAGTCAAGAGTCACTCTCAAGTAAGTGGGTTGGTTGTCCATCCTTAAGGATATTTCATTTACAAGGATCTTACCTGCTTTCTGTTTAGATGAGAGAGTGAACAGAATGGTACTTGATTTCTCTGTGTTGATACTTACACACCATTTGTTTGTCCATGATGATCATGATGTCTGCTGCTCTTTGGAGTCTCTGTGTAGCAACTGTCGCATATTCATCTGTACACCACATGACCAGATCATCTGCATACAGTGCCGCTTTGATTCCATAGGGAAGTTCCTTGACCAGGTCATTAATGAATACAAGGAATAGTGTAGGCAAAAGGACTCCTCCTTGTGGTACACCGTGTCGCAGAAGTACTTTTGACTTTTGTGTCTATCCATTACTACTCTAGCTCTTCTATTGTGTAAATAGGACTTTATCCAGTTGTACAGTCTTCCATTCACATTGCAGTTTCTTAGTTTCCACAGCAGACCTTTTTTCCATACTTTATCAAAGGCTTTCTTTAGGTCTATCCACGCTGCTAGTACAAGGTTTTTCTCTTGGAATGCAACCTTAGTGACTGTAACAACTGGAGAGGAGTAACCTTAATATCAGTTGTGTCAAAAGTATTCTGCAAGGTCATTTTGAATAGACTCAAAGATATAGTGGATACTGCAATGAGAGAAGAACAAGCAGGATTTCGAAAAGGGAGAAGCTGTCTCGACCAGATCTTTACTCTCAGAATAATACTTGAAGAACATATTGAAAAGCAGAAACCATTAATACTGAATTTCATAGATTTTAAGAAGGCATTTGATAGCATACACAGAGATTCATTATGGAGAATTTTATGTCTATATGGAATACCATCTAAAATTGTCAACATCATTAAGGACTTATACAATGGATATGGTTGTGCAGTCAAGACAGAAGAAGGGATGAGTGAATGGTTCCAGATTGAAACAGGCGTGAAACAAGGATGTATACTGTCTCTTTACTTTTTGGGATTACAATAGACTTCATAATGAAAAAATGCTGCACAGGTAACACAGGTATTGACTGGGTACATGGGACCCAACTAGAAGATCTTGATTTTGCTGATGACATAACTCTTATCAGTAATAATGTGAATTCCATGCAAGAAAAAACAGATAGCCTGTCTTCACTGGCTAGCAAAATAGGACTTGAAATTAACAAGGACAAAACAAAAATAATGAAAATTCCCATCAACCAAAATGGAAAAATACACATAGAAGGGACAGATATTGAAGAAGTCAATCAATTTGCATACCTTGGCAGCTACATAGACCAGGATGGTGACACTAGAAAGGAAGTTAGGATCAGAATTGCAAAAGCAGCATCAATCTTCAAGAATCTTGAGAACATATGGAATTCAAAAGTTATAAGCACAAAAACCAAGTTAAGACTATTCAATTCAAATGTAATATCCACCCTCATTTATGCATGCGAAAGCTGGAAAACAACTAAAGAAATAGAAAAGAAATTAGACTCTTTTGAAAACAAATGCCTAAGGAAAATACTCAGCATCAAGTGGAATGAATTCAAGAACAACGCAGAGATAAGACAGATGACTGAACAACAACCAGTCTCACGGGTGATCAGGAAAAGGAGATGGACATATGTTGGCCACTTGATGAGAAGAATGAGCAGAGAATCCCAAAACAAGCTATCAAGTGGAACACAACAGGCCGAAGAAAAAGGGGCAGACCACGTGAAACTCTGAAGAGAACATTATTAAGAGAGGCCAAGTTAACAGGCATAAAATCCTTTGTTGAGGTTGAAAGACTCGCCGAAGACAGGAAAAATTGGCGAACTACTTTGCGAGCCCTATGTGACGTCTAACGGCACGGGAAGGATATAAGATTAAATTAATAGGTCACGGCTGAACTGTTTCTCCATGATTCAGTGCAAGCATCACTGTAACAGCTACTTCAACCATACTACAATGAAGCACAAAATCGTACAGTAAAACAGCTACTTCAACCATACTACAATGAAGCACAAAATCATACAGTAAAACAGCTACTTCAACCATACTACAATGAAGCACAAAATCATACAGTAAAACAGCTACTTCAACCATACTACCCTGAAGCACAAAATCATACAGTAAAACAGCTACATTCTGAACTGGAAATGATAATATGGTATTTTCTGAATTTATGCTATGAACTGGGGAAGATATCCAACTAAAATTATAGTGTTTGAAAATAATTTTTTTGGGCAATATTTCATATACAGCAGTTTGTATATTTATTCTTCTTCTTCTTCGTTCGCACTGTCTGTCTATATCTGCAGTCCTGTCTCTTGGATAAATTTCACTGTTTTTTGTAATTCATGTATGTATATTTATGAAATTTTGTCTGCTTCTGTGTTCATAATCCACAGAAGCTAGTTGTAAATAAAACATACTAAACTGCCATAAATAATGATAGATGTCCAATATCATGTGTTTTTTTTAAAGTCAAGCAGCACTTGATATTCAACAAAAAAAAAAGGGTAAAATTCTTGTTTCCATGCCATCAAGGCATGTTGGGGATATCTTCTTCTTCTTCTTTGTTTGCTTCTACCACCAAGACTGCCCTGTGATCCCACTGAATTTACACCTGTGATCCTTGTTAAGTCCCGTGGTCCCCCATGTGGTCCCTGAAAAGACCACACGAGATCCCTGAGAGGACCACAAGTGGTTCAGAGTATCGTGGGGCTTGGGCCTGTATTCTTGGTGGGTCTCAGAAGCGGGATTGCGTGACACTGTGGTTTTCGTTGCACTAGTTTAGTTTAGAGTTGGACTTTCTCACCGGAAAACCTCGACGTGTTTTGAGATACCCGTGTATCGCCGCCGGGTGAGAGGTGGTTGCCCATCCAGTCCGGTGCTGGACTTTCTCACCGGAAAACCTCAGCGTGATTAGGATACGCATACATCCCCGCCGGGTGAGAGGTGGTTGCCTATCTAGACTGCCCTGGTCAAGTGTCTCCGACTTCAGCATTTTGTGGTTGTGGCCGCTACCCTTCCTAGTTATGACCAGGATGGAGCTTTTGTCCAGGAGGATGAATCCTTGCCACTAGTGACTTCCACCCCTGGGTTGAGCCAGTTTAGGCATATTATCCCAGTATGGGTGTGTTTGGGACATGACCGACCTCTAGAACATAGGTACCGTGATGTGCGTAGCCTTCAAGTTTCACCCCTGGTGTGAGCCAGTTTAGGCATATTTCACCAGTATGGGTGTATATCGGGCGTGACCGACCTCTAAAGCGGAGGTGGTGTGACATGCCTAGCCATCAAGTTTCACCCCTGGTGTACGCCGGTTTAGGTATATTTCACCAGTGTAGATGTATTTCGGATGTAGCCGGCCTCTAGAGCAGAGGTGCCGTGGTATGTGTAGCTCTCGCAGCGATACTACTGGACATACCGATTAAACTTCACGTTATCCTTTCCTCCACCTTTTCACAGTGGCGCTGTACAGCAACCCTTACTTCTTTTCCGCAGTTTCTTCCTTGACCAGGAGGAGCTTCACTCCACGCATGGCATCCTAAGAGTCTCACCAGCAGTGTCTTAACCTCTGGGTTACACCAGTTCAGGCATTTCACTCGATATGAGTGCACTTAGGACATGGCCAACCTCAAGACCAGAGGTGCCGTGATTTGACTGTTTGCTTTGTTTTTATCCTTTCTACCACCATTTCCACAGTGATGCCGCATGGCAACCCCATTTGCACCTTTCTTCATTGACTGGGAGGAGCACCGCTCCACACACGGCAGCTGAAGGATCTCGCCAGCAGCGGATTGGAGATATGGTGTTAGCTCCATATTTCCAAGACCATCAGCACATGAAAGTGTGATGTAAGTATCACAACTGGCCACATTTACCTTCCCAAATTTCTCTGGTACCCATTTTTAGAGGCTGGGTGGACCCTAGGTCCTTTTTCTTTTTTTTTTTGTTGGTGTATATCAGAAAAAAATTCCATCGCTGGGACTTGAACATGGTACTACCAGATCAGTAAACTAAGCCATCTAACAACTAACCAGATCATCCTGTATATGCTCTCTTAAATTCAGGACACTCATCCACACCACACCTGCACAAAATAAGCAGATCAAACTGCCTGGAAACTAGCTAGAGCTATTTTATATTTATGTAAACATTACGCAAAAATTAAAAGTAAGTGAATGGAAAATACAACATCTACGTTATGACCGTACCAATCTGCAGCGTGTCCTTCACACACTTATTCTTGTACAAGTGTTCTCCTTTGGTAAACTCATCAGCGCTCCCATTAGCCAGGCATGAATACAGTCTAAGAATGAAAAACATTGTCACATTACACTACAAACTCTCTGTGATATTATCTTCTAGATCAATTATTATTTAAATCCTGAACTTCGAATGAGAATTTAAAACGTCTGAAATACTACAATTCAAAGCTGTTTTTCCCATGAGGTTTTCTTCTTTTTATTTGTGTGACTCATACTGAAATAAGTTTTTTTAACATTATGAGTATTTTAAATGCAATTTAACTTTTATCTTTTGGAATGTCTTTACTGAGTTTTACCAGAGTGTTCACTGCATTTATTATAATGAATGTAATGATAATGAGTTTACTTCTTCTTCTTCGTTCGCACTGTCTGTCTATATCTGCAGTCCTGTCTCTTGGACAAATTTCACTGTTTTTTGTAATTCATGTATGGAACCGTACAGCTTATCTTCTTTAGTGGTTTCAATGAGTTTACTGAAATTTGTATAATAACAATCACAAAATAGTGGAACTTTTCATCTTGGAAGATTGTTTTGAAGCAGACCTTAGCTAGCTATTGTGGCATTTGTAAAAAAATCACTTTGCTGAATAGCTTCTCTCATTGCTAATTCTGCTAAAACTGGATTTGCATAACTGGCCAGAAGAACAGCAAGTGATACTGTTTTATTGTTATGTTGCAAGGTCCTGTCTTCTTACATTTATATCTTTCATCTTCAATTTTGGCCCTCTTTTCCATTTCAAATGATAATGAGGTGCTCTCCATATAACATACTTTTTTTTCTTCAGTTCTTCTCAGATCTCATAGTAACAAACAAATTTTTTCATTCGTGACTTACAAATATCTCATTTTTATTTATTATATTTGTTAGAACAAATCTGCCATAATTATTACAAAGTTTACGCACTATATTTATTAAAAAGCTATTTAAAATATCTAAATATGTTTCCTGTATTTATTAAAAATCAGTTTACAATATTTATTACAATGAGTTTGCTGCAATTATTACAATAAACTTATTGTATTTATTAGACTGATTTTTATTTTATCAGAATGAGCTTACTTTGTCCATCAGAATGAGTTTATTGCTTTCATCAGCATGATAACACTATCATTTAAGCAGCAGAAAAATTAGGATATGAAAGTAAAACCAACATACCGTATATCTTCTTCACTCTCTGGGAAGCTCCAAAAGGCTATTCTTAACTGGATCGGCTCTGGTATTGGTTCCGGGAAGTGTTCCACAACCTCAAATGGTATGTAGCATGCCACAGCTTTTGCTGAAAGTTCTGCCAGTGGACTCACTTGCCGTTCTAAAATCACAGAAAATAGATGTAAAATCACTGCAGTCTGCTTAAAGTGATGAGAGTACTTGTGTAATTAAGATCACCCTACAGTGGCTAACAGGTCACAAGGTCATCAGAGGTAGTGAACATGCAGGGAAGACTACCAAGAATGGAGCCATCATGCTGCAACCTCACATCCCAGCCAACAAGAGAACCATGAGATGATACTATACAGAACAATTTCAAGCAGCAGCGGACGGGCCAAGAGACTGAGACACAACCAAAAGATAAACTTGCCAATACCTATCTCAGAGACAATATCAACAACTTAAGCCACAGACATTAGCACATAACCTTCAGGCTGTGACCACACTGTAATACAAGTGACAAGAATAAAAAAACAATGAAACACCACCTACTGGCCTGCAGAGTGTTGAAAGATCAAAATGGCAGGAATATAAGCATATAAAAGAAAGATCAGAAACATCTGCTATCACCAAATCCTTCAATCATGGAAATATAGTAAAGAAAATACAGATCAACCAAACAAGTCTTTTGCATTCCACTACTTGACACAAAAGTAAAGAGTGACAAAATCATAACTGGGGATCAAAAATCAAAACCAAGCATAATCACTGTCAAAATTATATGTGAAATCTCAGTGTGGTAAGTACTTAAAACATATTTCAAGTGGCAAGCAAGTTTTTTTTTTTTTTTAAAGTACCAGTGGTTTATGTAAAAATCTCTCATGGACTGCCTCACAAATAGTATCATAACTCAGTTTTATATGCTTGTATTCCTTCCTCGCCCTCTTTATCCCTGTCTGGGCCATAGGTCATCAAAAAGGGCTCTGTATTTATTTCTATCCTGGGCTATTTCTTCCAACCGTCTCCTAGTGTAGTCAATCTCTTTTGGTCACTGCTTCAAGATTCCTTTCCAGGTGTTTCTAGGTCTTCCTTGCTTCCTCTTTACCTGGGGATCCAGATTAGAGTTTGTTGGTTGTGTTTGTAGTAGGCTTTCCAAGTGCATGTCCTGACATTTTTTCATCGCCATTTCTTTCACAGTGGATATGGTTGTATCGCTGATTATCTTCTTCGTCTTTGTACGCATTGTCTGTCTATATCTGCAGTCCTGTCTCTTGGATAAATTTCACTGTTTTTTTTGTAATTCATGTATGGAACCATAAAGCTTATCTTCTTTGGTGGTTTCACTGGGCCAGTATTTATTTCTCAGTGTTTCATAGTTGGTGCAGTTTTGGAGGATATGTTCTCCAGTTTGGGGCACCTGGGCACATGTACAAAAGGTTAGTAGCACCAACCTTAAACTTTGTATACATATGACTTTGGAGTTGGCTGTGTCCTGTTCGGAGAAGGAAAATGGTGACCTGTTCCTTTCTGTTTAGCATGTGATAGTCATCATGTGGTGGTGTTTGTGGCTTCCTGTAGGTTTTTATCATGCTTTTCTTCTGATTATAGGTAATTGGTATGTCTGGTTGCTCCATTTCAGTGCCTTCTTTGGCCAGACAATCAGCTTTCTCATTGCCCGGTATCCCACAGTGGGATGGAATCCACTGCAAGGTGACTCTGTGCTGTAAGCCAATTTTTTACAAGGCATCCTTAAGATCTGATAGTTTGTTGCACTGAAGAGCTTATTGCTGATTATAATTTGCTGGAAAATATAACTTGAATTTTCATAATCCCCACCACAAATAACCCCTACTTCTTTCAAAATCATAAGTGTAATCCCCAAGGCAAGTACCTAGACTTCAATGAAAAGCCCTACTGCAAAACAGGTCCTGCTTCTGTAAAACAGCAACACAAACACATCAAATATCAAGCTAACAAGTCTAAAAAAAAAAAATTAGCTAAACTGTACTTCATAACTCATATATCACGTCACATATTACTCCTGCATTTTCTCCAACTACAGGGCAGAAACAACAGCCATCCTTGAAGCCCTCAGAACACTTGAAACAGAAAATCAGCAACTACTACACAAAACAGCCTCCTTCACAGACTGCAGGGCACTTCTAGAATCTCTAAAAACAATAAACAACCTACAGGCAAACATACAGGAAATCACAACAGTCAAATTAAAATGTCTCACACAGACGAGTGTCCATGTGGCAGTGGAGTCCAGACTCCAGAACATATCCTTCAGGAGTGCTCAAACCATGCAGACCTGAGGTGTGAGACATGGCCAGAGGATAAAAGCTTTGGGACTCCTATCATGATCTGGAGATGACTGTGGACTTTGCCATGATGACAGGGATCAGGATCTGATGTGACCAACAACCCTGAATGCAGAAGAAGAAGAACTTCTGCATTTTGCATCTGTTTCTTGCTCTGTACTGGTCACTCAGTTGATTCACCTTCTCTTACATGTCATTCATATTTCCAAGTAAAAATCTCCTCCCTACATGCTGCCTTTTGCCCAACAATTTATGATTTCTTCAAAGAAAAAAAAAATAACAAAACACCAAGAATCTGGTTGGAAAATTCTAGGAACTCCAAAATTACGACGGTAATCCATCGTCCCCTTAAAACATACACATAAATTTTCTTAAATGCCACTTACAAGCACCAGAAAAATGTCCTATAAATAATAATCAGACCTGTTGTGCCCTGTCATATGTATCCATAAGAATACAGTTGGCATACAAGAAATATCATCATATACAATGAAAATACTCCCACACTGTCATGCCAAGAGCCTGAATTTTAACCTAAGGATGGACCAGTACTGCTTTCCAATCATAACAACAGAGGCAGCTGTTTGACATATTTAACCTTTTTTTTTTTAAATTTTAGAGACAATTTTTAGATTTAAAATAATGAATATTTGTAGATCTCTCATTTTTTGTAGGTGTCTATAATGTTACACTGATCAGCAATAATATTCAAACATCACTGCTGTGTATGTATTTTGTTGTTTTACTGATCTTTTTTCTAGTTGTTGTAGGAATTACCTTCACACCACTGCCACCACCACCACCCACCACCATCCACATAACCAAATACTGATGCAGTGTGTAAAGAACTTGCACAAAAAGAAAAAAAAAAGGCATCCTATCAGATGGTATATATACTCTGATGGCTTTCCTCACTTCTTGATTTGGAGCTGGGGAGATGGACTCTTACAAATTTAATCAGTTCTAGAGAATATTACTATCATAAAAGGAAAAAAAATAGTTATGCTATCCTGAAGATCCTTTGAGACCTGCATCTGTAATCTTCAGAAATTTATTGGAGAACCCTACATACCATAACAGAAAATATTAATGCTATCTCCAAGGTCTTTTGAAACACCTGTACCCATAATCTTTACAAATTTAGCACACAAGAGACAAGTCAGCAGAGAGACATGAATCTTCTATGAGATGCAGATCTTCTGGTGCAACTATTTTTCTAACTTCTGTACTTTCAACATCTTTCACAATATGATAAGAGATTTCGCAGATATTGAGAAAATGACAAATTAATTATGCACATAATAAAAGTGCCCCAAAAATGAAATATAAAGTATTTAATTACTAAGAGTGTAACAGATCTGAACTGTTTGAATCAACAGTAAAATAAAATGCAAAAAGAGAGAGAGAAGAGAGAGTTTCTCTTTCTAAAACCTAAATTAAAAAATTTAAAAATCACAACCATTAGCCAAAATTGCATTTCACTTCCAATCACCATCACAACGCTATCACATTTCACATCACACTCCTGCACACTACGTGCACAATCTCTGTTATGTCACTGCTCCCCGTTTCATTGTTCTCAGCTGAAGCTAAACATTCGACCTACTTTCCACGTCAAGCCAGGTTGTGTCTCAAACTTGTAGGCCCATGTAGAAACCTTCTCAAAAATACATTCATCTTACAAAACAATTATGATGTTTCTGTACATCTGATGTACACCGAACTATTCAAAAATGTATAGAACATCTGAATTGTTCACACATTTTTCTAGGTTAAGTGTTTAAGGTAACCTAGAAAAAAAAAAATCAATACTGCACAGCAACTACTATAATAAAAGCTCATTGTACGATCTATTCGTTTTTCAACTTCTGAATTGCTCGTCTGGTACAAATTTATGCATCAAATTACTTTAACGGATAAAACTGAACAAATATTATGTTGGAAATTAAATAACGCCGATGTCCTGGAAAGGTGTTGCGAGTTTAGGGGTGGGGGTATGTGGGGGGGGGACCTAAAAACGTCAATAAAGAAAGGACAGAATGGCTACAACCAACAACGAATAAAGCTTATGGTGGAGTCTGTTTGAGGTTCGTAGTTTGATCAGGCGGGAAAATATTAGGAACAAGTATTCACAATGTTTAAAATATTCATTAACTGTAAAGGATCCGATATATTAGTGCTACTTACGACCTGCCCAGCTGGTGGGTGGAGGTTACTCACCCCTGTTTATGCCTACGTTGGGTCCTCCATTTTGTCTTTTCCAACCTCTCCAATTATTGCAAACACTTTCTGGCTCACTTCCCCACGAACAAAGGGAATCCTCTTCGAAACGATCGCTGTCCTCGAAAGAAAACCTATCCCCTTCATATTCCCATTCGAACATTAAGTCCATGTTCGAGATAGTTTATCGTGAAGAGCTACTGAAAAGTTTGCTGACCCTGTCGACGAGCCCAGACCAAAACTGGGTTTCTCGGCGAAATGGAACACAGCAGACGTGAATCGATCCACCGCTTGAACAATCCACCTACTCACTTAAACAACATGGCTTTTGGCTTCATTAACCTGGACAAGTAAATGAACGTCAATACTTGTTTACATTGTCGTCAAAGTATTTGAAAGCAAGCGCACAATTCTGCTTCCAAATAGGGCGATATGTGTCGAACGTTGATTCCAGCCCTCCCAGCATACAACAATAACAAAATCGCTCGACAGATGTCGGTTGATTCCGGTAACTTCCGTACTTTCGCCGGGTTTTAACCTCCGGGAAAAAATTTTTTTTTCTCTCTTCCCGTATTATCTTTTTAAATTCATCAGTTTTTCTCGCCAGCTTTATAATTGTTATCCTTTCCTAATTTAGCGGGTCATCATCTTATTTGCATATTTAAAGTCCTGTACTGTACTTTTTCTCTTGCCTTCATATTCATTTCGGTTTTTTTTTTTTTCCTTTCTACAGCGGTGCCGAAACCGCTAGAGACTGCAGCAGAATGCATACAACTGAAGCTGCACAATCTTTATCCTATTGTTGAATATTTCCATGGTAGTTTGAGAACCATCTCTGAAATTGGCTACGATGTACATATGGATTTATTTATTTTTCTATGTTTTGAGTTAACGAATACTCTGATTTCTGTGCCACTTAGAAGAAAAACTCGACTTGCACTCTTGTAGGAAGAGAGAGGAAGGAAGAGTGTTAACGCTTCGTAACAACAGGAGAAAATAGAATAAGTTGAACGGACTGGAGACAAATAGAGAACATTTCATGTCAACATGTCCGAAGCTTTTTTACTAAAGCAGTTAGATTTCATTACTTTCTCTTTCCAACCCAAGATTTACTAGTGTTGTCACAAACTCGTCGTTCAGTTTTGTTGTAATTAATTTGTATGCCCACGTAATTACCATAAATGATTAAACTCTTTTCATGTAGGAATTCTGAGTAGCTAATACCCCCCCCCCCCCCCCCGCTTTCCTTCTTTGGAAACGAATAAAACGAAAGGAAAAAAAAACATTTGGCCTATTGTTATTTTTTATGTTTATGGGCATGATATGTGCACACTGGGCCTCCAAGAGGAATTTTGCAAGCTGTTGCAAAAAAAAAAAAAAACTATTTCTCTCCCTCCCGCTTCCCCCAGGTGCTTATGATTAGCCATTCTGATTTTGCGGTTTTTTTTTGTGTGTGTCTTATTTCTCACTGCAACAGCAGACTTGCACACATCTCATCATTCAGAATTTGACTGCTGTTTTCGCTACGAAATGTGTCATCTTTTAGCTGACATCATCATCTGGTGCCAACCACACTATTTCATTTTGCGTAGTTTTCTAATGTGATATGTCTGAAAAGGAGATATGGAGAAAAAAATAACAGAGGATTTGAGCAATAGAGGGCTCGCTTGGGCAAGAGCTGAAAAAAAAAAAAGGCAATGGACAGGCATTTGTGGAAAGCCTTTGCGGAAGCCCCATGTGCCTTGGACACAGGGTGTGTGTGTGTGTGTGTGTGTGTTTGTTTGTGTGTGTGTGTGTGTGTGAGAGAGAGAGAGAGAGAGGGGGGGGGGAGAGAGAGAGATGTCTGATTAGCTAAAGTTGAGCGATTTCGTTGTTAGCTTTTATTTTTTAAAATATATTTCAGTTTTTTTTCCCACTTGTACCACAAACCTTTACATGTTTATATTTGTTACGAGTAGCATACAAAAATAAATAAAATATTTTATGGGTTCCGCTTCTTCATGATAATTTAATCTTCTTCTTCGTTCGTTGCTACCACCAAGATCGCCCCATGATCCTACTGAATTTACTCCTGTGGTCCTTGATTGGTCCTGTGGTCCTCCTGTGATCCCCCGAGAGGGCCACAAGAGATCCCCGAGAACCACATAAGGCTCAGAGTATCGCAGAAGCGGGATTGCGTGACTCTGTGGTTTTCGTTGCACCAGTTTAATATAGAGTTGTGACTTTCTCACCGGAAAACCTCGACGTGTTTTGGATATCAGTATATCCCCACTGGGTGAGAGGTGGTTGCCCATCTAGTCTAGCGATGGACTTTCCCACCGGAAAACCTCAGCGTGATTAGGATACGCATATATCCCTGTCGGGTGAGAGGTGGTTGACTATCTAGACTGCACTGGTCCAGTGTCTCTGATTTCAGCGTTTAGTGGTCGTGGCCGCTACCTTTCCTAATTGTGACCAGGACGGAGCTTTTGTCCAGGAGGACGAATCCTCGCCACTATTAGGTTTCACCACTGGGTTAAGCCGGTTTATGCGTATTATCCCAGTATGGGTGCATTTAGGACGTGTTCGACCTCTAGAGCAGAAGTACCATGACATGAGTAGTCATCAAGTTTCACCCCTGGTTTAAGCCGGTTTAGGCATACTTCACCAGTATGGGTGTATATTGGACGTGGCTGGCCTCTAGAGCAGAGGTGCCGTGGTATGAGTAGCTCTCGTCGCGAGACTACTGGACGTACCGATTAATCTTCACTTTATCCTTTCTATCACATTTTCACAGCTGCGCCGCTCGGCAACCTTAATCGCATTTTCTTCATTGGCAGGGAGGAGTTTCACCCCATGCGCGGCAGACGAAGAATCTCGCCAGTAGTGTCTTAGTTTAACCCTTGGGTTAAGCCGGTTCAGGCAATCCGACCGGTATGGCTTGCACATAGGACGTGGCCGACCTCCAGAGCAGAGGTGCTATGATTTTAGCAGTCCTGATCTCGAGACTACTGATTACTTCACTTAACCCTTTCTTTCACCTTTTCCACGGTGGCGCCGTGCGGCAACCCCATTCGCACTTTTCTTAACTGGCCAGGAGGAGCGCCACTCCATGCACGGCAGCGGGTTTAAATCATTCTGATAGCCATTGTTGTAAAGACCCATAGGCTTGTCACGTCCTGGATTCATTGGTTTCACACCAGACATTCCTCATCCCTGGCGACGATCTCCATGTCCCATCTGTCCACCATCCTGACATTACATTTTATAAAAAATAACAATTACAATTAGTGTTGATTGCTACAGGTTTCTGGGCTACAGAAGTAGGTCAGAGTTTTTAAGCGACCAGTTCTATGCTCCCCGTCTCATAAAGACTATGTCAAGATAAGTGTGTTCTTAACACAGTTCTTTCCAGGGGTGATAATAATAATAAAAGATGTAGATTTGGAAATATGCCTTTTGTGTCCTCTAAATTACAAAATCCAGCTGCAAAATAAGGGAAAAAATATTAAAATATGGCCTAGATCTAGACATAATATCATCAATGTTCATGAAAATCAAACTTCTTCGCTTTATATTAATTCAGTGGCGAATCTTTTTGAGGATATTCAATTGAAGTACACATCACATGTTGCTGTTAGGGTTTCTTGGTATATTTCCATAAGGTAGTTTGCCGTTGTTTTCCTTCCGGGCAGTGATCATAGCCATTGTCCTTAAATGAGATCATCTGCCTACCATCATAGAGTGGTGACTATAACTAACACAATCTGCCGGCTCCATTTCCATCCACCACTTGGTCCAGACAGAACAGGCAGAACTACAAAAAATAAGATTTTTAAGAACCTGCATCTTTTCCATCTCAGCATGTGACCATGGGACCTGGACGCTTAACAAAACAGCTGAGAAACACATAAATGCCTTTGAATGTAAATGCTACAAAAGAGTCCTTCAAATATAATGGACACAAAAAAGAACAAATATATCTACACTACAAGAACTTAATATTGAAGAAAGCCTAAACGCCATGAAAATTTGGAGAGGACAGTATTGGAAGGGTACAAAATGGGAGAGAGAAAGACCACAGCAAAGATGGATGCAAGACAGCGTTGATGATCAGCAGATGGATGCATTAGCAGCAGGGAATCTTGCTTACAACTGAGTGGCCTACAGGATGGTGTTTGGGAGGTAAAGGCAAGGGACATGCAAATGACTGACTGATATATCACATTAACCAAAGAATGCAGAAACTGGGCCACAAGGAAACACTAGAAGAAATAAACTAATTAATTAAGAAATTTTCAAACTCTGACGACATCATCATCTACACGGACAGATCTGTACGCAGAGAAACAAAAAGCGGATGGGGTTTTGCAGCATACTTGAGAGGAAAAAAAAATTGTCAAGCTTAGGGCTGGAGCATACAGCACATCCTCAGGCACAGGGATGGAAACTGAAGCCATCACGCAAGCACTGAAATGGCCGATGACTCAAAAAAAAAAAAAAAGCACAACAAACTACAGTCATTACAGATTCTCATAGGTCATCAAGAACACGTGCCATTAGATGTGGGTGGCTAAACTAATCTCGCAAATCCAAAACACCACATGAATATACTGTCAGGAGCATGCCGGAGTTCATGGTAACGAACAAGCTGACCAACTTGCAACAAAAGCCTTCTAGGAAACATCAAAGTGGACACACAAGACATATATCAATCCTTCAGGTAGCAACGACTTACATGTAATCAGAGGAAGTGGAGGCAAATCCCAGATTTAACCACTCGAACAAGAGCACTCTACAAACAACACAATACTGGAATTATGTCAGCAAAAACGCTAAGGGACATCCTGATGTCATGTGCAGGACATTTATGAGCATGTCCCGAGTGTAATGAAGCAACTCCCGGGAACCAGTAACCGAGATAGGTCTAATCCAGTATACAGTACCTTTTGGAGATGGTTGTCAAAATAGCATATGTTCCTTTTTTAGTTTCTTACTGGCACCATTAATAATTTTACCGTGTACAGATTCTGAAGCTTTTTTTTTTTTATTCAAAAACTTTTATCCTTGCCACTCCAGACACTCAGGTCATGGGCTCGCCACCTCTAGAGGTGGCCTCCGACAGAAATCTTTTTTGAAAAAAAAAACATTTAAAAATAATTGTAGAGACTTTAACAATGAAGAATCAATGCAACGTTTAGTATTAGTAAAAATGTTTAAATTACAACAGAATATTAGGTATTTTCCAGCTGGATTTGTTGTTGTTGTTGTTGTTGTTGTTGTGAAGTTGCGTTTGTTTCGAATCTTATTATGTCCGATGTTTTTAGTTTTTGATTGAAGTGGATTGAAATTAGGACGGAAGTGAATGAATCGTTCACTTCCTTTCTATTTGTGCTGTTAGAATTAACGGACGCCGACAAACATAGAAGGTAAAATCTGACATAATTAATAAGAGAATCTCAACAGTTCAGGGAATTATCAACACATTTGATTTTCGTAGCAAATAAGCATTGAAACTAACGAAAATATAAAGTGTAGCCACTTTCATGACTTGAGAAAAAAAGCTAAATTTGTCAAGCACGTGGGATATGTGCTGTATAAATATGGACGGCAAAGCTTGCAGTTTGTTATTCAGCTGAATTACGTTTTTCAGTAATATAGTCATTCGTCGTATAATCACATTTAAAAGGGAAGAGGGCGAGGAAGAGAGAATAGATAGTGAAAAGGAAAGTCATCAACCTTATAGAAAAATTAGAAAATTGCAAAATATAAATTAGTGTGAATGTGCGAGTCCTTTCATTTAAGACAAGAGTTTTAATTTTCCTGTTAATAAAGCTCATCATACTTTCAAAAGTTATAAAACATCGAGGAGTCAGTATTGTTGTAAGCAGACACTTGGTGGTCAGATTGTTGGAAATAATTTTCATAGACTGAGCATTCTTGCATAGATGATTTTTGAAACTCGACATTCTTGCATGGATGACTTGTTGAAACTCACGAAATCTCTAGCTCCAGGGCTGTAATGATCTTATAATTTTTTGGCATCTTAGATCGTGGGTGTCAGATATTATGCAGATGAACTAAAGTGGTTTCCAAAGCAGAATAAAGAAGTGTAAATCAGTGCAGTAGTAAACCTGTCATTTCCTACCTTTTGGCTTGCAGTGGATGGTGAAGTCATTTAGAGGTTGTAGGCAGGGCCAGTGCTATCATTAGACAAAATAAAGAAAAGACTAAATAGTCATTTATGTAATTAGAACAGGGCACTGCAGATTGAAAGATCACATATAAAAATATGAAAGTCCAACATTTTCATGCAATAAATCAGAAATGATAGAACATATCCAACTATACTGTGGGTTGTATAGTTGAGAAAACAACAGTCTTGTGAAAGAAAAGTAATGTAGAAACTCTGTGTCCCTGAAACAAACACTAGAGTTTGTAGCTGAGGCCAAAGTCGATGTTTGTCATGTGTTCTGTCTCCTAGAATTGCGAACTGGTGTTCTTTGAGCCAATACTGTGGTGTTGAGGCACATCATTGTGTTGGCTAGGGAGCGGGTTGTGTCAGTTATTGTAGAGCAACTAAAAAGCAGTGGGTGTGCAATACTTATTTAGCAGAATCCCTGCCCGAATAGGATGTAGACAACAGATGAATGTAGTGCTTAGCCATTCCTAGGGCACAAAATAGTAAGGCATCATCACTTGGTTTTAGGGTGTAAAAGTTGCACCTAACACATTTAGCTAGTGAAGTACACTGGATTACACTGTACACACCACAGGTAAATGTCCATGAAGTAAAAATAGCATGTGAAATGACCTGCCTAGGCACAACATTTGACTAGAAACGGTATATGATGATGGGCGTGGCCAGGATTTGTTTGCTATCCTCTGATGAGAATGCATTCTTTGGCATAATCATTGAAAATAGAATTTAAGTCAGGATTAGTATATGTACAGTTACTCTGTGAAGTCTTAATGGTGGAGCACATCAACCAATCAAATGTCCAAAGTTTTATGCGGGTGTAGTGCCTGAGCCACACGAGTCAGCAAGACTGCAGACTAGCTGGCAATAGGGCAAACAAGACACAGTGATGCTGGACAAAGATGCTGTTCAGACTGCTTTGTTGATGATGCTACAACAGGATGATAAGATTGAGAATGAAGATAATGCTGATGTGAAGAAAATGAACTAGAAGCAATAAAAATACCATAAAACAGGTGCCCACTAATAGTGTGCAACATACTGTCCCATAATCAGCTTATGATGGGAACAATTAGCAGAGTTACCCTTTGATGGTTGGTAGAATGGAGAGCAGAGTGGACATCAGTGTGTTATGAATGTTATGATGCTTATTCCTGTAATTAACAGAATTGTATAACTTCACCAACTATCATATATTTCAGAATGGCTCCTCGGAGAGGAAAACCTCAGCAACAAGAACAGGTGGTATTGGGACCACAAGCCAAGGAGGGAGAAAATGTCTTTGGTGTAGCACACATCTTTGCTAGCTTCAACGATACTTTTGTTCACGTGACAGATTTATCAGGAAAGTATGTCAGTTTTTATAGTTTGTTTTTTTTTCATTTGTTGTTCACTCAGAAATGGATGGGATGTAGCAATTTGTGTTGTGGATTTATGCATCACTGTAGATCTCCTGTGGGAAGATTGATGTCCAGACTGGCTGTTTGGCTGAATGGGTTGTGGAGCCCAGCATCTCTGGGCAGTATTTTCTAAAACTTGTGGCCCTTACAGTATTGTCCTGAATCACATGTGAATTATTTGTGGTTAAGCCTGTCCGTCATGCAAAATATCCATTTACTGAAACTGTCAGTCCTCCCTTAACTCTTTCTGTGCCACAGGAAGAAACACGGACGTTCAGTTTGTGCCAGAGTAAAAGCGCGGGTCTTGATAGGATTAGGGGGTATAGTTGTAAAATGGAATGGAAAACGGTATTTCCATGTACTTCCATATATTTATTATGTTTCAAGTATAGCTAAATGAATGAAAATTTCATAAATGCAGAGTTTTTTAGGAAAAAAAGAAGTAATGTGATGTTTTTAGATGCTGATTATGCCTAGCTCACCATCAGCTTGGTCTAGATATGCACTACTTACCATCTGAGATGTGTAGATCTACTTGTCGATCTCATATTCTGATTCTGTGTTGCATTCTCGCTAAATTAATGTCTGAAATAACTACTTCTCCCGTTGTTTAATATGTCTAGATCTACTTGGGATACATTCAAGAGCAGTGGGGTGGTCACAGGCCATGTCCATACCCCTATCTACATCATCAAAAATTGAAAAATTTCGCTCTTTCTCTTCCTTTTTCTCGTTCGAAATCGCTTGTAACTAGGCACTCTTTCACTGTTTTGAAAAGTGTCACCGGAATCGTGGACGAAATATGTACAATCTAAATGTTACACCGGTTGTTTTATTGAAACAAACCAAGCGTAAAAAAATTGACGCCTGGTAAGCAACGGGGGTACAGGAAGTGTAAAAAATTTGACGCCCAGTACGGAAAGAGTTTCCTCACATGCTGCCAAATCTTTTATGATACTTAGCTTGTCTTCCTTTGTTAAATTTTACATCTCTTGCTGTAGGAAAAAATGAAAACTTTTTTGCTTGTTATTTTGCTTTATGTCTTTTCACCTCGCCACTTAAATGGATCACCTAACACACACAACAAACATTGATATATGTGGGAGTGTCCAGAGTGCTAGGAGAACCATCCTTACTCCAGCAGCAGAGCATGGCCATTCTTCAAGTTCAAGTTCAGTTCATCATTGAAAATAGCTCTGTAGGCAGATGAGTCACCCTCCTCATTCTTGCTTTGAAAGTCAAAACTGAATGATAACTTTGTCGTTGTAAACTGAATTGATGTCTGATAACTTTGTCGTTAAAGCATGCACTAGGTGTGTCTTGTATAGGCATGTGCAAAGGCATTTTCATAACACCTTCCACAGTGTTATCTTAGGTATCCTCAACACCCAAGTTCTTCGCCTGAGTGATTTTTGTGGACTGCGGTGATACACTTTGCAGATTTTCTCCACCATCTCTCATAACATAGAAAGGCACCCACTTCATTTCTTGGGACACAGGCAACCTGCCTCTTCAAAGCAGCATTACCAATGATAGATTGGGGGGGGGGCGGGTCTAGAAGGTGATTCTTTTCCGAAACATGTACAGAAACTAAACCGTACTACTGTAACACTGCTGGTTTTCGCCAGTTTCAACACAGAATGACTTTTCTGCTCCTGGTTCCATCATCTCATATACAGATCCCTCTGGTGGGTCTGGAATAATGTGTGGCATGTGATTTAAAGCTTTGAAAGCGTGTCTACAAACTTGTTTTTTTACAGTTAACACACACTGTCCTTATGTGCTGCATTTGACCTCTGCAGGTAGGCTCTGAAAAGTATGAGGATGTTTTGGTCACCCTGTATATTCCTCTTGTTGTTTCTTTTTTTCTGTTACTAGAAAGTGCCTGTAATAGTTATTAAATCATATAAATAGCTGACAGTTAAGTTGGTGTAATTATTGTGTAGGCAGTGGCAGGAATGGTTTGTTTTATATGTTTTTTGTTGTTGTTGCTTATAACAGAGAAACAATTGCCCGAGTCACAGGTGGCATGAAGGTGAAAGCTGATCGTGATGAAGCTTCCCCATATGCTGCCATGTTAGCTGCCCAAGATGTGGCAGAGCGTTGCAAGAATTTGGGAATCACAGCACTGCACATCAAGCTGAGAGCAACCGGAGGAAACAGGTGTGTGTGTGATGGTGTCAGTGTTGTGTCTTATCTGGTCTTGATTGTCTTTAGATCAGAGTGAGCAGCATTTATGAGAGATTTTTCTAATAGAGTGAGCTTGCAATGTTTCTAAAAAATAAGTTTCTGAAATAGCAAGGTACTGGTGTACATTCTCAATCTTTCATTTGAAGGGTGAATCATGGCATATCTGAGAGTTCCATTTAGGACCAGTTCCCTACCCCAAAATGTTGATATCTGCTTTATTTATTCTTCAAATCATTTTCCAGCATACTTCTTCCTTGCACCTCAATAGGTGCACCATCTCTTTCTCTTCTCCCCCCCCCCCCCCCCCCGAAAAAAATCTTGGCACTAGTTTATAGCCAATCCAGTCAAAACAAATAATCCCGAAAGATGGCAGAAAACACTGGAAAATCTTAACGTACATTTTTTTAAAGGACCTGCAAGGAAAAGTTAACTTGCACAACAGTTTCTGATAAATTAATTTATTTTCATCACAAAGCTTCTTGCGATACCAGTGTCGTTTACATCTATATGTACTGCAAGCTGGTATTCATATGTGTCTGTTGTTTCTTCCTTCAGATGTAGATGATGCCAGATCTGGAGTGATTTTGTTTTTACTTGTTGGCATTCTCACACACCAGTGCGGCCACCCATGCAACTGTACCCGGGTTCATTGTAAAAAATGTGCATGGACATGTAGGCTCCACAGCTTGTCTGAATATTAGTGTGTGATTGTTCTTATTATACATTTCTGATTTCAGGACCAAGACTCCTGGACCAGGTGCTCAGTCAGCTTTGAGGGCCTTGGCTCGCTCTGGAATGAAGATTGGGCGTATTGGTGAGGCTTTGTCTTTGGGCATATCATTTCTGTAAAACTTTGGGCAAATTGGCATAGATAAGTCTAACTGTTGACAGTTTTTGGCATATTTAGTGATAAATGATTTCATGTTTTGTGTGTAAATAAATATGGGATTCATTTTTTTTTTTTTTAAATGCTGCTTTTATTGCAAATTAAGGAAAAAAAAAATTTTTCATGCTGTTTTCTTTACTGGTGTCGGTGGAGATGTTGGATCGTTAGAAATTATTCTGTGCTAGATAAGGTTCTGTTTGTGGTTTTCACAGAAAGCTATGGAACGGAATAGTTTTTGAGTACAAGTATATATAAAACTAAATACAGAAATATACACAAAATCACTGCGGTAAAGCTGTAATAACATGTGGTTAGACTATTTAAAAGAAAATTAGGAACAGCTTTATCATTATTACATTTTGGTTTACACTAATCATACAATAACATACAGGACAAAAAATAAGAAGGGAAAATATACATTTCACATCAGTGATACATAACTCATTGTGAAATTGATATTTTCTTGTCTTGTCCTGTTTCTTTGTCCTGCATGTTTTTTGTATGATTATGGTGTAAACCAAAACATTACGACTGTGTGCTCATTAATTAATAAAGCTGTTCCTACTTTTGTTTTAAAGTCTGAGAATTTTATAGGACGGGATATGCTAGAACATACAACCACATAACAATCACCTGACAAATGTGTTGTCAGATTTCTTACCTGGCAAGAATCAGCGGAGCAGAGAGGACAGTGAGGAAGTATAGTTATGAAGGCTATAAAACTAGAGCTGGCTGAGACTCTGTCCAACCTCTCAGTGCTCCTAGTAGCTTTTTTTTTTGGGGGGGGGGAAGGGGGAGCAGGCAGTCTGGCATTAACCCTTGTTTGTAGTAGAGTGCACTTAGAAGCTCAGTTTTATTTGTGCGGTTTAATTCGATACAGCATGTTTTGTAATACTTTCACTTGCAAAGAACACCCTGCTTACAATTCCAAAGAAATAAATAACTGTGTATCTGATTTTTATTTTTAAATATGTCTGATTCTAGCACCATTTATTTTAAGTTTTTCTGTTGCCATTAAACTAATTTAAATTTTCAGAGACAAAAACTTTTTAAAGCTGAAAACATAGGGCAATGAAATATTATCATTTAAGTTTTTAAAAATAACGGAAGTTGATTTCATGGTGCCATAGCAGCCAGTAATGATCTGTGCAGTGTTGTATTAAGCTTTTGTCTGTTTCAAATGTTTATCAAACGGCTGTCTTTAAAAGCAGTTCATTTGTAGTTATTTTTATGTGCATGTGTGTCTATTCACAGAGGATGTGACCCCGATCCCATCAGATAGCACACGAAGGAAGGGAGGTCGCCGTGGTAGACGTTTGTAAACATGGCAGTGTTTTGGAAGTGATAATAAAAGCACCAAAATAATTTTAAATGTAGACTTTTAATATGTGCGAGAAAGGGAGAGAGAGATACGCTTAGCAGATTGTGATGTTTTGGTTACTGTCATGACAAAGTTAGAACAGCACTGTCGAAATAGGCTGCATTTTGATGTATCTTATGAATACAAATGACGTTTTTATATTTTGCCATTTGTCACTGATAGTTGAGATATAATCTTGTTACAAACATTCCACTGCTGTGACATGAAATGTAGTTTTCTCTTAGACCTGACAGTTGACTCTACAATGCTGAGTGCTGTGGTTGCACCTGAAGCAGTGCTTCCTAGGTAATTTGGATAAAATGGGTTAGTTGAATAAACGCACGTAGATATTTATTGAGCTTTATATCAGAACCCCAAGTGTTCTGCACATGCAGAGTGTGTCTAAAAAGTTCTGTGGATGGTCAGATATTTCAACGGCAACATGAGGCTAGGTGCGTGGCCATGCACATGACTATACAGAGACACATTGAGAAGCGCCACCTAGCGTGGCGTGCACGTGACTGACATGGTAAACCTGCCGTGGGCGGTCAAATACCAGTTTGAGAGGTAAGGTTACAATGCATTGGAGCAACAAGTGAACATCAAGTTCTGCTACAAAATGGGGAAAATGGAGATGCATGAAATGGTGGTGCAAATGTATGATTGGTTCAAATGCTTTCACTATGGGAAGGAAGCAACTGAGGATGAGCCATGTTCAGGTCGGCTGTCAACAAGCAGAAACACAGATATTATTGAGCAAGTGCAACAAATGCTGGCCAGGATCCATCCTTTCTACGAACCATCATTACAGGGGATGAGACCTGGTGCCATCAGTTTGATCTGGAATCTTCTTTCTGTTTCCCTGCTTGAAAAGCGTCAAGAAAGGCAGACGTGGCAGCAGTCCAAGAACGTGTGTGACAGCAGTTCTGTGATCCGTTCCTAAAGAGGCCTTTGCTGACAGTTTCCAAAAGCTTTATGATCAGTGCCAAAAGTGTGTTGTGAAGGATGGTGATTATTTTGAAGGCCAATAAAGATAATTTATTTGTATCTTCTGTTTCATTCACCAAACTTTTTAGATACACCACGTTCATTGGCCTTCCTGCACTGATCAAACAGGAAATTTAATTGTAACGTTACAATCTTACAGTTGCATATTACACACAAAGAGATGAAAGAAGTACAAAACTCATAGCTGGTTGCCAAGAAATGAGTGAGACAGTTGTGTAGGTGTAATGTTTATTTTATGAGCAAGGATGACATCAGCAATCTAATCCCAGTGGCTACACTACACTGCAGAGTTGAAGTTTGCAAATTATGAAGTCATTTGTCAGTTAAATAAGCATTTCCATATACATAATTCAGAATCTCCCACCTTCTGTTATTAATTAACATTTATAACTGCAGAACAGTTGAGACAGATATGAGACATATGGTCTGTCCTTTAGCAATCACCAGTGTCAGATTCATCAATTTTGCTATGTACATAACAAAAACCAAGTCAGATCAGCTGTCATATTTCAGACCCTCCCTAGGCTTGTCACTGGTAAGGACTGCCACTGCAGGTAAACATACCCAGTGAGGAAACTCATATAAATAAACTTTATGCTCTAATAAACCTAAGGTAAAGTGCCAGACATATGGGCACTGTATTATTTGTATAAAATATGGCACTAACAGGTGTTTTCACAAAATGACTGCAACTATCACACAGACATACATGAACTGAAGTGAGTAATCTTGATAAGGCAAGTGAAATTAGATGCAGGACAGTAGACTGACAGAAAGGAAGGCTCAAGGATGGAGATTAGAATATAATGAGGAATGATGAAGATGACCAGTTTCACAGGAGCACAGTGTGCTCATAGTCATGTACAAATGAAACCTGAGATGTTTCATTTATTATCATGATGATGTGGATTTGATTTTATACACAGAAGAATGTCAGATAGGATTTTTTTTTTTTTTTAAAACAGAGGTAGACATATTGTGTGGTTCTGATTTATCCATTAATAATCAGAGGAAAACACTAGATAAAAATAACTGTGGGAAGAAGACATTTGTTATGGTCATAGTAATGCAGCAAGCACCATAGTCTAAAAATACAAACTTCATTACAGTTGTTCTAGTAAATTTTGTTCGTATTAAAATATAAATATAACATTTGTTCACATGAAAAGCTTGTTCTGCAGTAAAAAAGTTCAACAACATGAGTCACATATTAGAATTAGTTCTGTAACATTAAGTAGTGGGTTGGGGGGGGGGGTACCCTACAAGTCGTCATCTACTTGACAAAAAGAAAACGTAAAGCTACCAAGCTTTCATAGGCAGATGATTTACTGTGAAAGCAACTGAGATCTCTAAGGAATAATAATTTGATCTAGATTTTTAAAGCAATGTATAATTATAATTGATGCCTTATGCTATGTGTGTCTACTAATTTACTAAGAGAAATATTTATACCCACAAAATCTCTACTTTGCTACATAAAACCGGGTTAATAGGACAATTAAGCAGCAACATTGTTTCTTATTTTCTGCATTCTTGTTTCTTATTTTCTGCATTCTTAATAGCTCTTCTTCAAAGTTCTGTGCTGAACTTGGATTCCAATCTACAGCTTTCTTAGCAGCCCCATAACTTTTACCTTACATCTAGAATCAGATGCCAAGGCTGACTACATAGGTCAGCAAATATTGAACATTACTGGGGGCAAAACTTTCTGAAGTCTTTTCAGTAACACTTTTGGGAAGCTTTCTTATTATTGCTGCACATGGACATATAAGTTTTACATTAGGCAGTATGTGAAATAAATTAACATAAGCAGAAACAAAAAAAAAAAAGTCAGGAATTAAGTCCACGATAAGGAAAAGTTTCCATAACACTTGATGTGGAAGACATTCAGCAACACAGTTCCGAGAAAATATGACCTTTTTGGCTTTCTGTAGTCACATCTTTGTGCATTCTGTGAGCTCATTGATGACAGGTGTCCGTCTCAAAGTAGGTGTGCCATCTGACCCAGAGGGGAAACTGAAGAAGTCATATATCAAAATTATTATATGTATGAATACAATTGAACAATTATTTTATATGGATAGATTGTACAGGGTGTTCCATAAGTAACTGCACTAACCCAGTATCGATTCTGGTATCGTGATATCGTAATGTGTGCTTTACAAATGAATACACAGACAGACTGAATACAGTGAACGTTACACAACAGCAGGCTTCAGCACACGTACACAGGTAGATGTGGCTAGATACTGCAGTCATTAAGATATCACTATGATACCAGAATCAATACTGGATTAGTGCAGTTATTTTCAAAACGCACTATCACGGTAAACTTAAAGTAATTTAAAAAATAGTGTCAAACTAAAGATTGTCTGGCAATCTATAAAACCCAATTGTTTCTCAGGAAGAATGCTTTACATGCTGGCTTAAGGGAAATAATTCTGACTTAGAATTTAGTAAATAACCAAAACATATGCCATGGAGACACTTTACTGTTGTTGTCACTGTTATCCACACATAAGTTGCTAAAGATTGACCTGTGATAAGGTGTGGGCAGACACCTGTAGTATATTCAACATGCTGTCAGATTTGTGGAAATACAATCTTGCCTTCTTTTAATGCTAAAAAATCTCGGAGCAAGCTTTTCTAGCATTTACATTTATGTGTGTCTTAATAGATTCAGGACAATTTCTAGCAGGGGCCAGAAGCAGTTAGGTAGGCCACTTGTGTCCCACGTTGACAAGTGAAGGGCAGTATTTTTCGGTCTGCAACAGACGTCTGTAGGAAACAGTGAGAGAGGCTACCCATGTAAGAGATGGAGGGAGGAAACTGCAGAAATTTTAATATCGCTTTATATAAAGCAAATTGTCGAGCGTTATCAAGATGCCTATCTGCTCCCTCAGCACTGAAAAGCACAAGGAAGGCGAAGTCAAGAGATAATGCCAACCACTGAATGACATAAATATTACCAGGCACTGTGTTATTAATATATGTTGTGAGATTGAAGATTAAGCTATTGTCAAGCATTTGCATGTCCCAGACTTCTCAAGATGGATAAAGTGGGTTGCAGACCACCTCATTTGCTGCATCAGTTGTCAGGAGTAAATTGACCTACATTCTGGAGCTCAGTTATCTCATTCTTATTGGCATGTTTGTAATATACCTTACATGAAGTGTATACTAGATAGACTTGGACTCTGTCCAATATGGAGAAGTCTACACAGTGTCATAGCAGCTGTTTAATGTAATGAACTCATTCTGATTACATATATTATGGTGCGTGCCCCGTACCATGTTGTGTTCATGCACAGTATATTTCTCTGTTGTTGTGGCACATAAGAACTTTGGTCATGTCTAAATACAAAACTTTATGAGTTCAAAAGACATCACATTGCTTAACTCACACACATGTAAGCATCATTGTTACAGCAATGCTAAACAAATAGGCCTTGCTACATGTGTTTTAGGTAAGGAGAGTTGGTGCAATCTCTTATTATCATGATTATGAGAGTCACATAGGACAGAATGTTATTTCTGTGTTGGGTTTTGGCCTTATGAAAAGTTAGATTTGCAAGAACAGTGCATTTTGTTTTCTCTCCAGACTATAGTCTTGGCCTCAAACCATACATGGGATCTGCATGTATTATATTGTTAAACCTAAGGGAAACCACACAGTAGAATGAGGATGTTGATGTTTTAACTTGTAATAACATTTGCTTGTCTGTAATAATTAAGAGCAAGACTCCTCAGATAGGTTGAAAAAACTTTTTTTTTTTGGTACCTTAGAATATAGCACAAATAACTTCAGGGCAAAAATATGTGCAAAAAAATATTGGCACAGTGGAATGAGTGAAAACTCATAAATCCAGGGACTGTTAAAAGAAAAAAAAAAATTGAGATTTACAATGCAGCCCAGCAGTTTGTACCTTAGAATGCACATGAAAACCCTATAGAGCATCTTTGTTTTATCCCCGACTTTTTTCCTTACATCTATGCAGTGTCCTAGGCTGCAAATTTAGACTGCGACAGAAAAATCACAAAACACAGTAAATGCTGTACAACAAATACACAACACTCACTCACCTTATCCACAGTACGGGGGCACAAGAAAATATAAATAGTACACAGGATTACCAATGAAAGATTTGTATTTAGTTAGCTTCTTAATGTAAATGACTCTTGAGATTTGTTTTTTGAGTCATGTACACATAATATAATACTCTTTTAAAGGCTTGTGCACATAAAGGAGTGTAATGCTGAGCAAAATTGACTCTTTCTCAAACTAGGTATAGTCCCAGAGCTGGTCTTCAAAACATAACTGGTCGAAAGGTCAAACATAAATTAAATCTGCATTTGCAACATAACGATAATTATTGATATGACGGACAGACTAGCGGCATATTTAGCTCTTAACTTAACCTTTGACAGTGACAGCTTTTACATATTTGACCTTTCAATCCTACATCAATTTTTCTTTCTTTCCTTTTTTAAAAATTCTGTTGCAGTAATTTTACCAAGGTCTGATGTTTCTGTTATTCATATCACACTGAAGAGCTTTATATACAAGTTACTTAACGGTTTTTGTGTAGGGAAAAAAAAAATCGGCTAAGCTAAGTTCATGTTTTTTTTCATCACTCTAAACGTAAGAAAAATGTTATGCAGCATCTTGATGTTGTATTATTTGCTCTCTTCAACACTGATGTAAATATTTCAGCCACGTTCTATCGAGTGGTGTTATTTTATCCCACACAAACTTTACTAGATTGTCTATCCTGCTTTTTTCAGATTTTGTTGGACATTCCATTATAGATTTTAACAGTATGACCAGTGAATGGCTAACAAAAGCCAGTGAAAAAAAATGTAATTAAATGAAAAAAGATTATTCAGCATTTATGAACATGCAAAACATATTTTGGACACATTAAACGTCATGATAATTTAGAGAAGACTATTGGAAGGATACATAATAAGAAAAAGAAAGAAGAAGAAGACCAAAACGAAGATGGCAAGACATCATTGACGATCTGCAAATGGATGCAGCAGCAGCAGACCATCTTGCTTACAACCGAGAGGCCTACAGGAGTGCTGTTTGGGAGGCAAAATTCCGCAAGGGACATGCAAATGTATGAATGAATGAACATGCAAAAAAAAAGCAGAACATTTAATGGGAAGACCACAGTCTAAGCAACAGCCATACAGAACACGGAGAAAGGTTCGAGACCAATGAACAGGCGAAGACCACTGACTCATGACCTCACCCACACAAGACTAGAACTGTGAGAAAAACTTGCACAAATTTTTATCCAATTTGTACACAGTAGCTTGTTGCCATAAAGTAGGCTCCACTCAACATGGCAATCGGTGAACTCTCTTACCTAGCTGATCAATTCCAGAATAGTATCTAATCATTGTTTTTTTTTTTTTTTTAATGTGGCCAACCTCATATCACTTTACCTGGGTGAGCTACTGATACGAATATCCAGCACTACATGATAACAAACAGAAATGTTATATGATATTTCTTTACAAACTGATGATGCTGACTAACCTGTTATATAAAGCTACATCATAAAGAGGTACTTCATAATTCTGACATAGCTTCCTATAGGGTAGCTAACAGTCTCTGCAAATTTCTGAACTTTTTGAAAATGCTGTGACCATCAGCCTTAAATCCTTTGCCTTATATTATTATTTCCCGATGCAATAATGAATGCACAACCACAAAAATACACATGAAACAACATAGGCAGGTAATGAACACATATACATATTATTTATGTTCTAAATTCATAACACAAAAAATATCACTCGTATAACTTTGGGCAGAGGACAAAAAGGAATGAATAGAACAGAGTAGGAAAATTTTCACGTGTTGAAATTAAAATATCTAGAATACACGTAAAATAACAAGAATGTAAATTATGCTACTCTAAAGCAATGAATGTGCCATGGAATGCTACAAACTATAGCATCTGTCCAGGAGTTAGGGAGAGTCTGTGGTATTATAAGCAAAAATAAAAATAATGACTTGTGAAGCAAATTTCAAATATGAACTTTCAAAACTGCTGTACTGGGTGAGAAAGATTACTAAAAGTAACCAGATTCTGATATTCTGTAAAAACTCACACAAGAAGAGGATAAAATACAGACAAGACAAACTGAAATTTTATTTATGAAGGCAATGCGGTTTGGTTTTCTTTTTCCCTAAATTTTCTTGCCCAAAAAACAAAAATTGTCTCTCTAGGATCATTTGTGACGCTCAGACAGTTAAGCAAGTTACTTGGTGCCAGCAATACAGATTTTAGAAAATTCTTACCTACAGTCTGTGTGTCTGAGAAGTAGATGCAGGTGTTAACAGCGTTAGTAAAGCTGCGTGCACTGAAGGCTTTGCGCAAACTTGTCAACACTGACTTGAAAACATTTTGTTTTCTTTATTCCCCATAACAAAGATGTATTTTTTTGAGTTTTTAAGATATCTTTTTCTCCCTTAAAAATCTGCAGAATATTTTGAAGAACGTTGCTAGGCGGTGCACCAGAAATAGAGAAATTAATTTTTAAACATTTTTTAAAAAAATTCACAAGCTTCCATATATGAAAGTATTGGAGAAGCATTGATGATGTGCTAATTTAAAGAAACAATATCTTAAATATTAAAAACATATTTCTTTTTTATGAACAGACGTATGAAAATAAAGGCAGTAAAGCTCAAATGGAAGGAAACCAAACGCAGATATTTTAATGTTTTCGTCAGGCATTCTGTAGTAGTGTGAAATGTGAAAAATACTAATAGTACTCCCTGAACAACTGATATTTTTCTTTTTAATCAAAACTCTTGATCAACCATAGGCCACTTGAATGGTTTTTCAAAACAATAAAAAAGCAGTCATATGGTTCTGATCTATAGTAAGGGGCTCCTAGTATTACAGTGCTGCAATTGCCAAAAAAATAGGTATGCCTTTATTTCCCAGTAAGCACTGCAGCAATTTCTTTTTTTTTAAATTAAAAAAAAAACATTCATGTGCCATGGATATTGTCTGGTAGGTCAAGAATTAAACAGCTTTTGGTAGTCTAAGAATTAAAGCAAAAGGACGTCCAAGAAAAACTAAAATCACCTTTCAGAGCGCTATCTTGTATAACATAAAGTGGTGGTGGTGGTGGTGATGATAAATATGTAACATAATAGCAAACACATGGTGAAACTCTTTCAAAACTGGTTACTCTTGGATCTTTATTTCCAGGTCCCAAATATGAATTCTCGCTAAAATATAAACACAATCTAACATGGAGCCATACATGCTAGAATAGTTAGATTTTCCTTCAAACTAGCAACTTTACAACAAATGCTTTCATCTCACTGGCAATAAATGGTGACAGTATACACATGTAATGAGAGTTCAAACAAGCTTAAATGCTGAACTACAAAATACTAGGTCTACTGTTATAATATTAATGGAAATAATACAGAAAATTAAACACTACACACAAGATAATGTTATATGAACTGATGTTTTTAAACAAGCTGAGGCCCAAGTCATGACATTTAGCAACAAATTAATACCAAAAAAAACAAACAAAAATTATGCAGCAACATGGTCACAGCCAATTCACTGATCAACCCAGTGACAAAAAAATTAGCAGAAACAAAAAAAAAAAATCAGGTGAATTCATCTTCCATAACAACAGCTATGACATCCAATATATTTCACACAGAATCAAAATGACAACTTTTGGGAGCACAGGCAGGCAGTCTTAAGTGAGTCTGGTTATAGTTACTCATGACACAAGAGATGACTGTGGTAAAATGTTCTAGTAATGAAAATATATTGGTGTATGGTTCTGTTTTACAAAAATGATAGAGGAGTGAGGAAAGTGGACAGAAAGCAAGATCAGTACATGAAACGAAGAATGTACATTTTGGCAAAAGCCTTTTTTGAAGGATCGCATACAAAAACAACAAAACAGATAAAAACATCAAAAAATGGATGAAAGATATAGACTTGGCCATGTCTTAAGGTATAAGTCCATATTTTGTGTTTTTATCTGCTGTGTTGTTTTTGTACATGATCCTTGAAAAAGGCTTTTGCCAAATATTGGATTGTTGTACATTCTTTATTTGTATGTGCTCATGTTGCTTTCTGTCCACTTTCCTCACTCTTATCTTTTTTGTAAAACTGAACCATACACCAATCTATGTTCATTACTCATGACACAAATTCTGTAATGGTATCTATGTAACAATCGTGACACATGTAGGTATGAGCATAAAGTTAACAATGACTAATGGGAAATGTGTCAAATGATGGCCTGATAAACCAGGCAAACAAAGTGCAGGTGGGTGAGGGATTACAGTGAAATTTTAAAAAAGCATGACCAGGCAAAAAGTGGAAGAAAAAAATGTGCAGCATATACTTTAGCAACTTTTCTCAGGAACAACAGAAAGGAAAGAAACTAATGCGAAGTAATATAAAATTTCCACAGAAAAGATCTTTCCTTCATGTATTTTTTGTTTTGTATTGTAAAACTACAACCATACTCTTTAGATGTATGGGTATGTCACATAGGTGGTAAGAACTCAATGTTCTGCATCTAAAACAACTCTTCCCACAGTTTTGGCTGATTAAGTTACTGTAACAAAGTAGACATAACTACCAGCAAAAAGGAGGGGAACAAAAGTTTTAACAAACATTTCTGGATCTCACAACCATTATAAAGCAACACAAGACTAAGGACAGCAGCAAACAAATCAACATTTAGAAAACTACAAAACATCTCTCACAGACAATCAGAAAGGAATGTTGAATGCAAGCTAGGAAAAAAAAATTAATACATGGATAAATTTAATGACAGCGAAGAATTTCTTATCTTTGCTTCTGAGCGTGCTCTATGTGTTACACTAAGTTATGATTATAGTCAGCTGTAGTGGAGCAACTCAGAAGCCTGACATGGCTGCTCATAAAGTAAGCATCAAAAAGTTTCAGTGCCTCGACTTTTAATCTGGCCTAAACCCTTTTCTCCACCTTATCATCTTCTTGGACACAGTTTCAATTCCACTAATATTCACAGTATATGTATATAAAAACCTGCCCCTAAAGTTGCTGAAAACTGAAGGTCCCAATGCCATTTATTTTCATATATAAACACAGTAATCCTAGAATCAATTGTCTTTACAAAGCATAAACACATATTCAATAACTTCAGTAAGCAATGTATGTTTATAAATATAATTTTCTATGTTAGACACTACTCTGAGCCAAGCAGCCCGCAGAAGTGACAAACCTGAGTGATGTGGGCTATTCATGCAGTTACAAAATTAAACAAATAATAAACACATGAGTTATATGACACACTGATTTCTTCTGGGAGGGACTGCTGATGCCCACAGCACATGACCATTCAGAAACTAGTAGTATTCATACTCCCAACATTTCAAAATGAAGACGGTCATAGCACTGCCACTGTCCACACAATTCAAATAACAAAGAAATCATAAACCAGCAGGCAAACATATATATGCTTAATTACAAAGATGTTTCCTCGCATAAAACAAATCTCACAAAGTAAAATTTCTTCCATAATTTACAAATAAATCTCGGCATTTTCATACATTTCTAAATTATTTGCAAAGAACATAATGTTGGCCGGAACTGCACGTTTAAGTCTGTAAAGAAAATATTGGTCAGACTTGCATGTCCAAGTCTGCAAACAGAAAAATGGTTGGACATGCATGACAGCCTCAATTCCTTCCAAATGAAGATTGTTCTTTAGTTTGTTCTACAATGTAAACATGTACATGTATGAAAATATCTGTGCAAATTAACACTTCATTTTGTATAAACATTCTATAAATTAATAATTCTTCTCTTCTACAATTTCAGTCATTCAATATTCAAACACAACTCAACATTCTATGAATTACCTTATCTCCAGATTTGGCAATATTCTGAGCTGTAATTTATCCACACATTGAGGGTCGAAATTAAATACGGAGAATAATGTTAACAACAAGTTGAAGGCAGATTAATACACAGAGATTCCACTTGCACACTGAGTTAGTCTAATCTATACGGACCACATATACACGACAATGCTCAGACGAACATTAGAAACCCTAACTCAGGGGGACAGAAACATCAAAGCAAATGTTCACAAAATATCTGGAAAGTATAGCACACCTCGTATAAATTTATCTTCCCTCTGCGGTCACATTCATGTCCCAAAAAATGAGAATCAAACAGTCTTACTCTGATGAGGGGGCACAAGCAAGATCAGGACAAGAAATTTAATACTAAAAATACAGAAATAAAATATCCATAAGCCTCTGTTTAAAAAATCTCTATTTACTTTTTAGCCAAAAAAAAAAAAAAATTTACACAGAATGCCTGTATCTAGAAAAAAAAATAAATAAAGCTTCTACAGTTTAGAAAAATCAAGCAATTTATCCAAGTCTGGCTAAAAAAAAAACAAAACAAAGAAAGTATTAGTTAACAGTTTTTAAAATAAACTATCAATTAGAATGTAAAGAAAAAAAAAAAGCAAACTTCTTGTTTAATTTTGTTAAAACACCCACTAGTTTTCTAGAGCAGGCCATGGTCACTGCTATATCTAGCAATCCACTGCAACATTAGCAATAACAAGAGGGACAAGTCTGATGTATGCATGACTCTCCGTACAGGCTAGAGCTGAACAAAGGCTGCAGCACTCTGGATCAAAAGCATTATTCTGCAACATCAGAAAAGTCTCGAGTAAACCTTACCTTCCTGGCTTGCACGACCTATTGCTCTGTCAGAATATTAAATGTCAAAGTTTACTCAAAATGTTCACAATAAACGGGATAAAGACTGATCAAAAGTCCTAACCATGCTAGGTATTACTACAGAAGTCTGGCATCTCCATTAGCAGGTTTACCATGACTATTTACTATTTCATATAAAACACATGGGTCAGTATCTAGATAACATGATAAACCATACCACATGTATCTGTTTATACCAGAAGTTCCTGAAGTGGCTAGTAGTGCAGCACTCAACCCTTTTTTTTTTTGTGGGAGGAGGGGAAAAGAGAAGAAGAAAAAAAAAGTGGAATCCAGGACGGGTGATGATGGGAAAGGGGAGTGACAGAGGAGATTAGAACCAAGTGACAAAAAGTTTTTTTTTTCCAAGGATGGGACACTACAGATGTGGCTTGTGAGACAAGGGGGTGGTAGCCCATAAAAGTTTTGGAACCACTGGTCTATACTCTCATATACATGGCTACTAATTCACTCACATAAACTGCTCATCTGCAAAAGCAAATATACTGAAGTCTGCATCAAGAATGAATGTGAAAGCACAGACACTTCAGTCTATAACTAAACTTATCAAATCTGAATGGATGAATGACCATATATCACATTTACTGCAACCCAAACCATAATATGAAGCAGAGAATAATTCCAAGAGCAGGGATGACTGGAGAGCATTTATCCATGGCCTATAAAGGAGTGAAAGGCGATGATGATGATGAAACCATAATTTACAGTAACAATATCTGCTAGCAGACAACAGTCTTTACTGTTGAAGATTGGAAACTGTTAGGTCAAAGTTATATTCAACCAAACTTCTTACATTACTTACAAGAGGCAAAAGTAAACAAACTGCTGAACATTTTTTTTTCTTCCAAAAATATAAGAAAGGAGAACGAAATGGGTGATCATAAAAGGCCAATAACAATATTTTATTATGACAGACAACAAATGACTCCATAATGAGGCTGTTAATAAATGAAAAAGAAAAGTATAACCAGCACATGCATGTCAAAAGCCTAATTTAACCACATAACTGGCCACAGGAAGTACATAACTAAACTATATTATCAAATGTAATGCACTGGTCCATTTCATCAACACCCTTGTCAGTGCCCACCATTTTCAAGCACTGCTGAACCCTTCAAAGTTTATGGTGTGTACTGAAGCTTTTGCTTAACATTTTAGATTTGTGTTTCTTGAGTATAAATTGATATAAATATTGTTAAGTTTCTAAGCATGAAAATAAGATGTCATCACTTGGTCAGACTAGCTTTCAGCTTCATGTTTTTAAAAATTGCAGTGCATTAGTATTCAGTGACTTAAGTATATAACATTGCAATCCATTCTGTAAATGTTTCCTCTTGCTGCCTTCACCTTTCTGTTGATCAGGATTCTCATTAATAATCACCATGGAAGTCTAGGTGGTCATAGCATGTGGCTACTGAACATGAGTAAGTCCAAACTGGCATTTGGGTTTTCTTTTGTACAAGCCTAAGGTCCCTTTATATAATACTCTTAAGACACTCTTAGAAAGTTTCTGTGAACCCCACAAGCGTTGATTTTCATGTAATACTCTGTCCCATACATGTAGGACAGAGTCCAATTTTTTTTTTTTGGTGGTAGAGTTGCAACAGGATAGTGACATTGCTTCTTGGATTGAAACAGTTCCCTTGCTGCCTTCACCTTTCAGTCGATCAGGATTCTCATTAACAAACTTTCACTGAATTCAAAGAAACTTTCTGGGGCCATTCATCTGATCTCAGAATATCTGTAAAGGTATGATATAATGGGACCGTAGGCATATTTTTAAAAAAAAAATTAACCCCTGAAACCTGGCTGGACTTGCCCACAATTTCTTTATTCACTAGGCAAAAAAGATACCTAGCCTCCCATAGTGATGTAAATGTTTATAGAATGGGGTGTAATGTCATATATTTGTTGCATCCAGAGTGCAATGATAATGAATATCTAAAGCATTTAAAATCAGGACAGCAAGAATCAGGAATTCTTAATCTTTACTCTGACAACCTTGAAAACAGTCATACACAAAAGACGAAATATGACTGGCATCACATATGTAAAAATTAATGATGAATTTATTTTTAAACAAAAATACTCATCTGCAAAAAGAAAAAAACAAATTTGGCTTGATGTAAGATATATTTATAGACAATTACTAACATAGCAAGATATATATTTCTCTTTAGTATATACAGAATAAAGCTGTTTACTGTCATTCAGCACTTACGAAAGGTGCCTGCAATAAAAATGAAAATGAAATGCATTAATTTCAAAGTGTCGTGAATGCCTATGTTGGCAATGGATCAGGCAAGATACAAGCGTACAAAGATTTCAACTTTCACACAGATCTGAGACAGGTTAGAAACATGGCAAGCAAGTATGTAAAAAGCATACTTGGGTTTAAAATACACTCTGTGGGTCTTGAATAAATAAGCAGCATCTTAATCTTTCTATCAGCAGACAGCAATTTGTGAGTAGAAATGGAAGAAAAAAAAAGACCAAGAACTTACAGTAAGTTCTCAACGTAAGTCAATTTTTAAATAACTTGAAACCACATTTTATAATATACTTTATATGGCATTTTACATTGCCAGTTATTTCCGTAAACTTCTGCAGATTGTTTGTGAACATCGTAATTTTTTACAACTCCTGATCTGTGTATGTCTGAGCTATATAATCTGTGGTCATCTCCCAAGTTTTAAAGTAACTTTTCCTTCTCCATTTCTGTAGGTTCAATTTTTGTTGTTGTTGTAACTTTCATCAATATTTCTTATTATTTATGTCTATTCCCACAAGCTAAAACAAGATGACTAAGGGCACGAAAACCAGCTAGTAATTCAGATAACCCATCATAGTTTTGGTCAATTTAGCAACGTATTATCTGCCCCCATACAGATTTCATCTTACATCCTTCGCGTGCCGCTAAATGTCATATAGAGATCAACTGGTGGTTTGCCAAGTTTTCTTGTTTTCGGATAGCTTTCTTTTCAATCTTGTCAAGGGATATTATGCCTACTAATTTGGCCTCTATTACTGATGTCCTATTTAGGGTTTCACATGGTTGACTTATTTTTTTTCAGCCTGTTGTGTTCCACCTGATTGCTTGTTTTAGGATCCTCTGTTTCTTCTCATTACGGGACTGACGTATGTCCATCTTCTTTTACTGATCAGGTTCGCTCATCTCAGGATTGTTCTTAATTCATTTCACTTTATACTGAGTATTTTTCTTAGGCATTTGTTTTCAAAAGAGTCTAATGTGTTGTCTATTTCTTTAGTTGTTTTCCAGCTTTCGCATGCATAAATGAGAGTGGATATTATATTTGAATTTTTAACAATCTTAGCTTGGTTTTTGTGCTTATAACTTTTGAGTGCCATATGTTCTCATGATTACTGAAGGTCAAGGGTGCTTTTGCAATTCTAACTTCCTTTCTGGCATCACCATCCTGGTCTATGTAACTGCCGAGGTATGCAAACTGGTTTACTTCTTCAACAGATGTTCCTTCTACACATATTTTTCCCTCTTGATTAATTGGAAGTTTCATTATTTTTGTTTTTTCTTTGTTGATTTCAAGTCCTAATTTGCTAGCCAGTGAAGACAGAGCATCTTTTATTTCTTGCATGAAACTCACATTGTCGCTGATAAGAGTTATGTCATCAAGGTCTTCCAGTTTGGTCCCATGTACCCAATCAATGCCCATTTTATCTGTGCAGGATTTTTTTCATTATGAAGTCTATGGCAATTCCAAAAAGCAAGGGAGATAGTTTACATCCTTGTTTCATGCCTGTTTCAATCTGGAGCCATTCACTCATTCCTTCTGTGCTGACTGCATAAACATATCTGTTGTAGAGATCCTTAACGATATTGACAGTTTTAGATGGTATTCCATATAGACTTAAAATTCTCCACAATGAATCTCTGTGTATGCTATCAAATGCCTTTTTAAAGCCTACGAAGTTTAAGATTAATGATTTTTACTTTTCAATATGTCCTTCAAGTATCATTCTCAGAGAAAAGATCTGGTCAAGACAACTTCTCTCTTTTCAAAATCCTGCTTGTACTTTCTCATTGTAGTATCCACTATATCTTTAATTCTATTCAGAATGACTTTACAAAATACTTTTGACTCAATTGATAGTAAGGTTACTCCTCTCCAATTATTGCAGTCGCTAAGGTTATGAAATACCAGCAATTAGATATGCTGATGGGACAGTATTACTGTCTGCAACAAAAAGGAATGGAAAAACTAATTGTGTCAAACAGACAACTGACAAAACAAATAAGGCAGCTGAAATATATATCAATGAGGAAAAATTGGAAGAGGTGGAGAGTTTTGAATATCTTGGATCATTACTAATAATGAAGATACACTGAGGGATATTAAAAGGAGGACATATATCGCTCTTCAAAAAATAAAACTAAAAAAGCTGTGGAGAGGAACAGACAGAACTACAAAAATAAGATTTTTAAGAACATGCATTTAAGAACATGCATCTTTCCCATCACAACATATGCCTGCGAGACCTGGACACTTAACAAAACAGCTGAGAAACACATAAATGCCTTTGAATGTAAATGCTACAGAAGAGTTCATCAAATATCACAGACACAAAAAAGAACAAATATATCTATACTACAAGAACTTAATACTGAAGAAGACTGGCTAGTAAAGGAGATTAAACAGAGAAAGCTTAAGTATTTTTGGACGTGTTAAACGGCATGAAAATTTTGAGAAGACAGTCTTGGAAGGGTACATAATGGGAGAGAGAAAGACCACAGCAAAGATGGCTGCAAGAAATCGTTGATGATCTGCAACTGGATGCATCAGCAGCAGGCCATCTTGCTCACAACCGAGAGGCCTACAGGAGTGCTATTAGGGAGGCAAAGTTTCGCAAGGGACATGCAAATAAATGAATGATGATGGCTAAACTAATCTCAAAATCGCAAATCCAAAGCACCACATGAATATACTGTCAGGAGCATGCCAGAGTTCATAGTAACGAAATAACTGATCAACTTGCAACAAAAGTTAACGTTGTAGGAAACATCAAAATGGACAAATAGGACGTATATCAATCCTTCAGGCAGCAAATCAAAAAATCAGCCAAGAAAACCTTCTTCAAAAGTGCTTACTACCCATGCCTCAATGACTTACATGTAATCAGAGGAAGTGGAGGCAAATCCCATATTTAAGAACCAGAACAAGAGGACTTTACAAACAACACAATATTGGAATTATGTTAACAAAAAACGCTAAAGGACATCCTGATGTCATGTGCAGGACACTTATGGGAATGTAATGAAACAACTCCCGGGGATCAGTAACCGAGATAGGTCTAATCCAGTATCTTTTGGAGATGGTTGTCAAATTCGGTTAAGCTTCTTTTTTAGCTTCCTAATTGTACCATTAATAATTTTACCGTGTACAGATTCTGAAGCATTTTTTTTAAAATCAAAAACTTTAATCCTGCGCCACTCCAGATGGGCTCCGACAGAAATCTTTCTTGAAAAACATTTAAAAATCATTTTAGAGACTTCAACAATGAACAATCAATGCAAAGTTTAGTATTCGAGGAAGACCATGGCGAAGATGGCTGCAAAACATCGTTGATGATCAGCAGATGGACACATCAGCAGCAGCGCATCTTGTTTACAACCAAGAGGCCTACAGGAGAGCTGTTAGGGAGGCAAAAGTTCCACAAGGTACATGCAAATGACTTACTAAGGTTGCCTTTTTTTTTTTTGTGTGTGGGTATTTTAACAATTATTCTTTTTTTTCCATTTTGAAAGGACCTTTTCTTCTTTCTAAACTTTATTAAACATTCTCTGTAGTTGTCTCATGTTGTCACTGTTAATAGCTTTTGACATTTCAGCTGTTATTTCATCTCCATCTGCAGCTTTGTTGTTAGCCATTAGGTTCACTGTTGTTTCAGTTCCATTCAATGTAATTTCATCTAGGCTGGCATTTAGTTGTGGGATTGGTAAATCAATTTCAAGGTTTATCAATTCTTTTATGTGTGGTTGATTAAGTATTTCTTGGAAGTGTTCGGCCCATCTTTGCTTTTGGTCTTTATCTGATGTTAATAGGGTGCCAGTTTTGCTAAAGATTGGTTTTTCTTTGGACGCAATAGTACCCATTAGCCTCTTTTGTATGTTACATAGTTTTGCTGTCTCCTGCTTTCTCTGTTTCTTTCACCATATTGTCTATGTATTCTCTTTTATCTCTTCTAGCTGAACTTTTTACTTTATTGTCTAGTTCTTTACACACTGGTTTGCCAAATCTTTTCCAAGATACAGATTTCATGTGTTTGGCCAAAATATTCTTCTAATTATTCGTAAACATTTAGTCTGGAAAGAATTCAACTTGTTTTCTATAGTTTTGGTGATTTTCCAGCACTCATTTCCATAGAGTAGTACACTCAGAAAATTACTCTTAAATATCCTGATTTTCATCTTTTAGATTTCCATATAGTCTGCAGCATTACAAAATCCTGGTTTGCTATAGTAAGTCTAGAGACTCTATACATTATGAAAATCTATTTTTTGTCACTATTTCTTATCTGTTGTGAATATTATTTCTTTTCAATGATATCAGGTCTCTAATGCTAAATCTGTGAAGTTGGTTTAAAGTTGACCTGGAATTCTTGTTAAAAAAAAAAACAACTCCTTATTGCTTTACCACTGTATTCCTTATGTTGATACTACTATGTCAGGTGTATCAAAGAATCATTATGAAACATCAGACTACTACACATTAAAGAAAGGAAATCAGCTAGATTTAAACATTGATACCCTCTAATAATGTTATAGATGACATGATGCCCGATTCACACACATAATTTAGAGCATGAACATTAGCCTGCTGTAGTATTATAATGCAATGCAAGCACTGGTACATCATCCCCAAAAATGTTACTAGAGAACAATATGGGACCAACTCTTTACCACAGTCTTAAAAGATCCTCAAATTATCTAGATGAAAGCACTATTCTCAAAGTGTACCTGCTTTTTCACTTTTTAAACAAAACTTTGATAAAAAGTTTTCTGAGAGTTTCATTAACAAGATAATATATTTCCCCAACTTAAAAGCTTCCAAACAATGAAACATGTACCACACAGCACAGGCATTCATTTATTTATGGATGTAATAACCTAGGCACAGTTATAAACAATCATTTTCTTAGTTATTTAACAAATGGTAAGACTTTGAGATAAATAACCAGTGCTTTTGATATAATGCAAGAAGAAAACTGCTGGTGCTTTTGATATAATGCAAGAAAATGAATTCTTTAGCTAGACATTGGAATGGGAGCACCTTTATCAACAATTCCATCACTTGTTCTTGATGTGCTAAGGTGATCTTTTTCACAGAAAAACGAATCAAAACATATACCGGGAGAGGTTAATAAATCATGTGTAGTACTACATAATCAGTCATGATTAATGACATGTCAGTCCTCATTCTATGGCTAAGGGGGTGAATATGCCTGTCCAGTGAGGCAATCAGTGACCCATAGCCAATATGCTAGCATCAGGGTTAGCAAACCACAATTGACCAAGACTCTGTCCCACCTCTTTGTTGGTACCCCTAGGAACAGGCCTAGCCTGGCTAATAGGGCTTGGATTGCCATACTCCCCATGGTGGTGGAGTCTGTTAAAGAAGCATTCCACACCTCCTGATTTTTAGCTGTACTCTGGAACTAAAAAAGTAGCTGCCATAACCAACTCCCACGCTAATATGATGCTGATCCTCAACACCTCTACAGCATTGGGTGCAAAGAACACCAGCTCACAGTTACAGTGAGTTCGTACAAGTACAAGTCTATGGCTAAATCCAAAACTCTGTAGGTAGGGTGAAGTCTACAGCTCTGTAGGTAGGATGAAGTCTAGAGCTCTGTAGGTAGGGTGAAGTCTAGAGCTCCGTAGGTAGGGTGAAGTCTAGAGCTCCATAGGTAGGGTGAAGTCTAGAGCTCCGTAGGTAGGATGAAGTCTACAGCTCTGTAGGTAGGATGAAGTCTAGAGCTCCATAGGTAGCGTGAAGTCTACATCTCCATAGGTAGGGTGAAGACTATAGAGCTCTGTAGGTAGGATAAAGTCTAGAGCTCTGTAGGTAGGATGAAGTCTAGAGCTCTGTAGGTAGGATGAAGTCTAGAGCTCCATAGGTAGGGTGAAGTCTAGAGCTCCATAGGTAGGGTGAAGTCTAGAGCTCCATAGGTAGGGTGAAGACTACAGAGCTCTGTAGGTAGGATGAAGTCTAGAGCTCTGTAGGTAGGATGAAGTCTAGAGCTCTGTAGGTAGGATGAAGTCTAGAGCTCTGTAGGTAGGATGAAGTCTACAGCTCCACAGGTAGGATGAAGTCTACAGCTCCACAGGTAGGGTGAAGTCTACAGCTCCACAGGTAGGATGAAGTCTAGAGCTCTGTAGGTAGGGTGAAGTCTAGAGCTCTGTAGGTAGGGTGAAGTCTGGAGCTCCATAGGTAGGGTGAAGTCTAGAGCTCCGTAGGTAGGGTGAAGTCTAGAGCTCCGTAGGTAGGGTGAAGTCTAGAGCTCTGTAGGTAGGGTGAAGTCTAGACCTCTGTAGCTACGGAGATGCCCAGTATCCTATAATATCTATCCAACTGGCTGGATATGGCAAAATTACATTTGACTGGCTGGACACTTATGCAGCCTAGATCTCTGTAGGTAGTTGTTGAGTGTGGATTCCAAAAATGACTGCTGAGATAAACATACTGTACATACCAATTACACATTTCTATGCCTATGACTTCATGATATGTTATACTCTGATCTTATATGAAATATATTTTTCTGGAAAAAAAGCCATATAAATCATGCAATTTCAAGCAAGGGGGGAAAAGGGCCAAGCTTGCCACCCAACCAACAATATTTACATATTATTGCTTCTGAGCTGCATGCAGGAAAAAAAAACCAAAATCTTAGATTTATCCTTGCTGTTCACATTTTACAAACAGCCTGCGCTGTTATGTAAAACATGTTAAAAAAAAAATAGGCTGCAGGAAAGTGATTGAGCATTCGAGGAAGTTACAAAGATTGGGGGAAAAAAAAAAAATAAGGGAGCATTTAACAAACTCGGAGATGACCGTTTTTTTTGTGGCCAAGAGAGAAAATGAAATGCTTGTTTATAATTGTATCGAGCACAGGTAAACAAAAGCAGCCTGCTGTTGCCATAAAGTGTGTATTGGCATGTGTGCGTAGGGTAAAAAAATGGTTAACTGGCTGTGGCAAAATATTAAGGCTTTGAATTATTCACAAAGTGAGTCTTATAAGCAGCTAACCAGCACCAAACTTGGAGAAAAATATGTGGAAATAACTAAGATGTAATAGTGAAGGTTGTTGACCACACTAAGGATGTAATTTATACAATGGTGTTTCTATGAAACAAACTTCCAATAAAGCACTACAGAACTAATGCTCACACGGCTGTGACTGGATTACTTCGGTGAATTGTTATTATCTATATATAAAAAAATATCAATTTAAAACAAAAGAACACAAGGGAATTCAAGTTAAATGTGCAGAATACAGTGAATTTTACTAAATGTATTTTAAAAGAAAAGAAAACAAAAAATTATGTCAAGCAGAAGGGTTGAGAGAAACATAAAAAGCTGAATCAGCAAGTTAAGTTTCCTACACTAAGACAAAAATAGCCTCTGAAATATGCAATAAATTATAGCAGCCAATGGGAAAAAAAAAAAAAAAAATTCAACTTCCACTTCAGTGTAAGTTTCTATAAATACATGGAAGAACTGAACCTACTTTTTATTGTGTTTTTACAACTCCTTACTCGTGTAAGGAATGTCATTTTTTTGGAACCTCAAAGGACTTTTATACGAAACAAGAACAATCATCACTATGTAAAAGAAGGTGCGCTTATATTCTTTGGTATATTGGGTTTTGAAGAAGACAATTCACTTGCTGAGCTAATCTTGTAAGTGACGGTGACAAATTTCTTAAACTCAGCTTGGACACATACATCTCACACCTATGGTCTTGGTTAGTGATGTATTAACTACATCATACCTACAATGTCCACAGTGTGAGAGATCATGACATGCATCCCTATCAACCAATCCACTTAGTAATGTCAGGGATAAGTGGAAAGAAACTGACACATTGTGTCCCCCGCAGAGATTCAGAATACCATAATATCCAAATATATTTCCATTTTTCTGCAGGCTTCATCCCTTGCATACACTCCATCCTTTTCTCAACGTCCCAGACTCCAATCCTTTCATTTTAACCAAGGCTGCCCCCAAATCATCCCCTACATATTAAATCATTATCTAGAAAGGATTTTCACCATTGTGTATTCTTTTATGACCCAAATAGAAGATCTTAATTTTGCAGATGACATAACTCTTATCAGTGAAATCGATGCAGGAAAAAATAGATTCTCTGTCTCTCTTGGATAGCAAAATAGGTCTTGAAATTAACAAAGACAAAACAAAAATAATGAAACTTCTCATTAATTAACAAGGAAAAATATATGTAGAAGGAACAGTTGATGAAGTAAACCAATCTGCATACCTTGGCAGCTACATAGACCAGGATGGTGACACCAGGAAGGAAGTTAGAATTAAAATTGCAAAAACAGCATTGTCTTTAAAAAATCTTGAGAATATATGGAATTCAAAAGTTATAAGCACAAAAACCAAGTTAAGACTATTCAATTCAAATGTGATATCTGCCCTCATTTATGCATGCGAAAGCCGGAAATCAACTACAGAAATAGACAAGAAATTAGACTCTTTTGAAAACAAATGCGTCAGGAAAATACTTGGTATAACGTGGAACGAATTCAAGAACAATGCAGAGATAAGACAGATGAGTAAACAACAACCTGCTTGATGGGTGATCATAAAAAGAAGATGAACATATGTAGGCCATGTGGTGAGAAGAAACAATCTTATAAATTGAAATAATCAATACCACAACAAGCTATCAAGTGGAGCACAACAGGCCAAAGAAAAAGAAGTCAACCACGTGAAACTCTAAAGAGGACATTGTTAAGAGAAGCCAGCTTAGTGGGCATAACATTCCTTGATGAAGGTGAAAGACTCGCAGAGAACAGGAAAACTTGGCAAACAACTATGCAAGCCCTATGTGATGTTTAACGGCACGGTAAGGATGTAAGATATTCTTTTATGGGGGTAAAATTTCTTTCCGGAGAGACATATCTCTGTTGAGACTCACTGTTTTAGCACAACATTCTCAGATCTCTTATATATCAATCTTTTCAACAAAAGCAAATAAGGAAATATTAAAATAAATTTAAAAAAAACATAAAATAAAAAAAAAACAAACCAAATAGCCAAAGCTGAGAAATGAACAAAATAGTTACCACAATGCACAGCTTTGATGAACGCATACAGGTCAGCCATAATCTAGCTCCGCCCAGTGTTCCATTATGAGGATACTTATATAAAACTGACACCAGGTTTGTTTGGAGCAAATATAAATGTTAACAACAATAACAACAATGCATGATGGGTCACTCTCTCACACGATAGGAAGACTGCAGAGTGTCACGGAGGCTACACTATACATCTTACAGCAAACAATGGTGTTTAAATTTCTGCCACAACCAAATCACTCATTCTGATGTGCCAGTTACAAAGAATATCAAAATATAATCCACAAAGTAATTTCTGAAAAGTTTTGAAAGTAGTTTCTTTAGAAAGATTTGGCTATTATTTTGCTCAGAACGTTAGTCAACTGATACAAGTTGTGATAAATAATCATAATGCTTGAATAGCTGTCTTAATGAAAGAGTTCTGAATAAAACATTTTTTTTTTTCACATTAACTAACACTTAAAGTCATGCATATGAAATGAAACAATGCCACCCTTGTATGATCAATTTAGTTCTAACTCATTACATATTTCCCATTCCTTGCTTATACATACAATAACAAAACTATGAACTATCAACAAACTTCAGTTTTCGTCCTGAAGTGGAGTTGATGGATAACTTAAAAAATCTTCAAAACACTGAATCTCCACATATTTTGTGGCATAAAGTTGTAAATAATTCAGTATTTCAAATCATTTCTATAGTTATCCATTTGGATTCCCTTAAAATTAGGTGGATTTTATTGTCATTTTCTGAGAAATGACAAATATTTTTCACACAAGTTTTTACCTCCTCAAAAGTCGATGAAATAAGTGTCCCTACAGATTAGATGGACACATTTTTCTTAATGCCAGATAAGATGATTTAAATTTTCTCACTTATATTTGGCATTAAATCTTTGCATTGTTTGGCCATATAGAGTCAATTATTTTATCACTACCAGGCGACAGATAAGCTCGGAACCGTGGTCACACCATATCATATTCAATGCTATCTTTCTGATATATTGCAGCTCTATAACTGTACCTATCAGACATGCTCCGCTGAACAGATTTGACCATAGCACTTGATTTTGTAGCACTCATAGCTGCTGACTGATTAGGCAGCGAATGTGAGGGACCCGCCCCCATCTCCTCATACTCTCCTATGGTTGTCTCCACCAGGGACGCCTCCAGTTCTGGGAATGCCATAAGTTTACCTTGTAAAAGGTAAACATATGTCTTGAACCTTTTGATCTGTAAATGTAAAAAAAATGTTTGCTTATAAGAAAACTTAACAGGTAAGACATGTCATTAGCAGTTTTTCTTTTCTCTTACGCCCTTAAGTGTAATACCACTGAGGCACATAGGAGAAAGTATTCTAGTACTAACAAGAAAACAAAGCCCTAAGTTTACTAAGAGCTTACATACTCACAGTGGCAACATACGGATGTGAAATATGGACACTTAATAAATCACTAGAAAAGAGAATAACTGTAATCTGAAACAAAATGGTACAGAAAGGCACTTAGAATACCATGGATAGAAAGAAAATCAAATAGAGATACTGATGGGATTATAGAACACTGGCCTGTAAACACCATCAAAGTAAGAAAGGTGAGATACTTTGGCCACATCAAGAGATATAATGGTTTGAAGTTGATAGCAGAAGGACAGTGCCCAGTAAAAGAGAGAAAAGGTTGATGTTATGATGAACATCTTCTAACAAGGATATTATACTGGATGGAGGAAAGGGCTTTGTTTGTCCCTGGCGTCAACTTGAGATGCAGACTTCTTGAACAGCTTCATAGCATTTGAAAATGTGTAGCATCACAAATATCTTCTTGCAGGAAGCTCTGTTGGAAAACCAAGACAGTCTAAGACAGTCTTGGGGGCAGATAAGATTTGCTGGTCCTGCAAACCATATCACCTTCCTGACGGTCAATTCCACTTTCATTAAACTAAAAGCTGCAAACCCAAGAAAGGTTTCACTTCCATTAAATTAATAGATGTAAGTCAAGGAAGGTTAAATGTCTCACACATTAACCTCAATTACAAAAAATGTCACTGAACAAACCAAGTCACGTACTTAAAAAAACAGCAATTTGTCACAGAATTTTACCAGATTCAAATTCTCTATCCTGTCTGCAACCTGGTCAAAACAAACTATATTACCATATTTATCTTAAAAAATTTTTAAAAAAATTATGGGTACAGGTAAGGTCCAGTCAAAGCATACTAGCTTCTCATGTAAAAGCATGGTTTGAAAATCTTCTACTGTCAAGATTTCCATCAACACAAATGTAAAAACTGATACTTAACACACTATGTTAGCAAACTTCTGAAGTGGAACAACGTGTGTCTGCAAGGTGAAGAAAACCTGTGTATGAAGTGCAATTAATGCATGAAAATCAGTCACATGGTTTATTGAAGCAAAACCAGAGTTTATAGCAGGGGAATGCCATAAAATGCTGAAAAAAGGTTCAGAATCAGACTCCGGTATCTTACATGCTCCACGGCATGCTGCAGCATCTATCCAAGAGTATGTTTATTAATAGTCCTCAACAAATGTTGGTTGTTTACTAAGTGTTTTCTGCCACACAGTTCAGATTTCCTGTCTGCACCCTTGATTTGTCCTAGCTCCAGCAATTTCTTCATAGCTACATTGTTTTTCCATTCCCGCTACATTGTTTTTTCATTCCCGCCCTTAAATTTTCCAATACAGCTTTAGCAAGTCACCCTTCTCTCGCTGGTTGGAACAACTGGAATCCGGGAAATCAAAGAGACTGTGAACATTTCCTGTCTGGTGAGCTTGCAGTTCCAATAACCAACATTTACGCATTTCAACCTGATTCTTTTGGATTTAGTTCTATTCTTATGTTTCCCTGCTCTTCTTTTCCTCTTAATCCCTCCATGATGGTTCCTTTCTCTCCTCCATCCTAGTCTATTTAACTCCTTGCTTAGATGTTGCTGCAGCATTGACCTCATTGCATGAACTCTGTTGCACCGGCAAGAGTTCTGTAAATTAAAAGATAAATCCACGCCAATATTGTACTACAGGAAGGGAACTAAACAGTCACTCTGGCAGAGCCATTTTACCAGAGAAGAGGCTTAACTCTTTCCGGGCCTTTCATCGCTTAAGCGACGGCTCCAGTTTTACACATGGTGCCTTTAGTACGGTTGGTTTCATTATCTGGTGTAACGTTTAGATTGTAAACATTTAGTGGGCATGCCCCATGACCTTTTTCAAAATGGCCGAAGAGTGCTTAGTTATGAGGGAGAAATGAGGGAGAAAAGTGAAGTTTTCTGTGAGAAATTTCAATTTTTGGTGATGCAGATAGGGGTAGATAGGGGTATGGACATGCCCTGTGACCAGACCACTGTCCTTGAATGTATCCCAAGTAGATCTAGACATATTAGACAACTGGAGAAGTAGTTAGAATGTTATTTCAGACATTATTTTATTGATAATGTAACATATATCACAAGATGAGACTGACAGGTAGGTCTGGGCATCTAACATGGTAAGTACTGTACCCTAAGACCTATCTGATATCATTGTCTAAAAACATTACATTACTTCTTTTTTCCTAAAAAAACTCTGCATTTATGAAATCTTCATACATTTAGTTATATTTTGAAACATAATAGGTACACGGAAGTATTGCTTTTCATTCAATTTTGCAACTATACCCCCATACATATCAAGACCCGCACTTTTAATCTGGCACCCAACTGAACGTCCACGTTTCTTCCTGAGGCACGGAAAGAGTTAACTAGTCCCCTGATGCCACCCCCACTCGCATCAGAGTACCTCGATGTTAGCAACTGCACTCCCTGCAGCCATTCAGTTCCTCAGCATGCTGAGAGCACTTTTGAATTAGATTTCATAAACATTCTTCCCAATATAAATGCTGCCATTGGTATGGCAACACAAACTGCAGTCAATATGTTGCCATGTTGCAGAAATTAAAAAAAAAAACAAAAAAACAGTCATACATTAATTACCTCAAATTCCAAATAATTCTCTTTATCCAGATAATCCTGAATAACAGAAGACCTGGCTCCTTTCTCTGGGGCGGCTGCTCGATGCAAGTGGAGCTCTTGTTCCAACTCCTGTACTTTTGATTCATGGCTGTTCAGCTGCGCTCTCTAAATAATGAACAAACAAAAAATACTAATATTAATAATTCCAGGCTGTTTATTGTAACATAAACTGTGCTTTTAAGATCACCAGTAATAAACGTGCTATTTTTCAAGGTAATGAAAATATATTTAAAATCAAAGTGTACACATTACTGACAGCACAAGTACTGTCATTTAGCAGACCCTAAAAAAAGTAATTAAAACCATAAAGAAACAAAAGTAATGAAGATTTAATGGATGTGATCCAACTGTAGTTGCTTCATTATCACCTGTACCAAAGCATACTCCATGGAAAGAAGAAGACCGTACACAAAAAAACTTTTCAAACTGAAGTGAAAGGTGTGCAGAATGGTAAGATGCACAGGAGTCCTGTAAGATCATCAAGATGACAAACATCCATGTGACACTAGGATACACGTGTATACAGATGGATTTGCAAACAATGCCCTAAAAAATGGAGGGGCAGGAGCACATATTGAATATCCAAACAACACCACTGACAAGATTTCCATATCCACTGGAAAATGCTACAACTATGATGCAGATGTTAGGGCATTTATTGCCACAGTTGAAAAACTATCAAAATCCAGAACTGATACATGCCCCATAGTAATTCTCATGGATGCAAGATCGGTACTGGAAGCTCTTCAGTGCAACAAACAACCAAACCTTGAGGATGCCTTGTCAAAAATTGGCTCAAAACACAGAGTCAGCTGCAGTGGATCCCATCCCTCTGTGGGATACCAGGCAATGAGAAAGCTGACCATCTGGCCAAAGAGGGCACTGAAATGGACTAACCAGACATACCGATCACTTATAATCAGAAGAAAAGCATGATAAAAACCTACAGGGAGGCACAAACAGCGAAGAACAGAACCTCTATCTTAATGCAAAGAAAACTAAATTGATGACAACTGACAAAACAAACAAGGCAACTGAAATATGTATCAATGAGGAAAAACTGGAAGAAGTGGAGAGTTTTGAATATCTTGGATCGCTACTAACTAATAATGGAGATACAATGAGGGAAATTAAAAGGAGGATATCTATCGCTCTTCAGAAAGTAAAACAAATAAAGAATCTGTGGAGAGGAGCAGACAGAACCACAAAAATAAGATTTTTAAGGGCATGCATCTTTCCCATAGCAACATATGCCTGTGAGACCTGGACACTTAACAAAACAGCTGAGAAACACATAAATGCCTTTGAATGTAAATGCTACAGAAGAGTTCTCCAAATATCATGGACACAAAAAAGAACAAATATATCTATACTACAAGAGCTTAATACTGAAGAAGGCTGGCTAGTGAAGAGGATTAAAGAGAGAAAACTGAAATATTTTGGACACATTAAACGTCATGATAATTTAGAGAAGACCGTATTGGAAGGATACATAATGGGAAAAAGAAAAAGAGGAAGACCAAGACGAAGATGGCTGCAAGACATCGTTGACGATCTGGAAATGGATGCAACAGCAGCAGGCCATCTTGCTCACAACCGAGAGGCCTACAGGAGTGCTGTTTGGGAGGCAAAGTTCGGCAAGGGACATGCAAATGAATGAATGAATGAGGCACAAACACCACCAAATGATGACTATCACATGCTAAACAGAAAGGAACAAGCCATTATTTTCTATCTCCAAACAGGACACAGCCAACTCCGAAGTCATATAAAGTTTAAAGTTGGTACTACTACTCTTTGTACATGCGCCCAGGTGCCCCAAACAGAAAATGTGTATAAAGAACAAGAGTTGGATGTGAAATTAGAAAACACATAAAAAAATTTGACCAAAAAAAAAAAAAAAAGAAAGGAGGAGAATGAGAGATAAAACATTCAAATGGGCTGACCATCCCAACAGTAATTTCAAATTTGACAAAAAAAAAAAAGAAAGGAGGAGAATGAGAGATAAAACATTCAAATGGGCTGATCATCCCAACAGTAATTTCATCTTTGCCAAATTCTTTATAACAATAATCTCAGGAAATGATGTTATACATTTGTTGCTGTCTCTCTCTGAACCTTTAGGTGCCCAAGGCACATAGGGGCTTCCTCAGGGATTTCCACAAACACCTATCTTCCATCTTTTTTATCTCTTAAATTAAAAAAAAAATCTCTTTCATCTCTTTTCTTTCATTCCCCCCCCTCCCCGCTTTTGCCCAGGTGAACTGAACCCTCTATTATTCAACTTCCTATCTGTTGCTCTTCTTCACAATTCCTTTAGTCTAATCTTACTCCTATTTCCCTGAGGTGTCCATTTCAGTGCCATTTTTGGCACCAACATCTTTCCTCAATAACATCTTCTTTGTTCGCTTCTACCACCAAGACCGCCCCGTGATCCTCCCGAATTTACTCCTGTGGTCCTCGATAGGTCTTGTGGTCCCCCTGTGGTCCCCAAAAGATCTACAAGAGGACCACAAGAGGTTCAGAGTATCGCAGGGCTTAAGCCTGTAATCTTGGTGGGTCCCAGAAGCAGGAATGTGTGATACCGTGGTTTTCGTGGCACCAGTTTAATCTAGAGTTGGACTTTCTCACCGGAAAACCTCGACGTGTTTTGGATATCAACATATCCCTGCTGGGTGAGAGATGATTGCCCATCCAGCCTAGAGTTGGACTTTCTCACAAGAAAACCTTGATGTGTTTTGGGATACATGTGTATCCCCGCTGGGTGAGAGGTGGTTGCCCATCCAGTCCAGCATTGGACTTTCTCACTGGAAAACCTCAGCGAGATTAGGATACGCATATATCCCTGCTGGGTGAGAGTTGGTAGCCTATCTAGATTGCACGGATCCAGTGTCTCTGACTTCAGCATTTTGTGGGCCGCTACCCTTCCTAGTTGTGACCAGGATGGAGCTTTTGTCCAGGAGGACGAATCCTCACCACTAGTAAGTTTCACCCCTGGGTTGGGCTGGTTTAGGCATATTATCCCAGTATGGGCATGTTTAGGACGTGAATGACCTCTAGAGTGGAGGTACCATGACATGAATGGCCATCAAATTTCACCCCTAGTTTAAGCTGGTTTAGGCATACTCCACCAGTATGGGTCGACAGCAGCGGTAGATGAGCTACCAAACATGACTCTCATCCACCCGAAGTGTCTGGTTTTCAGGCGCCAGATAATCGCCTTCGCCCTTTCTCCTGTCAGTTTGAACAGTTCTGCCACGAGAAGGCCAGGAGCTGGACTTAACTATCAGAAGTTATTTGAGATGCACGTCATTGGAGTGGAGAGCGTATTCCCCACCCCACCTCTGGCTATAACAGTCCTTAGAACCTCCTCAATAACTGAAATCAATGGCTTCAACTGATTTCTGCCAGGAAGGTGTTATATTTCTTATGACAATCGGCCAAAATATTCATCTAATCCTATGTAAACATTTAGTCTGAAAGAAAATTGAGTTTTAGTGGTTTTGTTGCCTATATGCATCTTGTGTTTGGATTGCAGGAAGTCTGCTGTTGGGCCGATCAGATTAAAATCATCCCCAAAATCCAATATCTCATATCTTGTTAAAGCAAAAAGCCATAATGTCTTAAGAATGAGAAGCTATCAAAACTATTCTTCTTCTTCTTCTTCGTTTGGTTCTACCACCAAGACCGCCCTGTGATCCTACTGAATTTACTCCTGTGGTCCTCGTTAAGTCCCGTGGTCCCCCGTGTGGTCCCCGAAGGGCATTCGAAGAGTCTCGCCAGCAGTGTTCAAAACTATTCAAAAGTTTCAGAAAAATAAAAAATCTACTTACTAAATTTAAACGTGTGCACGATGAAGGCAAAAGTTGTCGTTGAAACTTGGTCTTTGATCCCACGGCACCTGGTAATACTGGGGCTGACAATGATGCGGCAACCAGATTGATAGTGTCAACCCATTCCTGGAGTTCTTTACTGTCCCTAGCAAAAAGATAGCATAAACATACCCAAAAAAAAAAAAAAAAATCCACAATACAGGTTATCATGGTACAAAAGAACATCCTGTCTTTTATTCTCACATATATTAAATACTAGCTGATTACCCAGCGTTGCACAGGTATTTATCCCAATCAACAAAGATCTATTCATTTCTACAACGTTCATTTCATTTCCACAGCCTTCTAGAAGGTTCTACAGAGGTCTATTCAGTTCCACAATCTTCTAGAAGGTTCTACAGAGTCTAGACAGTTCTACAGAGTTCTATTTCTTCTATTCGACTAAGTGTGGGCTTAGTTGTCCTCAGGACTGTCACCATTCAGCTTAGCGACCCCGAACAATATGGATTCGACACTAATCTCGATCAATTTGGACATTTTATTTTTCACCACTTCTCACCCCCCCCATGAAAAAAAAGGGAGGGGGGGAGAGAGTGGGTAAACTTGCCACTATTCATCTCAGACACCCCGAAAACTATAGATTTGACACTAATATCTGTCACTTTTTTATTATTTGAACATGTCACCCCATCCAATCCCCACCCCTAGGACCCCATGCCGATTGGAGCTGAGCTTGGACTTACATGGCATCAGGAGCGTCACTATTCATCTCAGGATTCGACACTAATATCGGTCGTTTTCGATTATTTTTACATGTCACCCCCATCATGCCGTTGGGGGCTGAACTTGGACTTAAACGGCATCGGGAGTGTCACTGTTCATCTCATTGACCTAAAAAACTATGGATTCAACACTAATATCAGTCGTTTTCTATTATTTTTACATGTCACCCCGACCCCTAGGAGTCATAGGGGTATCCTAGGGATGATCTAACCACCACGGTGCGTTGTCCAGATTATAAGTAATCTGTGTGCCAAGTTTGGTTGAAATTGCTCCAGTTGTTCCAGCGTGATGCTCTAACATACACATACACACACATGTTCATTTTTATATATATATAGATGTGACTTTTTGTCTAAAATAGATGTTTCTGTTGACAGCATGATGCAGCAATAAAATAAAGTGTGAATCAACATATTTCAGTAATAAAATGATAAAGAATTAGTATGCTGGTCATACTGAAAGTCGTGAGCAAAAATTTTTTTAAAAATCAGAATTTATATACTGAGAAAATATAAATGTATCACTGTAACTGCATCCTTTGCACTTCATGTACAGGTCACATGACATCACCATCATGTGTCACGTGACCACGTGGAGCAGAAACAAAATGGTGGATGCTGAAGTTTCATTTCGTCAACGTGCTGTTAATGAGTTCCTCATTAAAGAGGAAATCCCTGGTGCTGAAATTCACCAAAGACTTCAACTTGTTTATGGAGATAAGGGTGCTAGAAGTGTCAAACATTTCAAAGATGGAAACATGAGCATCCAAGATAATCCTCGCAGCGTCGCCCTTGAACTGCCTCCTCTGAACGCAACGTGGAAAGGGTCGACAACATCATTAAACAAGACAGACGTGTCACAGTATCTGAAATTGCTGTAAATCTTGGAATAGGACACAATGCAGTACAGGAAATGATTGAAACCCTAGGTTATAGAAAAGTCTGCGACTGCTTGGTCCCACGTTTGTTGACTAAGATTACAAAGCTGTGAGAAAAACCATCACTCAACTGAGGAAATTCAGAAAATAGGTTGGGAAATTCTTCCACACCCTGCCTATAGCCCCAACCTGGCACCCAGTGATTACCATCTTTTTGGTTTTGTGAAAGAACAAATGCGAGCCCATCACCATGACACAGGAGAGAACGTCCAGAAAGCAGTGCGTCTGTGCCTTCGGTCAGCTGGAATGGAATTCTACCGAGAGGGTATTTTCAAACTTGCAGAGTGATGGGAAAAATGTGTTGAAAAGTGAAGAAAGGATGCAGTTAAGGTGATACATTTACATTTTCTCTATCTATAAATTCTGATTATTAAAAAATATTTGCTCACGACTTTTGGTATGACCCTCGTATTTATTTCAGTAATAAAATGACAAACAGTATCTGTTACAGAACTATTTCCTATGGTGCTACTAAAAAAAAAAAAAAGGCAGTATATTATATAGAGTGTGCCACGAAAAAACCCAATTCATTAGGTGTATTCTATGATAGTACTGTCATTTATCTGAATAGCAGTGTTTGCAACATACTGTATATGCAATCTGTGGTAGGTTACCCAGTCTAGTTTCTCATGGCCCACCCTGTACCACAGAAGCACTTGGGAATATGTTGTTACAGCCTGTATTTTCCTTGACCTCACGACACACCAGAGGGCGATGTGATCCGCACAATGCCTGGACACCTTTCCTTCCCCAGTTTCAGACTGTCACTGGGGCACTTTTGGTCAGACTTGAACCACTGATCTTCACATGAGAGACAGGCATACTAACCAGTAAGTCACTTTGGTGCCCAATGACACTACTAGGAAACCTCATGGTCCAGAACACCAAAGATCTCAAGCTGCACAAATATCATTGCTTACCCTGTCTGAAAGAGATATTCCGCCCAGTCTGCCGTCTGCAGTCTAAACACATGCTGCTTTTTAGTATAGTCTGTAGCTTTAGTGGCAAGAGCATGGTGGATACGTATTGCATTGTGGGTGCTCTCCACAAAATGGCCCTTCTTCAGCTGATGCTCATCCTTGTACTGATAAAGAATCATGTCTCGCAGCACAGCATACAACATTTTCCAGCCTCGTTTTCCAAAGGGAGCTGCAATAAAATCAGTAATACCAATTCAGCTATTTCTCCTACTACAATATTCTGCAAACAAAATCAGCGGTATCAACTCAAACAATGTTCCTACCATATACTTTTGCAAATAAAATCAATGGTACAATCTCAGCTAATAAACCTGCGATAAAATTAAGTCCAGGAGAAATATTAAATTTTACCACAGCTCATGAAAAAAGCGAGTTTAAATTTCAAAATCAAAACATACAACTGTGAAAAATACCTATATACACAAAAAATTGTTTTTCAAATATGGAAGGTAATCCATTTGAATATACTGTTTTGGCATGATGTTATCAGATGGTGTCTTCACAGGTTACCTTCTATGTCAACTTAGGTTCACCTCTTGATCTTATAGATATGTTCAGAGTGCATGGATGATTATCCTTCCTAGCTAATTAATCTCTTGATCTTGCTTTGCCATCTCTTGACTGCACACAGTTTTAAATTTGCATCTTCTTACCTGTCTCACCATCAAGCTCTAACTCTCAGTTTATTTAATTTCCATATCGAATGTGCTCAGTGTTTTGGTCTGAACGAACTTTAAAGTACACTGTTCCTGTTAAACTTTCATTCTCCATTGCTTTTATTCTTTTGGGATCTAAACATCTTTCTGTGTGTTCTGTTCTTTCTTGTTTTAATGTACTCGTAGTTTCATACCCACATAGGACAGCTGGTCACACCTTAGTATGTAACACTTGGTCACACATCAGTATATAACAGCTGGTCACACCTTAGTATATAACAGCTGGTCACACATCAGTATATAACAGCTGGTCACACCTTAGTATGTAACACTTGGTCACACATCAGTATATAACAGCTGGTCACACCTTAGTATGTAACACTTGGTCACACATCAGTATATAACAGCTGGTCACACCTTAGTATGTAACACTTGGTCACACATCAGTATATGACAGCTGGTCACACCTTAGTATGTAACACTTGGTCACACATCAGTATATAACAGCTGGTCACACCTTAGTATGTAACACTTGGTCACACATCAGTATATAACAGCTTGTCACACCTTAGTATGTAACAGCTGGTCATACCTTTGTATGTAACAGTTGGTCACACATTAGCATGAACCAGCTGGTCACACCTTAGTATTTAACAGCTGGGCACACCTTAGTATTTAACAGCTGGGCACACCTTAGTATTTAAAAGCTGGGCACACCTTAGTATTTAACAGCTGGGCACACCTTAGTTTTATATATTGCCAATTTATTTTATGGGAAACAATTTTGGTCTTCAATAGGAGTTGAACAGCGATGTATTTTTTATTTTCTCTTTTCTAACCGGGCATCCCAGTTAGGGCTTGGCACCAAAGATTTTGCTTCTGGAAAAACCTTACGTTCTACGGAACAGAATGAGATGCCAAAATGAAAATGGTAGTTTGAAAAAAATATGATGCTTAATTAAATTTAACCACAATTTTTCAACCTGCATCCTCGATAAAATCGGAATTTATCTGGATAAAAAAAAAAAACCAGCCATATATTAGGACAATGGGTTATGAGACATGAGTACAGCAAACATGCTGTACAGCTAAGTGAAGTTAAACAAAAATGATTACTTCTCCTTCTGTCTGGTTCCATACAGCACTTCCTCATAACATATCCTTTCTTGTATTCTGTAGTCTTGCTTGGATCAGGAACCTAATTACAAATATATAACTATATACATACCATATTTGTGCCAATAAATGCTCATGCTCTGATAACTATATACCCATACACACATTAAAAAAGATCAATTTTGTTTACATTTCTTATAAGTCTCACCTGCTCTATCACCCCTGAAATGTAATAGTTTTATTTCCCTTTAGTACTTTTTAAAAAAAAGAAAATGTACATCTGTGAAGTATATTTACATCTATTATTGATTTCCAGTATGCCTGTTATATCTGTTGCTGATCTGGATTTACAGAACATTTCTGATGATGTCATGGTCAAATAAGGTAACAGGTGCAATAAACAGCACACAGTAACAATAAAAAAGCTCAGACAAAATTTCAATGAGGGTTACTTTCTAGTATTTCTCACACAATTACTTGACTATTGACATGATTTTTTTCCCAATCCCTAGGTTTACAAGTGTTCATTCTTTTTCCACTGTGCCATATAGTGAAATGTACAAGTCTTTTATCAGTTGATGTTGTGTATCTCCATACAGAATGTGAGTGACGGAGGAGTATGCTGGTACTATGTTCTTTTGATCTTCTAATGCACTGCAATCCAGCAGCTGGTGCTTAAGCTTCTTCTTATTGTCTGCTGCAGTGCACGCAGTATGTTGTGTGGTAAGTAGTCACTCACTGTTCGTGCTTACTGAGGATGCTATGTGCTGTGTGCAATCCGAAGACTCTGCATTGGTCCATATGACAAAAACTGTCTCACACAATTAATATTCACACATATATTGTTAATTATTTTTAAAAAAATTAGTAATAAAAACTTACAAAGTAACTCTCCTGTTCTCACTAAATTACTCCTAGCAGTGCAAACCATTTATATTATCTGCCCATAAGACTGTGTACTCTTAACATAAAAATGAGTGATCAGTTTCATTCATCTTGAGCAGAAATTTTGCAAAATAATCCTGAACGTGCTAAAACAGGGTCTTAGTCCCTACATTCAGTTCCTTTTTAAATCATCATAAACACTGCTTGCGCAAGAATTGCATTATTTCCACATAATTATTTTCCAAAATGAGAATAACACAAAATGAGTATAAAGACATATTTTTTTAAACTTAAGCAAGCAGAAACTACCAAAACAAACTTCAGTGATGAACTGGCCACAATGCCATCAAAGAGGAAAAATTACCCCCAACATCATAACAAACTGTTTTAAGAGAATGCAACAATAAGATTAAACTCTTCTGTACCTGTCTATTTTTTTTCCTTAACTGTCTACTTTTTTTTCTGTAACATTACCTCAAGGAATGGATTACTGCCCAAAGTTTGGGGTACAGGAACTTGGACAGGCCCAGCTTGTTCTGATGCCTGACTACCTTCCAGATCTGGGGAGACCTCATCTCTGGAACAACACATTTTAAGTCCGATAAGAATACACTTATTAAACAATTTATGTAGCAGTTCAACTTACAAACTGCTTGAATGGAAGTTCCATCATCATCGTCATAGCCATAATCATTAATACTTGGGGTGTAAAAGACCAGACAAAAGCTCTCCTTGCAATACAGCCTTGGAAACTTCTCTCCTCACCTTTCCTTCAATTTGGAACTCTAACTGGAAGGTTTATCTCCAACTACCCATGGATCTGTCCATTTTTCTTTCTCCTTGTCAGATTCTGTTAAACTACCCCTCCTAGCCCTAAAGAGAATGTGATCCACTTAATCTGCCTTATTTACAGGCTTATACCATAAATGTTTCATATTCCTAAATGCCAGATGTTTTGTAAGATCTCTTGCCATGTAAGTTTAATTATTCCTCTGACAGTCTTGTCCTTACAAGAATAGCTTCTATTTTCTTATAACCTTAATGTATTTCTCTTCCTGCCTGCTCTGAAACATCTTCAAAAGCCTCATTTAATTCTAAAGACTGCAGATTTTGGACTCCACATATGATGCTTTGTGTATAATGAAACTGTGAAGAAACAGATCATCATCTCACATCAATAATGGAAATACTACAGAAAGATGTGTTATCTCTGAGATGTAAATTTTAAATGCAACAAAGAAAATAACAAAAAAAACCCACAACCCCCCCCCCCCCCCACCACTATTTACAGAATATACAAAAAAAGAACATCTGAATTAGTACTGTAAATCATGGCTGTGATTCAGCATGCCAAATCTTTGACTCTCACTTGTATTTATCTATTGTCCAACTTTATTAACGGTTTATTCCCAATGACTCCCGACATCAGTCACAACTGCTTCCAGTTTCACAGCCCTGAGTCTGACATATTCATTTACCTGGAATCTTCAGGAAGAAAAAAAAAAGGCTAAGGAAAAAAAAAAAAAAATGCTGAACTAAGCAAAATACAAAATTTCAAAAGGCAATAAAACTACCACAGGCAAACCCAGGATCAGGGTATATTTAAACATGGTTGATGAAATGCAAGCTTGTACTTACACTGCCCACTCAATTGGTTCATTTTTAATAGCCTGATATATGGCCTTGAGAACCTCTTTGGAGAAATTTTCTCCATCATTCAGCTCAGCAAGGTTCTCTATGAACTCTTGGCATGTCATTCTCCTACCAACATTCTGTGCAAAAAAAAAACAAAAAAAAAAGAAGAAAAGGATAACAGATTTTCAACAGAATACTCCTGCTCAACATGAAATGTCAACATACAAAAACATTTATTTGGGAATTCATCAACCAAACTCTGCATCATCATTAACATGGGCTTTGTTAGTGATTGTGACTTTCTATTCTATGGATCATAATTTTTTATATTCTCCATCAATTCATTTGGCAATTTTATATCATCCATCATGCCCAATTATCAACTTTTCTCATAGCCTTCTTCTCTATCATTTACTTTTTCTTCTGTCAAGATATATCAAGTTCTCCCATACTAATCTCATGTCCAATGAATGCTGAGTGTCTTGAAACTGATTTAATCAACTTCCTTTGCTTCCTTAGGCTTTTGTCAAACATTTATAATTAGTCTAACTATAGTACTCCATGGTAGTCATAACACTTCTTCTGTTGTCTCCAAATATCTTGCTGGTTATCTGTTAACCATCAATGATGCTTTCACAGAGCACAACAGGTTAAATGTAACAATCTGATGTCCATCTTTTTCTTCTACTCACTCTTTTGTTTATATTTCCACAATCAGTGATGCAGCAAACACAACAAAAGCTTCAGAAAAACTGTGAGCCCTCTTTAGAAAATGGTCAAGAGTGTCAGCACAAGATCAGTTAACAATCATTAATGCTGTTCTACAACATTCTCCATATGTTAGGATGATACAAGGTGCCATGCTGGTGCACAGGTTAGCGCCCTTGCCTGCCAACCATAAGCCCTGGTTGTTCAGTTTCCATTTGAGGCAGTTTTTTTCTCAGACCAACTGGCACAAATGAACCTGGCATCAAGAAATGTGCACTTAATCTTTCTCTGGGAAAATAAAGACAGCAAGGATGTGTGCTGGTCTCTCTATCTCACAGTGCTGTGCTCTAGAAATATGAAGGCACTATCACTTCACACCTCTACAGCACATAAGCATCATACAACAAAACTTTCTCTGTAAAAAACAAACCATATAAAATGTACAAAATCTAGAGTTTTAAACCTGCTTTAGGTGCTACACACTGAGTGACAAAAAAAATGTAACTTACTGGAGAATGCAAATCAGAGTTGAGTAGCATTATTGCACATGTGAGAGTATGGCAAGCATCTGCAATGGAGTTACAAAGATGTTTCTAAGTTCACGTAAGTAAGTGATGGATCTAAGTCACTACATATCAATGTGTTTTTTTTTTAAATGAAAATTTGTACGAATACATAATCTATGTTTCTGCAGTTCTGTTAAACCAGTTTTCTCAATGGGAGTTATAAATAACTTTTCTTTCTCCTACAGCAATGATATCTTTACTGAAAAACAAATACATCACAAGTGAAAAAAAAAAAAGCACTGCACAACATAGTTTTCCTTCCAACTCTATGCTGTCAATGTCAAACCTGGACACTAACAGCCAAAAACAAAAGGAATACTATCATGACCAGAAATGAGATGTTTAGGGAGAATACTAAATGTGACATGAAGAGACCAAATAAGAAACTATGTCATCAAAGCAAAGGCTGGAGTAACACCAGTATTAGACTACACCCAAAACAGCAAGTCAAATGGATGGCTACATTACATGACTACCGCTAGACAGTATCTTCTTCTTATATCTTATATCCTTCCCGTGCCGTTAAATGTCACATAGGGCTCGCAAGGTGGTTCGCTAATTTTTCCTGTCTTCGGCGAGTCTTTCAACCTCATCAAGGGATTTTATGCCTGTTAATTTGGTCTCTCTTAACAATGTCCTCTTCAGAGTTTCACGCAGTCTGCCTCTTTTTCTTTGGCCTGTTGTGTTCCACTTGATAGCTTGTTTTGGGATTCTCTGACCGTTTCTTCTCATCATGTGACCAACATATGTCCATCTCCTTTTCCTGATCACCCATGAGACTGGTTTGTTGTTCAGTCATCTGTCTTATCTCTAGACAATATACCACACACACACACAAAATTCACACTAAGAATTGACAAAACAGCAGAAGAGGCCGCCCACGCAAGAGATGGAGGGAGGAAATTACAGAAATCTTAAATATCCCATTATATGAAGCAAATCGCCAAGCCCTATTGCGACGTCTATTTGTCCCCTCAACGCTGAAAGATATATGAGAAAGAAGACAATACATGACAAGCAATGGGAAAAAGCTCTAATGAAGATCACAAGCAGGAACAAGTAGAAAAATCCTATCTTAAACATTTATGTACATATTTTTCTGTTCAGTGACATCACATTGACCATTACAGGACTGAATATCAAGAACAATTTTAGAACATATACAATAACCATCTGAAATGATCATTATTTCATTAACTTGTAATCACTGTCATCCTCTGTCACCTCAGCAGCAGAGGTCCAATGAATTTATTAATTACACTATTATGACCATATACAGCCATATTAAAATTTATAGTGAGATTTAATCATTTTTGCATCATTCCTCATCTCAAATGCACTTAAACTTCCTTCTACTGAAAGTACATGAAATTAAAATAACTGTGAGTTATGTGAAACCAGCTTCCTTTTATGTTTCTCTAAGCACACAATAGTGAAACTGCCCTTCATGAGAGGAAGGTACAAGTATGCACAAGTAAAGACGTACTTCAGGACTGCCGGGCATGGCAAGCCATCCCCTTCTATCAGAGCTGAACTCAGCAAAAGGCAAGCATGTCATGCGAGGGAGATTGTGGATGGTGGAGGCAAAAAAAGACACTGTCAGCAGTCTGCGACCCAGAGCAGATTCCTGTAGAACAGGAATGGACTAAAGTGCCAAATATACAGAATCTAATGAAGGTCACAAGCCAGCCTGGCCATGAATGCTGAGGCTGGGCTTAGGGTAAAAACAGGAGCCCAGTGGAGGGAAGAGATTCAGCATCAATCCAAACTACACAGCCCTGTGATCTTCACAGACGGGTCAGCGGCACAAGACCTAAAAAGTGGATGGGCCTATACCATCTACCATAATGGCAAACCAGTTGCAAGTAAATCAGAAGCCTATGCAATTACCACTTCAAGCATGAGAACGGAGGTGCAGGCAGCATCAGAAGCAATTTCCTGGTTGGTGGAGCAGGGTGACTCACATGAAGTCATTATAACAGATTCCCAAAGCATGTTACCAAGAATCAAGAGTCACTTTTTTCCACAGGGAGTGGCTCAAACTTCTAGAGGGCTCTCGGTTATCCAGTTTGATGTGAATAAACTGTATGGGTCATGTGGGAGTCAAAAGGAGTGAGAAAGCTGACAAGCTGGCAGGCATGACATCAATTCAGGGCACCCGAAGAATGTACAAGGAGGAAACTGCAAGAGCCACCTTAGATAGGCTGTGTATGGAGGACAACATCGAGTTGAATGACTACAATCATATTAGGATGATCGAATTGGGAGAAGAGGAGAAGTGGACATTTTTTTTTAAAAAAGAAGTGGTTTAGTGCATGTTACCCACAACCAGTGTGTGACTGGCTCCATAAGCAGGCGCACATTTCAATAAGTGTTGAAACAGAAGGTGTAGCACATATGGGAATGCCCGGACTGCGGGGATGCCAAGATCTGATTACAGTTACGTGTGAAATGATAACTTAAGATTATTTCTACAACTGTTCCTTTTAAACATCAGTTAATTAACTGATGACAAAAATCACACAAAAAAAAAAAAAACACACAATGAAAATTGTGCAAAGCTGTAAAACATGGGCAATGAGTAGTGAATTTTTCAATGCTATCATCTCTCATGCCAAAGGTTGGTAATTTATTTCCTAGCTGTAAGCATCCCATTCAACCCATACAGGCTCCTCCTGGACATGCAGAAGGAAATACAGCCAAGCACGAAAATAACAACATCACCTACATATCCTGTATAAACTTCAAATTTCATGAAATAGGACCAATTTTACCCACTTTACAGTAAATCATTGTGCAAACACCAAAACACTGTGAAATAGTTTTTAAAAACTGGAAAACATTTACACACACACACACACACACAAAAAAGACTCAAAAGAAACATGGTAAAACATAATGAAATAACTTGAAGTATGATAAAACATAATGAATTATGGTAAAGTATAGTAAATCACAATTAAATACAACACATTGAAACAGAGTGAAGTATGGTAAAACACAATGAAAAAGAGTAAAGTATGGTAAAACACAATGAAACAGAGTAAAGTATGGTAAAATACAATGAAACAGAGTAAAGTATGGTAAAACACAATGAAACAGAGTAAAGTATGGTAAAACACAATGAAACAGAGTAAAGTATGGTAAAACACAATGAAACAGAGTAAAGTATGGTAAAACACAATGAAACAGAGTAAAGTATGGTAAAACACAATGAAACAGAGTGAAGTATGGTAAAACAAAATGAAACAGAGTGAAGTATAGTAAAACAATGAAACAAAGTGAAGTATAGTAAAACACAATGAAACAGAATGAAGTATAGTAAAACACAATGAAACAGAGTGATGCACTGTAAAGCACAACAAAGCATGGTAAAACAGAAAAAAATATTGTAAAACACATGTTACTGCACTTTACCCTCTGAATTGAAAGATCCTGGGTTGCACTCCATAAACCTATGAGAGAAATGTGCTAGAACCCGCTCCCTCTCCTGAGTCTCTCCATATAATGAAAATCGCAAGAGAAACTTCCGCAGTGCCTGGTCCAGAGTATCTTCTTGGAAGTCAAAGAATTTCAAATACTCTTCTGCCACAATGTTACTAAAATCATTCCTGAAAAAAAAAAAACAGAATGATATAACAGTCAGAAGATTCGTCATGCATGAATTACAAAAAACAGTGAAATTTATCCAAGAGACAGAACTGCAGATATAAACAGACAATGCATATGAAGAAGAAGAAGATGGAGAAGATTCGTTTCATCTTTTCAGTATCACTCAGGCAATTTTACTGCATCTCTGGCTTAACTATAGAGGAAATAGAAGAAACAGTAACCAAGTCAGTGTATCCACATTTCTCTAATAATGAAGTGAATGCAACAACCCCCCCCCCCCACACACACACAAAACTAACATACACACATGCACTAGAACAGTGCTTCCCAAAACTTATTAGGCCACAGACCCCTGAACCTAAATATAATACAACCACCACTCCCTACCACTTGATAATAAATTAAAAAACATACATCACATATTTCTAGTATTCTACATAAGCTACATATACTACATGGATCCCCGCATGACCTTTCACAGGCCACCGCATGACTCATCGTGAAACTCACTCTGGGAACCAAAGGGCTAGAATATTCAATAACTTCATGTACACAATGCTGTCTGTGCTATTTTAGGAAAAACAAATATCCAGTAAAAACCATATGGGGATCTGCTGTGTTTATAGCAGGTGAGAGTACAAAAGCATTTACAAACTCCATACTAGGTGTATGTTGTCAAGTGTCACATTAATTTTCACTACAGATATCTGTGATGTTCTTCTGTAGATTTTCCACAAAGCTCACCAGAGTTATCAACAGAAAGGAGAATTACCGTAATGCTCTGGGGTTATGGGGAACCAAATGATGAGGGTAAGGTATACCATCTCTGAACAACTTCAACGTCTGTTTTTAGATCAGAATTCTTTTCAACTGTTCTGTTTCTGGCCATCATATGTAAAGTAGAACCAAGCTAACTGACAGGTTTTGAAATCATTATGATACCAAACAGAAATAGTGAAAAAAAAGGTAAAGGTAACCCTGTCATGCCAAAAAGACACATAGGGGACAACATACTGTTAGTGCCCACATTTTCCTTGACCTGTCAGCACACTAGAGGGTGATGTTTATTCCTCTATGAATGCTGTTAAATGCCCTTCAAAAACAACAACCAAAAAAAAAAAAACTGGAAAATTTTTATTCAAAGTTCCGATCAATTCTAAAATTTGTTCAGTTATCACTCATAGGATAAATGTGTGCTCTTTATAGGTTCTGAGAACCGCTATTTACAAAACCCCTATTTTGTCTCCAGTTACATAAAATGATTTTAAAACTTATTTCAGTTGTTGTACATTTACAAGTGTTCAGATATTCCTTTTTTTTTTCAATGGTTAAACCATACATACTACCAACATTTTCCGGACAAGGGTTTTGTCAAACGGGATCACTGCTGGATCAACACAAACGATATACATCGAGATAACCCGTACATTTTTACCTGCTTTTTCACACACGATAGTGGATTTAAAATGTGATCACCGTTATGAACTGTGTGACTGCTGCATCTGAGTGACCATACTCTTAACAGAAGTGGCAACTTATAACAAAAATTAAACCCTGAACAGACCCAGCATCCAGGTACAAGGTCATGCTAAATCTTAAGCCTTGTCTGCTATCTAAAGTCTATCATTTTCTCCCCTTGGGTTTTATGACAGCCTAAGAGCTTTCATTTCAGCTCCACTCCTTCTGACCATGTCTGAGGATAAATATCTGAATAGACTGGATACTTGTGCAGTAAACTCAGGAATCTGCATTTCTGCTGCACAGAATGAGAATTAGTTTTGAAAATGACAATGTCCGTAAATTTAGAATAAATTTTATTTAAATTTAACATACAATCTATAAGCAGACATGGGTGAATGGCTAGGTTTTAAAAAGAAACTGAAGAGAATGGAAGGAAAGAAATAAAATACTCCAATCCTCCTACATCCTCCTCACAGTCTCATAGACCAGCATTCTCCACTGAACAATCATACAAAGTGGATCATTGTCAAATGTATTTTTTTTTTTGCATTTGTCTATTGTGCTGTCATACAGAGGGCTATTTTTATATTTCTGCATGTTCTTTTTGTTATTTCCTAATGCCATCTATCAAGCTCCTCCCAGATTTTATGTAGCATATCTGGAGTAGCAGATGCAATGATGTCTGTGATTCGCTGCTCCAGAATTTTCAGATCTTGTAGAAATGGAGGTATGTAAACACTGTTCCAACTTCCTTGGCATTAACTCCAAACATTATATAGGCTAGGTTTTCCATACCTGAATTGTTAGCCCCATATGTTATATGGGTCAACCTGGTTTTGATCCCCATTTATAGTGTTACATCTGAATAACATTCAGTGTAGTACTGTGCTGCCATGAAATGAGGTCAAGCTTCTAAAAATAATTATGGGAAATCCTTACTTGATATTACTGAGTGCGTAATATCATCATGAATTCTAAGCAACATTTTTGGCATGCTTTTTTTTTTTTCACTGTAAAGTAACACAAGGAGGCTAATGTACTCCACAGGAAAAAGTCACAAGATGTCAGGTCTTGTGATCTACAGGGCCACTGCAACACATCTGAGTTGTTCTACCAGCTCGTCCAATCCATCAGTTGGGCAGGTTAGCATTCAAAAAGGCACACATGCCTTGGTGTCAGTGAAGAGATGCCCCATCTTGCTGAAAACATGAAGTTTTGGCCATCTTCCTGAAGCTAATACATCAACCAATCAACTGACAGGACACAGCAGTTACACAGTCCTGCACAAAAAAGGAGTGGCCCATAAACCTTCTTCCTCAAAATAACACAAAAGACGATCATCTTTGGCAAGTCCAGCTAATGCTCAATGACCTAGTGTGGGTTTCTGTGTCCCACATGTCAGCATTATGTCTGTCCACATTGCTACTCAAATGGAACATTCATTGCTGGAAATTAACCTCTCAACAAAACTCATCTTCCTTGATCTCACTCTGAAAGTCCATAAAGAATTGATGTTGGATGACTTTATCATGGCTGCATGGTATTTACCAAAGCTTGCTCTAGATGTAACCTGTATAGGCATGAGCAAAGGAATCCAAAACAAATGCCACAATGTTGTCTTCAGTACTTCATCACTGAAGAGATTTTTGTGGACTGCACTGAAACGTCTTGTGAATTTCCTCCACCTTCTCTCATGACGTTGACGGACCCATCTGCATTTTGTGACACAAAGGCAATCCATCTCTTCAAAGTGGTGATACCATTTACAGATCAATGATGTTCTTGAAGTTGGTTCCTTTTTGAAAAATGCACGGGAACTCTGCTGTATTGCTGCAGCACTGTTGGGTTTTTGGAAATTCTAGCAAATAAAATTATTTTTCTGCTCCTGATTCCACCATCTTGCGCACAGAGGTCTCTAGTGCATCCAGAATAACATGTGGAAATGTGATTTTAAACTTTGAAAATTTCTCTAAAAATCCATTTTCCTGCAATTAACACACACTTTTTCCATACAAATGCATTTATCTTCCTACAGTGGCCTCTGAAAAGTGTAAAGGAACTTTTGGAACACCCCGTATAAATGTTAGTACAGTCTAGAGCAACCTCTCTCAATATTTTTGCCGCTGTTGAACCCTTGGAATATTTGTTACTCTCATGGAACCCCTGCGTTAAAATATTTATCACCACTCATTCTCCCTTTCCAGCTCTTACTGTCACTGTGCGTCACCATCCAGCACTCTACAACCACCACCAGAGCACAATAAAATATACTAATTCTGATAATATAATAATGCCACTAATTTAAGCAAAAATTTTTTTTTTTCCTTTTAGTTCATCTGGTCGGCTGGTGTAGAAAAGAATAATAATATATGTATAGTATACAAAATGTTGGGTATGACTTGTGGTTTATGGCATATGCAAGAGTAGGATTTTTTTTTCCTTGCGTACAACTAAGAATGACTTTAACCAACCAGTCATGGACAAAAACAAAAGCATGTAGCTAAGCCCTAAGGTTATGCAAGAAGTGCCTTGGATGAATTCTTCAGTCACGATCTCTGGCAGAACCCCTGCAGATCTGTCGCAGAACCTAGGTTGAAAAACCCTGATCTAGAGTAATGTTAGTACACATTCTAGAGAAATGTAAATATGTTGTTTGCAAAAATGTTAGTACACAATCCAGAGATCTATAACTATGCTGTCTGCATAAACGTTAATGTACAATCTAGAGAATTTTTTTGCAGGCTGTCTGTATAATCAGTGTTTCTCAAAATGGGTAATAATGCTCACCTGTTGGCATTGGAACAGACCAGGGGGTGGTGAAAGAAAAAAAGGATCAGTTGGGGGGGGGGGGGTAGCACACAGTGGAGGGACAAGAGGGAAAACGAAGCAGCAGACAGGAGCAGCAATACCTTCCTTCTTAGCATTTTTCAATTAGATATTGAGAAACTTGTGTCCCTACATGAAGCTCATCCATCACATTAAAAGTTGAGAAAATAATGCAGTAAGTGAGTTATAAATGTGCTCCTTCATATTGTTAAATAAACTAGTTTGCCAGCTGAAGTTTTTAGTTGTGTAATACATAACCTAGTTTAATAAGTCACTGTACGAGCTGTACATAATGGGGGCGTTGAGGATATGGTCTGGGAGAAAAGTGGAGAGTAGCAGTGGCCTGAACAAGCATGGGAAACACTGGTACAAGCAGCCAATTTGTGTAAATGTCACTAAATTATCTACAGAAATGTTAGTCTGCATAAGTAATAGCGTATAAACACAAATGTGCAAGTTTTCCACATTTACAACTTACTTTTTACACAAGTGCCTTGAAACATCAGATTTCCGAAATCCTTCGAGATTAAACAGCCTCTTTGCCAGTCTTTCTGCACTTGGCTTATCAACAGCTTTGCTGGGTTGGTGATACAGACTATCAGTGTCTAGATCTTCACCGAGATGCACCGAGTCTCCACCTGAAATATCTAAAGTCTGACCTAGTAAACTGTCATTACTAAACTTCCCATCTCTGTTGTCCCGATTCTGAAATCTATGTGATGGCGATGAGGCATATGTCACATCCATAAAATTTCCTGAATTGTTGAATTCATCATGTCTTCCATTTTCAGTATCATCTTTCTGTTTGTTCAACTTTAATTTCGCTGGTTTAGTGTCATCCAAGCTAATAAAACCTGGAATGAATTCCCTCTCAATTGCAGAAGATTTCTCCGACTTCTTCTCCGGTGAATTATCTAAGCTTCTGGACATCTGCATGGGTTCAGAGGCTACACTGTCCATGGAAGAATCTGGGCTATCATGGTAGGTCAGAGTGTCTAATGAGTATGCTAAATTATCTTCAATGTCTATGCTGACGAGCGCAATGCCTGTTCCAGCTTGCAAGTAATTCTCATGAGATTTGCTGGTACGCACTAGCAGTCTCTCTGTGTTGCCACTATGAATGGAAAACTTTTCACCACTGCTGCTTGCAATCATGGTCTCACCTGTTTCACTCTGTCCAGTTAAAGATGGTCTCACATTTGAGTTTGTATTATCTGTCAACAACGCTTCTTCTGTACCAGTCAGTGTCTCATCTGACAGAAAGCTCTCCTTTGAAAGAGTATTCCCATGACTGATAAGTCCTCTACCTGCAAGATCTGGGTCTGATATGTGACCATCGTGGACAAAGCCACTATCACCTGAACTAGGTGGTTCTGGGAACAGTGTGTCAGGTAAGCCAGCATTATTGTTCCCTGGAACCGACGGCTGTAGCAGTTTTTCTAGATTTTCCATCGCCTGCTCTAACCTGGAGCTGTCTGTGGTTGAAGGTGGCAGCGGTTGAGAGTTCGCAGGAAGACTTGGTGACATGGCCACTGAGTCATTCTCCAGACCTAGCTCACTCTCTGAGCAAGATGATTGGGAGAGATCAGACAGCTCCTCCATTTCTGCAACAGGAGCATGGACCAATGGGAACTCTTTGGCATGAACAGTTACGGCCTGCTGGTGGTGGTTGGCATCTTGTGGAGGTGGTGAATGAGAGTGATGAGATGATGGTACATGCTGTTGTGGAGGATTATGATTTTTTACTGGTCCCGGTATTTTAGACTGAAGTTTTGGAGATAAAGCAATGCTCGGATGCTGCTGCTGCTGCTGTTGTGGCTTGGGATGCTGTTGATGCTTTGGATCACTCTGACCTGGTCTTGGAATATGACTTTCCTTTAAGGCCTTCACTTCACTCTCTGGTTTCACCAATTTCTGAGTGACAGATGGGTTAGTATGAATTATCATCTCCCCTGTCATAAGAAATGTATCAAACCCTTTTCCTTTCTGAGCTTGCGATGAATGGACCAGATCCTGGTTTTCAGCTTTGATGTTGCCATTTTCTTTCCCATAGCTAACTGATGGCTGTTGAAGTGATGGTTCATTTTCTCCATCAACCAAATCCTTCATATAAATCCCTGTAACAGGAATCTGAGCTGCAGTGGGAGAGTTTTTGACGGGCAATGGAATACGTGAAGGGCTCTGTGTGGCTTGGCTTGCCATTGTACACAAACCAGAACAATGGCATCTGGTTTATTACCTGAAAATGTATAAACAAAAGTAAATTACTAACAATTTAAATTTCTTGCACAGCATCACTTTGCTAGATATTGTATTTGCTGGCCAATAAGGCACCTCATTTTTCTTTTTGTTTTTGTTAAATCTAAAATTTCAGTTTCCAGTGTCTATTGCATGTCTCATTTTTGAGACAATTTTGTAAGGGCAAAAAGTACATCTACTATGCTGGCAAATGCAGTGTTTTGAAAAGTGTTATGATGAAGGTCTCCACCATTAAAAAACAAATAACACTAGAAGTCATGGCACGTCAATGGACCTAGCCTCCTGATAGTCTGAGAAACTTCAGGATGAGGCAAAAGTCCACATTAAAAACCTCTGGCTGTTTTTTTTTTTTTCAGATAACAAGCAGAGTTGGCATTTACTAAGCAGGAATGTATCAAAGTCATTTTACTGGCTGGATTGGGAAACACCTGCCAAGTGGTGGCAGCTTTCAAAGCAACCCAACAAATCCAAATAACCCATGACACCACTGCAAAACTTGTAATAAAAATTGAAGGAAACAGCCAGTGTTGAAGATCAAGCAAGATCCAGGCATTCCAGAACCACAACAGTTTACTGACAGGACCCTAAACACAAATAACTACCTGGACATGTTGTATAATCTTATCATGTTCTGATCGCAGAGAATCTATTTCCGGAGTGGCTTCAGCATGATGGGGCACCACTGCATTACAGGACCAACGTTCGCCAGTGGCTTGACATACAATTCCCAAACAAGTGGACCAGACACCACAGCCTATGAAGTGGCTGCTGCTGTCACCAGACCTCACCCCCTTGGACTTTTACCTCTGAATGCTGCACATCAAGATGATGGTTTATCAGAAGAAGATCAGAGACGCAGCTCAGCTTTGGAAATATATTGTCAAAGCATGTGCTGAAATATCACCTAACGTGCAGAGAGATGTTAAACATGATTGGGTAGAACGAGTGTTGATGTGCCATGACCTCAGAGGTGACCACATCAAACATACTTTGTGGCATCCACAGTGAATTAGAACACCGTTAACATTGTTAACATTAATATTAGTAATTAGCTGGAGTGGTAAATAAAATGCCTGCATGTTTGTATGGAGACTTTTGCCGCACCCACTGTTCATTTGCCCTTTGTTGTGACTGCTGTTTCCAAATCTCCCTGAGACCACAAACAGAATGTTCCTATTGGCCAATGCGTTGAAGATTTTGAAGCACAACCACTGCTTCAAATTAGGAACAGATCGAGGTGACTAGCTTTAGGACCTACAGGGGACCCAAAAGGTAAATCTTCAGTAGACTCTGCTACCACTGCAAGCTCTGACTTGTGAGCCAAGCTGAGGCAGCGAAAGGGGAGACCCATGAATCCATAGCTGATATGCCAGCATCAGTGAACCACAGCTGACCAAGACCCTGTCCTACCTCTCCGTGGTACTCCCAGTAACAGGCATAGCCTGGCTAACAGGGCAGGGATCACCATAGTCCCCATGGTGATGGAGTCTTGCTAGAGAAGCACTGCACACCCCTTGCTTTTTAGCTGTACTCCAGACTGAAAAAATAGCCGCCATAACCCACTCCCACGCTGATACAATGCTGTGCCTCAACATCTCTACAGCATTGACTGCAAAAGAACAACAGCTCGCAGTTACATGGAGTGTGTACAAGTGTTGGCTCTAATAACTGCTGTCACATCAGACAGTCATCTTTGCTTACCTATTTGCTCCCAACATCAGTGTTTTTCTGTGCTTGGATTTTATTTTTACAAAAAGCAGTTTTCCCCTTTGCCACTTAATAAAAAAAATAAGTTGTAATCCACACACACACACACACACACAAAGAAAAATGATAGGAAAAGAAGTAAAATTATCAAGACTCAATTTAATTACTGATTCTAATTAAACTTTACTGTCTAAAAATGATAACAGTAGTATCCAAATTTTTTTTATCTGAGAAAAGAAAAACATACACACCACCACCATCCCCTCCCCACAACAAACTGGATGATTATTAGTGCTGAAAATTCATGACATGATTCAAACCTCTGCTCACTACAGTAACATTTCTCTGCAAGCTTATGCCTGAACAATGAAGTAAAACAATCTGTATGAACACATACAATCCAACATTCAACCTAGTCTCAACAATCTTAGAAAATTATGGTATTAAATTATAAAGGCTCACAATTAGTCAATGTGGCTTTACCAGGAGCTTGCATATTTATATTTATTTAATTCAGATGAAAAAAAACATTTCTTTGACTATTCATCAATAATTCTGATGGACAGGTGTGGGTTGTCATAACAGTGTTTATCAAATCTTGCAAACTGTCAACAATATACATGCATCACTATGTTGTGTTAATGGAGCCAGTTATACTAATCAAATATCTGCAGAATCAACCATGAAAGAGGCTGCCAACAAAGGGGCAATGAAAACTTTCACAAACTGTCTACAATGTCATGCTTCAATACCGTCTTACTATGTCGAACTGAACCTAGTTACGGAATGTAGTGTCCAAAATAACAAGAAGTTCTAGGGGGGAAGTCGATGTTGTTACATTAAGGTAATACAAAAACAGTGTAGAAAGTTGCATGAACAAATGAGAAATGAAGGGTGTAACACACAAAGCAAATTATGTGCACAGGGCTCCTTGTTCCGAATGCACCAGATTATTCCGCTGCAATCCCATTGTCGAACCTCTTTGGCTTTATTTCGCCTACTTCCGCCATGCTCAATCTCGCATAATCTCGAAGAAACTCACGTGAATTGAACCCGCTGTTGCCAGATTGAGAACAGGAACTTTTTTTGCCTTCGCTTATTTGATTAGATATGTATTAGCGCTTCGTGGAAGTTGTTGATATGGTTCTCTCACTCGTAGCTGATTCAACGAATATTTGATGCTTGGCTTCTAAGTAAGCTTAGTTACAGCAGTGGCCCTTGACCAGTAGCATGAAATTATTAAAACTCATTCATTCATTTGCATGTATGTCCCTTGCGGAACTTTGCCTCCCTAACAGCACTCCTGTAGGCCTCTCGGTTGTGAGCAAGAAGACCTGCCGCTGATGCATCCGTTTGCAGGTCATCAACGATGTCTTGCAACCATCTTCGCCTTGGTCGTTCTCTCTTTCTTTTTCCCATTATGTACCCTTCCAAGACGGTCTTCTCTAGATTATCATGACGTATAATGTGTCCAAAATATTAGTTTTCTCTCTTTTATCCTCTTTACTAGCCAGCCTTCTTCAATATTACGCTCTTGTAGTATGGATATATTTGTTCTTTTTTTGTGTCCACGATATTTGGAGAACTCTTCTGTAGCATTTACATTCAAAGGCTGTTTTGTTTAAGTGCCCAAGTCTCACAGGCATATGTTGCGATGGGAAAGATGCATTACCTTAAAAATCTTATTTTTGTAGTTCTGTCTGTTCCTCTCCACAGATTCTTTAGTTGTTTTACTTTCTGAAGAGCGATAAATGTCCTTTTAATTTCCCTCATTGTATCTCCATTAGTAGTGATCCAAGATATTCAAAATTCCATTTCTTCCAGTTTTTCCTCATTGATACATATTTCAGCTGCCTTGTTTGTTTTGTCAGATGTCATCAATTTAGTTTTCTTTGCATTAAGATAGAGGTTTTGCTCTTCGCTGTTCTTACGGACTGACATAATTAGTTTTTCCATTCCTTTTTGTGTTGTAGGCAGTAATACTGTGTCATCAGCATATCTAATCTCTGGTATTTCATAACCTCCAATTGTTATGGCATTGTAATATTCTTTGTCTACATCTTCTCTAACATTCCTCATTGTATTTTCAGTATACAAGTTAAATAAGTAAGGTGACAATATGCACCCCTAACGGACCCCTTGTTTTATGTCAAACCAAGTTGTTGTTTCACCATTTATTCTTACTGCTGCTTGTTGGTCTAAATACAGCAGTGATGTTAATTGTATCAAATGTGTTGAAAATCTCATTTTTTCCATTATTTCCCAAAGCTTCTGGTGTTGTACATAATCAAATGCCTTTGAGTAGTCTATAAAGGATAAATATAGATTCACATTAAACTCTCTGCATTTCTCTATTATTAATCTTATATTGAATATATGATCTCTTGATCCTCTTCTTGGCTAAAACCAGCTTGGACCATATTGACTTCTTCTTTTATTTTCTTTCAAAGTCCACCCATTATGATTTTTAACAGAATTTTACTGGCATGACTAATCAGGGCAACAGTTCTGTAGTTTGTGCATAATTTCAGGTTGCCCTTTTTTGGCAGTGGTATGAATACAGTTCTTTTCCATTCTTTTGGCTAAATACATGAATGCCATATCTTTTTACATAGTGCATGATAGATTGTTGCATATTTCTTTCCTCCTGCTTTAATAAATTCAGCTGTTATCCCATCACATCCTGGTGACGTACCATTTTTCAGATTCTTTATTGCCCATAAAACTTTTTCTATTGTCGGTTCAGGTTCTTTCTCCTCCAATAATAATTCACACTGTTGATTTCTGCTTCCACAGTCGGTTGTTTCATACATTCCTCTGCAATATTCCTTCTATCTTTCTAGAATTACCTCTGTCTCTGTCAAGGTATTCCCCATCTCGTCACAAATTACATTTATCGTCTGTGTCTTCATCTCTTTAAACATTTCACTATCTCTTCCACGCTTCTGATGTCCTTCTATTCTTTCACAACAATCTTGTATGTATTGTTTTTTTTTTGTCTTTTCTTATGTTTCTTCATACTTCTTTTGTTAAAGTTTTATATTCCTCTTTGTTGTTGTTTGTCGCTTTCCATTGCGTCTTCATTTCTCTACTTTGTTTTATCAGTTCTAGTGTACCTGCTGTAATCCATGCATTCTTTTGTGTTTTCTTTACTGGAACCATGTCTTTAGCTGTTGTTATTAAGATATCTTTGGCCTGCGTAGCCAATTCATCTGGTGTCATCTCCTCTACGGTTCTTCACTTCTATACCGTATTGTTCTGGTATTTTTGTAAGATCAAAGCGGAGTGGTCTTGATCCCGTAACTGTCTTTTTTATCTTTATCTTCATGTCGGCTATTAATAACTCATGGTCTGTGTCACAATCAGCACCTGGTAAAGTTTTTGCTGATGTTATACTTGACCTCCACCTTCTTTGCACTAAAATGTAATCTCTTTGATTATTGTTTTTCCCATCAGGTGATGTCCATGTGTACAGTCTTCTTGGATGTTGTTTAAAAAGTGTGTTAGCGATCATTAGCTCATTTTCCATGCAAAACGCCATTAGACTGTCACCTGCCTCATTTCTGTGTCCTATGCTAAATGTCCCTACAACATGTCCTTCATCTTCTGCTCTTTCTGTACCAGTCTTTGCATTAAAATTCCCCCATTATTAATACAATATCATTTTTTTCATACCTGATCTATTGTCGTTTGCAGTGTGTTATAAAAGTCTTCTACTTCCTCTTCTTCTGCTGCTGATGTAGGTGCATATATCTGGATGATTGTTACATTTCTAGGAATGCCCTTAAGTCTGATTATGAGGATTCTACCACTTGTTGGATTGTAGCCTAGTAATGCTTTTGATGCTGATTTGACCAAGTAAAAAGCCACTCCATTCTTTCCTCCTACTTCTCCACCAGAGTATTTAAAGATATTATCATTCTCGCTCTTGAAGTGTCATGATCCTTTCCATCGATGTTTGCAGATTCCCAAAATGTGTATCCCATTTCTTTTCATCTCGTCGCTTATTATTTGATATTTTCCCTCATACATACTTCTTATATTCCATGTTCCTATTCTTATTTTTCTTTTTAATTTGATGCAGGGGTTTTCCTTGGTAACACCGTCAGGATTTTGTCCGTCATCAGAATTACTAGTACTGACCTCTGCCTCACACTCTTCCCCAGTGTTAAAATTAGATCTATCTGGCCAGGGGGACTCACCACCAGATCTTTTTCCTATTTAACTTTCCATGTTGCTGTTTGGGTTTCTTGGTATATTTCCAGAAGATAGTTTACCATTGCCTTGCTTCTGGGTAGTGACTTTACTAGTCAGTGATCGTAGCCATTGTCCCTACATTGAGATCATCTGCCTACCATCATAGAATGGTGACCATAACCAACATTATCTGTCGGCTGCTCTCTCATTCCATCCACCACCTGCTCCCATGGCTTCACGTCACCCTGATCGGGGGGCTATACGGGTACTCCACTTTGCCCACGGGTGTCCCGTAGACTGACGGAGGTAAGGAGGCGTCTTACTTCTCCTTTGATAAGGGATACACCTACCCCGCTAACCATTAAAACTATTTAAAACAAAAGGAGAAACAGCTTTATTAGTTCCTGCTTTTGTTTTAAAAAAAGAGTTCTGGCATTTGATTATCACAGCTTTACTGCAGTGACGTTGTGTATATTTATTATATTCTGTATTACATATACTCAAAAACTATTCTCATGACATACTAAATCCCACTTTACTTTATCGCGAGGCGTCGAGGGGAATGCAGCTGGCGTCTTTGGGACATATGACTGGCCTCAGTGATATCCATGTAATTCGTGAGTCTTCTTCTTCTTCTTCTTCGTTCGCACTGTCTGTCTATATCTGCAGTCCTGTCTCTTGGATAAATTTCACTGTTTTTTGTAACTCATGTATGGAACCGTAGAGCTTATCTTCTTTAGTGGTTTCACTGGGCCAGTAATTATTTCTCAGTGTCTCGTAGTTGATGCAGTTCTGGAGGATATGTTCCACGGTTTGGGGCACCTGGGCACATGTACATAGATTAGTAGTACCAACCTTAAACTTTGTATACATATGACTTCGGAGTCGGCTGTGTTCTGTTCGGAGACGGAAGATGGTGACTTGTTCCTTTCTGTTTAGCATGTGATAGTCATCATGTGGTGGTGTTTGTGGCTTCCTGTAGGTTTTTATCATGCTTTTCTTCTGATTATAGGTGACTGGTATGTCTGGTTGCTCCATTTCAGTGCCCTCTTTGGCCAGATGGTCAGCTTTCTCATTGCCTGGTATCACACAGTGGGAGGGAATCCACTGCAAAGTGACTCCATGTTGTAAGCCAATTTTTGACAAGGCATCCTTAAGGTCTGGTAGTTTGTTGCACTGAAGAGCCTCCAGTACTGATCTTGCATCTGTGAGAATTACTACAGGACATGTATCAATTCTGGAGTCTGATAGTTTTTCAACTGCAGCAATAATTGCCCTAACTTCTGCATCAAAGTTGTTGCAGTATTTACCAGTGGGTATGGAAATCTTGTCAATGGTGTTGTTTGGATATTCAATATATGCTCCTGCCCCACCATTTTTTATGGCATTATGTGCAGATCCATCTGTATACACACGTATCCAGGTGTCACATGGATATTTGTCATCTAGAACACTAAGTGTGGCTACTGATCTTACAAGACTGCTCTGCATCTCACCATTCTGCACACCTTTCACTTCAGTCTGAATAGTTATTTGTGTATAATCTGCTTCTTTCCATGGTGTATGCTCTGGTACAGATGATAATGGAGTGACTACAGTTGGAAGGTCAGGTATCAGCTTACGCATACGCTTGGCCTGATGAATGAAGCTGCTTCTTTTAAGCCGTCCTAATGCCAAGTTATTGAATCTCTCCTTCAGGGGATGGCTTACAGAGCTAAGGAATTTTTCTCCCATGGTCATGACCTTTGTGTCTCTACGTTCCTTTAGCGGTTGAACACCAACTATTTTCTGCATTTCTACTATTGGTGTGGACCTCATGGCACCTGTGATAATCCGTAGTGACTGATTTTGAACCTTGTCTAGATTATGCAGCGTAGTGTTTGATGCTGTGCACCAAGATGTTGAGCCATATTCTAAATGTGGTAGAATACTTTGCTGATATACGTTCTTGAGGATTCTTTCACTAGCTCCCCATGTAGTCCCACTTAATTTTCTTAATATGGCTAGTTTTCTTCTGGCTTTTGCTTCTGCACTGTTGATGTGTTGCTTCCAAGTCAGTTTTGAGTCAAGAGTCACTCCTAAGTAAGTGGGTTGGTTGTCCATCCTTAAGGGTATTTCATTTACAAAGATCTTACCTGCTTTCTGTTTAGATGAGAGGGTGAACAGAGTGGTACTTGACTTCTCTGTGTTGATACTTACACACCATTTGTTTGTCCATGATGTCAAGATGTCTGCTGCTCTTTGGAGTCTCTGTGTAGCAACTGTCGCATATTCATCTGTACACCACATGACCAGATCATCTGCATACAGTGCTGCTTTGATTCCATAGGGAAGTTCCTTGACCAGGTCATTAATGAATACAAGGAATAGTGTAGGCGAAAGGACTCCTCCTTGTGGTACACCGTGTCGCAGAAGTACTTTCTGGCTTTTGTGTCCATCCATTACTACTCTAGCTCTTCTATTGTGTAAATAGGACTTTATCCAGTTGTACAGTCTTCCATTCACATTGCAGTTTCTTAGTTTCCACAACAGACCTTTTTTCCATACTTTATCAAAGGCTTTCTTCAGGTCTATCCACGCTGCTAGTACAAGGTTTTTCTCTTGGAATGCATCCTCAATCTCTTGAGAGAGATAGGTCACTTGATCTTCCGTACTGTAGTACTGCCTAAATCCTGCTTGTTGTGGAACGAGGTGGTTTTCACTTTCTAGGTACCATTTTAGCCTCAGGTCAATGATGCGTTCCATCGTTTTGCATAGGCAGCTAGTGAGACTGATTGGCCTGTAGCTGGAGGCAGTATCACTGTTTTTCCCTGGTTTTAGCAGTGGTACCATGCTTGCTTCCTTCCAGATTTGAGGTAACTTACCTGTGCTCCAGCACATATTGAAAATATCCAACAGCTTTCCCATTGCTGCCATTCCCAAGTTCTTGATCATTTCATTGGACACTCCATCTGGTCCTGGTGATTTCCTTGGTTTCAGTTTACTAACTGCTAGGTCTAACTCACTGCGTGTGATTGGTGCATCCATGACCTCCACTTTTCTGACTTGTTCCTCCTCTTTCTGTGGCTCGATGCGCACTGTACGCTCCTTCTCTGGATGGATATCAATGTTGCAGTCCTGTGCAAACATGCGAGCAAAGTGATCTGCTACCTGCTTACCTGTAAGAGTTTTCCCATCCTCTATTAGTGTAATCTTTGTACTTCTTCCAGTACTCTCATCATTTAACTGTTTGATTAGTTTCCACAGTTTCCTTCCATCCTTTTCAAAGTTTAGGGACTCTGTTTTCTCTCTCCAACTTTCCCGTCTGGCTTGCAGCTTTGCTCTCTGAAATTTGGCCTTAGAATGTTGGTAATTATTGTGGTGTTCTTGGCATGGTCTATTTTCTGCTTGCTTTCGAGCTGCTTCCACGTCATCATGGAGTTTTCCCAGCTCACTAGACCAGTATGGTTTATAGTCCCTGCGAGCTCCTCTGGGAATGGTTTCACGAGCGGCCTGAAGGATACAAGCATTGAACTCCTTCACTATGCTGTTAATATCCTTACCTTCTATGGACAGCTGTCCCACCAGGATACCTGTACGATGTCTGTACATTGTCCAGTTTGCTTTTTTATAGTTCCATCTGGGGAGAGGGTTACTGGTGTTAAGGAGTTCATTTTCTATTGTCAGGAAGACTGGTCGATGGTCGCTACCTCCAAGTTGTTTTCCAACTTCACGTGTAATGTTCCACTTCAGATCTGGAGAGTGGAATGCCAGATCTGGTGTTGATTTTGTATGCCAAGCCCTTGAGTAAAATGTTGGGGCATCCATTGGCTGGTTGATCAGGAGAAGTCCATTATCATCCTGCCAGCTCTCAACTTCCTCTCCTCTCTTGTCTATGTGGTCATAGCCCCAGCTCTGAGAATGACTGTTAAAATCACCACAGACCATCAGTCTCTCTTTGTGTGGGATTGTTCCTAAAGCAAGTTAATTCGTGAGTGTTTATAACTCGATCTACCCATCTTTTCCTGGGTCTACCTCTTGATCTGTGTCATGTAGCTCTTTGGTTGAAGGCCCTTGCGGCTGATTGTATATGTGTCATTCTAAGTAGCCAAACCACTTGCTCTCTGCAATCCAATTGTCTTATGTCGTAATTTCTTATTTTGTCCCACCTAGCAACGGGTTTTTTAAAATGCATCTCATTTAGCATGCAGATATTTTGTTTTGCTGTTTCTTGGTTACTGCCCTTGTTTGGCATTGGTAGCACAACGTTGGTATAAATATGCTATTAATTAGTTGTCTCTTGGTTTCGAGTGGTATATTAAGGTGAGAAAGCATGAGGATAGCTGGTATTCTAATGTGTTCTAATTTCAATTTCGCCATCAAACTTTCCATCTTCTGTAAACATACTACAAGTACTTGAATTCTTTAACTTGTTGGATTTTATTGTCTTCGATGTAAATATTTAATGGGCTTGGATTCCTACTGACTTTCATGATCTCCGTTTCGGCAGTGTTGATTTTCATGTCATAATGTTTACAACTGTGATGGAGATAGTTCTTATGACCTTGTATGTTTTTCGGGTCATTGTAATGCACTGGTCATCTGCAAATACTAGCTTGTTTAATGCTTAATTCTGATAAGTTTGAGTTTGCCTCTTTCGTTATTTTCTCCATGTAGATTATAAATAATAGTGATGAGAACGCGCGGTCCTGTCTAACTTCTGTTGTTACTCTGAACCAGTCCGTGTTTCCTGTTGCCCGTGCTGCACTTTGACTATGTTTTGCGTGATGACCTTATGTTTTTGTAATAGATGTTCTGGTACCTCCCATATTCCTCTTATACCGCTCACGGCTTGTTTCTGTACCCTGTCTGACGACAACAGAAAGTGATAATTAAGTTCCCAGTCATGTTCAATGGCTTTTTCACAGGCTTGTCGGTGCGCAAATATTACATCAGTGCAGCATCTTCCTGTTCTAATCCAAATTGTGCTTCACTCGGTTATGTTCTATAACTTGTCTTGTTCTACCTTCTAATATCTATGCATACATCTCTCCCCCCCCCCCCCCACGACCGAGCAAGGATTTTCCTCTGTATGATCCACAGTCTCTTTTATCTCCTTTATTTTTCCAGATAGGTACAACTTTAGCAATATAAAATTAAACGAAACTATTCTAAAGCAGGTGCAGAAATTCAAATGCCTTGGAGCAGTAATAACTTCAGATGGAAAATGCAGAACAGAAATTAGGAACAAAATAGGCCAAGCAAAGACTGCATTTCAGAGAATGAGAAACATCTTATGCAACATATCCTTATCAATGAATATTAGAAAACAAGTCCTAAAATGATATATTGAACCTATCTTTTTATATGGAATTGAATAATGAACAGTAGGCAGGTCTGCACAAAAATCATTGGAAGCAGTAGAAATGTGGTTTATTAGAAGTATGTTACGAATTCCCTGGACAGCAAAAATAACTAATGGAGAATGTATGAGAAGAGCTGGAGAGAAAAAAATCTTGTAAAAAAATAAGAGAGAGAAAATGTACTTTCATATGACATGCAATGAGAAGAGGGGGCATTTAAAATATTATAATAACAGGAAAAATAGAGGGAAGAAGAGCCAGGGGGAAGACCGAGATAAATGATACTGGACAGTCTGACAAGATGGTGTGAGTGGAGATAACCAACTGAACTGATGGCCTGCTAGAAGGATCGTGTACTCCGGAGAAGCATAATAACCAACGCCAGTCAGCACGGCACCTGATAATGATGACGACTTTAGCTCTTTGTCATTCTTCTGAGACTTCACTTTCAGACCCTGCCTTATCGAAGATTCTTCCAAGCCATTTTACACCATTTTACACCAATGTCTACGCAAGCTTGGATGACTTCTGTTGTGAGGTCATCAACTATTGATACCCTGTTCCTGGTACTTCTGATCATTTCTTCTATTCCACTACTTAGGATTGATGTGATGGTTCAAGCTGCTTGCTAGTTCTAGGTCGATATGTGTTTTCTTGCTCTGTTTCTCCAACTGGATTGACAAGATCATTGAAGCTTTGTTTAATAGCTTTTCCATTCAAGAAGAATTTTCCTTCGTTATCTTTAAGGTTGTTGGCTGTGTTATAATGTTCAGCTCGGAGTCTCATGCTCATCATACTTTTATAGGACTGTCTATGTGGCCCTGTATATCCTTCGTACAGTTAGCCTAAATCAGATGAACGAAAGATAGTGAGATAACCTCATTTTGTTTTTTAATATTGCAAATATCACGACAGGAAAGAGAGCGAAAACGAAAGACACTTGGAACAAAGCTCTAAACTGGTTAAGAAACTGCACGATGTTGTACGACAGTATTACTGGGTTCTAAACCAGTAGACAACCAATCGCTGGCATTCATTGGCAGAAGATCGGTCTCTAGAGAGGAAGATGGATAGGTAAAACGATATGAGGGAAAAAAAAAGCGGTCAACACTATGGCGTGATGGACATGTTAGACATATTGTTTTTTTTTTTTTCTGGCAGAAACATCAAGCTCAAGATCGCTGTCCACTTAAACCACATGCTCCGTAACGAAGCTGTTATTACCTTTTAAAATGGGTAGAATTACATGAAGAGAGAGACAATGTACTTTCATAGGACATGCAATGAGAAGAGGGGGCATTGAAAATATTATAACAACAGGAAAAATAGAAGGAAGAAGATCAAGAGGAAGACCAAGAGAAATGATACTGGACAGTCTGACGGGATGGTGTGAGAAGAGATCACCAACTGAACTGATGGCCTGCATGAAGGATCGGGTACTCTGGAGAAGCATAATAGCCAACGCCAGTCGGCACGGCACCTGATGATGATGATGAATTACTTAATAATGAAGAATGTTGGCTAGTAAAGAGGATTTTAAACAGAGAAAACTGAGATATTTTGGACACATTAAACGTCATAAGAATTTAGAGAAGATCGTCTTGGAAGGGTACATAATGGGGAAAAAGAAAGAGAGGAAGACCAAGGCGAAGATGGCTGCAAAACATCTTTGATGATCTGCAAATGGGTGCATCACCAGCAGGCCGTCTTGCTTACAACCGAGAGGCCTACAAGAGAGCTCTCATGAAGGCAAAATTCCGCAGAGGACACGCAAATGACTGACTGACATACTGACATGAAATATTGAGGTCTTCATCATTAAAAATAAAGGATTCTGCCTTCTCTACCCTGGAAGATTTACCCCCCCCCCCCAAAAAAAAAGAAGCCTTTCACGTTACAAAGGGCGGGGAGAGGGATAAAAAAAAATGCTCTTTCCAAATCCTCGACTGTCTACCTAAGCCCACAAAACGAAAAGGGTTCAGCGGACAATACAAAAGCTAAAGCTTGTAAAGCGAGATATATTGGCACAATTATCTCCCATTAGTGTGCTACGTCATTATGTATTCATTTTCATTGATCAACTAACATGGGAATAGTCAGTGTATAAGTATGTAAAACCAAATATATAACTACACATGAAGCCACTGCTGTAAAGCTGTAATAACAAAATGTTAAAACTTTAAGAAAAAAAAAGTAGGAACAGCTTTATTAGTTAACGAGCACACAGTTTGCCGTATAGCATTCATGTGAATTTATAGTTTTATCTTCTTTCCCTCTTTCTTTGTCCTGTATGTTCTTGTATGATTAAGGTGTAAACTGAAGCGTCACAACTGTGCGCTCGTTAATTAATAGGTAATTATTAATTATTTATTAATTAATAAATTACTTAAAGATGAATCAATAAGTTAGTAAACTGTTCCTACTTAAACATAAATACTTTTAACTAAAATGAGAAGTGTGCTTTAAAACGTAGAGTAGGCCGTGATATGATAGCAACATTACGAAGCGAATATGCTGAAGTCGGAGACACTGGACCAGGGAAGTCTAGATAGGCAACCACCTCTCACCCGGCAGGGATGTTTGCGTATTCTAATCATGCTGAGGTTTTCCGGTGAGAAAGTCCAACCCTGGACTGGATGGGCAAACACCTCTCACCCAGCGGTGATACACGGGTATCTCAAAACACGTCGAGGTTTTCCGGTGAGAAAGTCCAACTCTGGCCTGGGTGGGCTACCGCCTCTCACCCAGCGGGGATGCACTGATATCCTAAACACGTCGAGGTCTTCCGGTGAGAAAGTCCAACCCTAGACTAAACTGGTGCAATGAAAACCACGGTGTCACGCAATCCCGCTTCCGAGACCCACCAAGAATACAGGCTAAAGCACTGTGATACTCTGAACCCCTTGTGGTCCTCTCGTGGATCTCGTGTGGTCTATTTTGGACCACACAGGGGACCACGGGTCCTAACGAGGACCACAGGCGTGAATTCAGAAGGTTCACAGTGCGGTTTTGGTGGTAGAAGTGAACGAAGAAGAAGAAGAAGAAGACGAAGCGAATGATAACCATGCAGCAATAAACAAACGGAAGTAGTAGTAGTAGTAGTATAGTAGTAGTAGTTGTTGTTGTTGTAGTTGTAGTAGTAGTAGTAGTAGCAACAGCAGCAGTAGTAGTAGTAGCAGCAGCAGCAGCAGTAGTAGTAGTAGTAGTAGTAGTAGTAGTAGTAGTAGTAGTAGTAGTAGTAGTAGTAGTTGGGGAAGAAAATATATAGTACTTACACAATACAGATATGCATGAACATTTCGCACGGTGAACACATTTACATAACTATAAATTCTGATTCTGAAGTTCCTTACCCAGCTTTGCGATACATACATTTTGCCAGGGTTTTTTGTATTGCTTTCCATCACGCACAGATAATACTATTGCTCTATGTTGGCATGGATCATTATGCAGAAACCTGTTCCATTTACATGTGACCTTGGGGGTTTAAATTCCTGACATTACCTTTAACTTCACCACGTGTGCGTATGCACCCTGTCTTAACATGCAAACGTATAAAGTATGTTTGTTGGGGGGGGGGGGATACAGACGTAAAGTTGTGGAACACCTGTTCTTGAAGTACGTATTTATTATGCGTGGTATGTCGCGTTGAACATGTTCTGAGGGACAGGACCGGCGCTACCATTAGGCCAAATAGGCGGTCGCCTAGATGGCAGACCTCAGAGGGGCCCAGTTGTGACCTTTCGGGGGAATAACTACAGATTAGTTAAATTCACACAGGGCGCAAAATGGAGGGCGGCGTACGTGTAGTTAAGTTTGCCTGCAGCACCTGCTGTGGTGAGACGAAAGGCATGAAGAAAGATTGCTCCCTCGGAGTTGATTTTAGACTTCTAAATCTTTATTTTTAAGCATTGTCTGAAAGTGTGAACGCCATGTGCCATTCACTTTGTCCTGCTGTCTTTCTGCTTGCAGGAGCAATGCCTAATACCTTCTTCATTAGTTTTTTTTTTTATAATACGCAGCACGTGACTAGTCCACCGCCATTTTCTTTGTTGAGAAGAACCACACCACTAATGCTATTCAGTCAGAACGTTCTACAATTTCCGCCTTCTCATCATCCGATATTATTCTCAAAATTCTTCTGAATGCTTTTTTTTTTCTTCTTATGAAGTTTTCCTCGTGACGTATAGGCTATTTTATGGTGCTTATTTTCCTTTCTCTGTCTGTCTCTTAGTATTGTATAAACGCGCAGGAATGTGAAGCTTAACACTTTTGCTCCAAAACATAACAGGCAGGGTTGGTATATCTTCCACATCTATGTAAATTATTGCTTAGAGTGACATTTACACAAAGTGTAAATAAAATTAGGACATTTATAACATAGTTCATGGTTTTAAATTGTAGAATAACGTTCTTCTAGTTTCTTTATACCAACGCTTCTCATCAAAATTTATTCTGGAAGAGTGAATTAGTTAATTGCGTTTTTTAAATTCCTAGACAAGACAAACCAACCTGACAGAAGCTCGGTCTTTACCAGGTTTAAAAAAAACTGAGATTATTTTATTATGTAAATTAGTTAGCTCTTGGCTCGCGCTTTCCTTTTCTATATTAGCTATAATAAGATGGTATAAAATATATTATGTTAGTGTCGTCATCATTTTTTGTCCTCTCTCCAAGGAAAGTTGGCTGCAGCGGACCTCAAGCTTGTTCTGTCTTTCGTTTTCACAGTGCACCCAATCCATATTTTTACGTTGTCCTTCAATCTACATCTTTGCCGTCCTCTTGCTCTTCCCCTTTTCTCTCTAGTGTGGTTTTCATTATTGCATTGTGGTTCTTTATATGACCAAAATATTTTAAATGTCTGGTTCTGATGTTTTTCAGTATTTATCCGTACAATTTCAGTTGATTTAGTACTTCTTTGTTTGCTTTCTATTCTGTCTATGAAATTCTCCCTATTCTTCTATATACAACACCCACAATTCAAGCTCTTTGGTTTGGTTTTCTTTTCCATTTTCTTATTTAATTTCCATACTTTTACACAGTAGAGGAGTGTGGAGTGTACATAACATTTGACTACTCACAACTTCAATTGCTGTTGTATATATTTTGACGTTAAAAACTATTTTTAAAAATTTCGCTAATGTATTAATACGCACGGTCATTTCCATTAATCTATTAGTAAATTAAACGGGGACACATTAGCACAAGCAGGAAATACGTATATTTGGGACACATGAAAACAGGTGATGGAAAACGAGAAACGGAAATTAACACAATAATAAGTTAGTATATAATTCAAGTGCCATGCCGCGTGGCGTAGGCGATCATTTCACTTCACAATTCCCTGTCTTTAGACTTGATTATGAGATCCGCTGGTGACTTTCTTCCTAGCCACACTGACAGCCCAACCAGTAACTTCTCTCTCTATCTTCCTCTGACTCTTCTTCCTTCAGTTTTTCCAGTTGCCACAATGTATTCCAATTTTCCTCTTCTCGGGAAATGTCCTATAAATCTCGCTTGTCTGCCTCTGATCTTTGCTATAATTTGCTTTTTAACTCCAGCCTCTCTTAAGACTTCTTAATTGGTTTTCTTGGCTGTCCATGGTACCTTCGACATCCTTCTTATAAACCACATCTCCATGACCTCCATTTCTCGCTGTACTCTCTTATTCATAGATCATGCTTCACACCCATAAAACAAAATTGGCTCCATGTAACATTTACTCGGAATCTTGTTTCCATTGATACGGATCTGTTACACAAGATGTGTCTCATTGTCTGAGCACGTCTGCTTTTTATTTCGTTGTGATATTTCCCATCAGTTGTTATAATCGTTCCTAAGTACTTGAATCCATCAAGCTGTTTCAGATTTGTGCCATTGATGGTAATGCTACATTTTGGTGGTATTCTTTTCTTTGAGATGACCATCACTTCAGTCTTCTTTTTATTCAGGCTGAGACTTTTATTTTTACTTTCACGAACCACGACGTCCAGAAGAGCCTGTAGCTCCCCTTCACATTTAGCAGTCAGGATGGTGTCGTCTGCACATCTTTAAGTTGTCAACAACTTAGTATATAAAGAAATAAATAAAATGCAGGAGCTGCAGATTATTACAAAAGACATGGGCCGTGGAACTAACAGGGTTATACATTTATGTGTCTTTAACGTGCATTTCGGGGTTGCAACTTAAATTTGTACTTTAGCTGTTTAGCACTTTTAATAGGGTCTTTGATTATGCACTCTACTAAAAAAGAAAGAAAGAAAGAAAGAATTCCGGAGATTCGTTCCGAGAAGACTGCATCAGATAATGGTTTAAAAAAAAGAACAATAACAAGAGGGTCCTAGACGGAGCTATAGTCTGGAACAAAGAACCAGATATAGTTATATATTATGTAACTATATGAACCTTATCAATCCTACTGGTAACGCCCCAGACAGCAGGTTGCAACGTAGTATCACAACAGAGCAGAAATCGACGTGTCCTGTGGGGCACCTGAGCCCAGTGAAAAACATGTTTCGTTTCTCCGGCCAGTCAGTAAAGAAATTCGCAGTAGTACACTCGTGTTTCATGATGAGTTTTACGCCCCAGTAAGTAAAGAAATTCGCAGCAGCACACTCGTGTTTCATGATAAGTTTTACGCCCCAGTAAATTAAAGAAATTCGCAGCAGTACACTCGTGTTTCATGATGAGTTTTACGCCCCAGTAAGTAAAGAAATTCGCAACAGTACATTCGTGTTTCATGATGAGTTTTACGCCCCAGTAAGTAAAGAAATTCGCAGCAGTACACTCGTGTTTCATGATAAGTTTTACGCCCCAGTAAAGTAAAGAAATTCGCAGCAGTACACTCGTGTTTCATGATAAGTTTTTTCCCCCTTCGTACAATAGCTGTACACTCGGATTAATTACTCTAATTGTGAAAATGAACTTTGTGTCCATTGACAATCACGCGTGCAGTGCAGTCAAATGTGTTCCGCCATGCAGATAGTCTTCGTCATACAAGGTCATTCTCCCTAACAAAAATGTGACAGGTCGACTACAGCTGAAGTTATTAACCCGGGTGTTTATATATTCCTCGGAGATATGGGAACCAACATGACGCCGGATCTCTGAACAATTTTACAAACTGTTGTTAGATTATAATTTTTTGTCACCCGTGCTGTTGCTAGTTTCCACATGCAGAGTACAGCCAAGTTATTGACATATTTTGAACTTGTACAAACTGGACTGGTGGTGGTGATTTCAACAGCCTGGTGAAGACCCAAATGAGAAGGTGATCCAGCCGGTGCATCGCCCTGAAGACCGGAGCTTTTCCTGTTTTATTATAAAAGGAAGGTCCAGAGGGGCTTCAAGGGTACCTGTAGTGGATGAAAAATAGAATGTCTGTTAATAGGCTGAGCGGGGGAGTTTTTTTTTTTTTTCCCCGCTATCTTAGACTTTGAAAATTCCTCCCGATGGCTCTGGGTATGGGGTAAGTAAAGTAAAAAGGGGCCGGCTAGCGTAGTGGTTAGAGCACTCGTCTAGCAACCAAATGGTCGAGGGTTCGAATCCCCAGCTGAGCGGGATTTTTTTTCCGACCAATACGGCCCTGAGGTCGACCCAGCCTCGTAAAATGGGTACCAGAGAAAATCTGGGAAGTAAAGGCAGCGAGGAAAGGAACTGGTCACCCTACCTCATACGCTGATGACCCAGCATAATGGGGGCATACTGCATAATCAATAGGTGGTATGAGGCATGTTGCACTATCAATAAGTAGGGTGCGGGCATATTGCACAATCAATAGGTGGTATGGGGACATATTGTACAAACAATAGGTGGTATGGGGACATATTAGGCAATCCATAGGAGATAATGGGATAAAATGAGCAATCCATAAGAGGTCTGTAATCGTAAAAGGGCTAAGAACCTGGACTAGAGGATGCTGGAGCGAATAACGAACCCAAAATATTTCGGTTGAAAGGGTATCTCTATCGACTAGCTCACTGGCGCCCTTAGTTCTTCATTATATATCCTCCATAATAAGTTTCAGCTTCCGAGTTCACATCTGCAGGAGCATATTATAATAATAAAAACTCAGCGATACTACAAAGCAATGCGGCTGTTGACCTGTTTTACAAAATTGGTTCTCAGACGTTTTTCAGTCTAACCCCCATCTCCCAAGAAACACCCATAGGGTCCCCAAATTTTTTTTAGCTCATTTAGTTCTCATGGTCCCCTGCCGGTGCCTTTTCCTTCGTAGGTTCTCAGAGGGAGGGGGTGCCGCGCTATTGCCCACTTTGTTAACCATTGCTTTACAACTTTCATCAAATGTCAAGTGTAGTACTGAGGGAAACTGATTGTATTTCCTCCTGGTGTTACATGTTTAAAGCCCTTGTCAACCCTACAAAAACATCAGTGACATGGTTCTCACTGAACAACCACATTGTTAACACTGATACACTTGCTGTGAGACTGGGTGGCGAGGATGTGACCAGAACCAACCTGATGGCATACTTGGGAGTGAAGTTTGATCGCAGTCCGTTTCAAAGAACATGTTAATCACGTGATAACAAAAGCTCGCAAAGGTCTATCAGCTATGAAGGTCATAGCGGCTGCCAACACTGAGCAGAAGCTACTATTATTTCTGTACCAGGGACTGATCCTTGCAACCACTGAGTACGCCCTAGCCATCATCGCTGTCATCCTTGCTCAGATATAAAAACTCGAAAAGATGCAAAATGAAGCATTGTTTTTGGGTGCACGAGAGACACTTCTTATGTAGCGATGAGATACCTCCTTGATCTCACAACCATAAATCACAGGATCAAGATATGGAGGGCACGTACATACCTCAAGATAAGCGCAGATAAAGGGCACCCATTGCACCAAAAGCTCCTAAAAGAAAGAATGGCAGTCTAAAGAGGGCAAATCATGGATGGGTCGTGCAGAAGATGTTATCAAGCAGGTCTGTGAACCTAACAACACCAACCCCGCCGAGGAATGTGCCTCCAGCGATCAGGGGCATCTTCTCTTGCATTATCAGGTTTGACAAGAAGAGCAGGGAGCAGAATCCACTTGCTGTGAACTCAGAGGTCAACGCCATCATCACTGACAACTCCAATGAGGCAAATGTTGTTATTTATACAGATGGATCCGTTGTACGACATCAAAGGAGTGCATGAACATTCACAGCACGCAGAACAAAACAGGAAGCCAGCGGTGCCTTCGCTATGACCACAAGCAGAATGACGATGGAGATGATGTCAGTGACGAAAGCGTTTATCTGGCTGGAATCACAGGACTATATTCGATACAGGAGTATGAACTAGAAGGCCTCTACGCAAGCAACAATTTACAGAGTCACTTTCATATATGTCACTGGGGATGCGGGCATCCAGGGGAGAGAGTTGATAGACTGACTGGCTCTGCCATCAACACAGATGGCAACCACTGGATCGAACTGATATTGTTAATGATCTCAGAGAGATAGGCAGATGGCGGACTTCGAGAGCAGCGGAATCGACACGGTGGTTCAGACGGAAAGAGCTGGGAGCACGGCCAGGAACGAGAGACATACTGGACGCACAAGACGGGCACTATCAGCCGCGGGACGTTGACCGATATGTTGGGAGAGGGGGTGGGGATCTGAGCACCTATGGACATGTCCGAAGTGCAATGACGATAATCCAGAACATAAACCGCGTAGTACTGTTTCTACGCTGTATGTTGCAACATATTTGAATAAAACGGTTAAACATAGGACGTATAAAAATTTAATAACAGTTAATCGCATGACTCACCTGTCAAATATGAGAAGCAACAAACGCCAGCTGCCATTCAAGTCGATCGAAGCAGTTTCGTGCCCTGCATTTTCTTTCTTGCTCTCACTTTCCAGCGAGCGGAAGGTACTCTATCATCATTCGGTTAATTGAGCTAGTTGTATGTTTATTTATAGAATTGTGTGTGTATGGGTGTGTGTGTGTGAAAAGGGAAAAAGAGAGAGAGAGTGTGTGTGTGTGTGTGTGTGTGTGTGAGAGAGAGAGAGAGATAACTTTTTTGACATATAGCAAGTATTGAAATGCTATGTATATTCCACGCTGCTCCAGTATGTAGAAGTAAGGACATTAAATAAAAATAAAATGGAGAAAAAAGTTGAGGAACTTGAAATATTGATAAATTGCAGAACAGGACGACTTCCACGGACAGAAAAGAAAACAAAGTAGTACCGCGTCATCTGAAACTGAGCATATAAATAATAGAAAACATAAAAATCGGACAGATAAAAATGTTTCGGTCATATCAAGAGGCATAATACGAGGGGTGATTGATAAGTTCTCGGCATAAGGTACAAATATTTGAAACATACAGTTGATATTAGATGAATTTTTAGATCAGGTTAATGTAAGTTTAAACACCAAGTTTCAAGAAATTAACTGCAACCAATTTTTTTTTGGTTTTTTTTTGCAAGCTACTGAAGTGGTAAGGGGTGGCAGAAATTGAGAAAATGGATAAAATTTCTCATCGAGCAGTCATTCGCTACCTCTATATCATGGGCTTATCATCGAAGGAGATCCATCAGGATATGGCAGAGACTCTAGGGGAGAGTGCCCCTTCTTACAGCACAGTGAAGAAATGGGCAGCTCAATTCAAACATGGAAGGGAGAGTCTGGAAGATGATCCCCGTCCAGGAAGACCAAGAACGGTAACCACCAATGAAACCATCGGCAGAATCTATGACATAATAATGGAGGATCGACGACTAACTGAGTGGTAAATTGCTACTGAGTTGGGCATCTCTTAGGAGAGTGTTCATGCCATTATTCACAATGATCTTCAAATGACAAAGGTGTCTGCTCGATGGGTCCCAAAACTTCTTGGTGCTGATCACAAACGACAACGTCTCAACATTTCAAGAGACAATTTTCAAGAGACCATTTTTCTGCAGATCCTGAAAAGTTTATTCGCAATATGTGACTATGGATAGAGACTTGGGTTCATCATTTTCAATCAGAAACCAAAGAACAGTCAAGGCAGAGGAAACATGATGGATTCCCACCTCCAAAGAAAGCAAGGGTGGTTCTGTCTGCAGGCAAAGTGATGGCATCCATCTTTTGGGATTCAGAAGGTGTGTTATTGGTAGGCTATCTTCAAAAGGGCAGAACGATCACCGGGGCCTATTACGCTAATCTTGTGAAGCAAATGCGGGTCAAACTGAAGGAAAAGCGTGGAGGGAAATTGACAAGAGGAGTCATCTTTCATCAAGACAATGCAATGTTCACAAGTCGGCGGTGGCAGTGGCTGCTGTTCATGAATGCGGCTTCCATCTTCTTGAAAATCCTCCTTATTCCCCAAATTTTGGCCCCTTTGGACTATTACCTGTTTATCAAACTCAAACAGGGGCTCAGTGGTCGCAAATATGCTTCAGATGATGACGTCATTCATGCTGTAGACTATTTTATACTTGCACAAGATGCTGACTTTTACAAATAAGGGATCTGCATGCTCCAGGATCGCTGGATTAAGTGCATAAACTAGTAAGAGGACTATGCTAAGAAATAACCCCCAAAAAGTTGCCCACAAATAATCTGTTGTACCTTATGCCGAGAACTTATCAATCACCCCTCGTACAGTAATGAAAACCCTACTAGAGGGAACATGGAGAAGGGACAACAATGAAACAGGTTGATGAACAAAATTTAAAACAAACAAACAAACAAACAAACAAACAAACAAAAACTAGACTCATCTTGGCCGAGTTCAAAGGACATAGCATGTTGGAGGAACACTGTAGCAAATCTTTTATGAGTGGAAGGCACATCATGATGATGATAGCAAGTTGAGAACTGAAAATGAAAAAAAAGAGAAGAAAGAAAAAAAAGAGAAGAAAGAAAAAAGTGAAGAAAAAAAAAAGAAAAAAGAGAACTCTTCCCGAGCTTGCGATCAGGATACTGACACTTCCGGTTTTCCCGTTGCGACCGTATGGTCAGGATCCTGACAATTGTTTGTTTCATTAAAACAAGCGGTGTAACATTTACATTGTACATATTTCGTCCGCGATTCCGGTGACACTTTCAAAATGGCGAATGCGTGCCTAGTTACGAGCGATGCCGAGCGAGAAAAAGGACGAGAAGCATGGACATTTTTCAATTTTTGACGATGTAGATAGGGGTATGGACATAGCCTATGGCGACCCCGCTGCTCTTGAATGTTTTCTACGTAGATCTAGACATATTTAGACGACTGAAGAAGTAGTTAGGAGTTATTTCAGACATTCATTCAGCGAGAATGCAACATAGAATCAGAATACGAGATCGACAAGTAGATCTACACATCTCAGATGGTAAGTAGGGGTAAGAAGCGCGAATCTAGACCTAGCCGATGGTGAGCTGGCCACAATCAGTGTCTAAAAACATCACATTACTTCTTTTTTTCCTAAAAAACTCTGCATTTCTGAAATTTTCATTCATTTAGCTACACGTTGACACATATTACGTATACGGAAGTAAATGGAAATACTGTTTTCCATCCCATTTTACAACTAGACCCCCTTACAGACAAGACTCGCGTTTTACTCCCGCACGCCACGACATGTCCATGTTTCTTCCTCCAGCACAGAAAGAGACCTATCCTACCAGACACGGCCACATTGTAAAGCGGAAGCTGTGGGGCTACCAGGACCCGGGAGGACCAGAAGATTGTGGACTTTATCCTGGCGACCGGACTTTTGATTTAGCGTGACCAAGAACTTGGACGCCAAATGAGGAGGAGGAAGGGAAGAAGAAGAAGAGTATGTACCGATGCATGTCCACGAAATAGAAAGCTCCAAACCTGAATGGGCTTTACATTCCACGCTCTCTACTCAGCACGTTCTGTAGGTAGAAAAGCCACAGAAAAACACTAGACCATTGAATGGAGATACCATTTTCGTGGTGGCTTACTACAGCCTTATTTCACAACTTATTTTGCATCAACCAAAACATAACACAGCACTCTTTAGATACTTCAAATACAGAACTGGAACTCTTGTGACAAAAAGTTTAAATAGTAGCCTATTAGTGAGCGTCACCAGCAGACGATAAAAGCTCAGTCATTTCAGAAAGAAACGAAGATCGTAACACCAGCTCTAAGTGGTAATTCATATTTATGTAAAATGGCTTGGCTCGGAAGATTTGATGACTTTAACAGTATTAACGTGAAGCCAAGTGATACCGCAAAGTACAGCAACATGAAAATAGCAAAATCAATGCCACCTCGAATAAACAGCGTGCGGCCAGCGACCACTTCAACTGCAAGCAAAGCCTTGACGAATTCATTTTCATGTAGCGATAATTCTGGTTACTCGAGAATAAGTGACATTACGACTAAAATGAATTCTGTTGTAAGTCAGGTTGTTTAAATCTACATTTCTTGTTATTCATCACTTTCATAATTGTATATGCCATGTATAATTTTGTACTAGAGCTCAGAGTTTCCATGTCATACTTTCCATTTTTGTTTTGTTTTGTTTTGTTCTTGTCACAATGCGAGACAGAAAGAAGCAATTTGCTTTAACACATATAGGCATTTCATGCGTTCATATTCAGTTCAAGCCAGTTCAGCATGTTGTACCCAGCGCAACCTTAATTGCAAATTGTAATTTGTTCAGCAAAATTTAAAATGAATATTGACAACAATAGAAATAACTTCAGAGAGGGAGGAAATTCGAACACGGTAACAGCATAAACACGATTATGCGGAGACATAGAAGAAGACTAAAGGTAATTGAAATATAGAGATCTTATAACGAGTTCGTGAAATGAATACATTTACATTTTTTCAGTCTCTCATAGGTGTGATAATCAGCAAGGAGGCACCGAAGTCTATCATCAGCAGAAAAGGTAAATAGCCATTTCATAACTCCTCCTCCACCTCCTCATCATGATCGTCATCACCAGTAGCAGTAGCAGCAGCAGCAGTCCTTATTTTACCCAGAAATGTAAGATATAAGTGGCAGCCCACATCCTGATGCAGTTTTCAGTCTCCCTTTTTATTTCCCATGTTGTGTGTGTGCGTGCGTGTATGCGTGCGTGCGTGCGTGCACACACTGTGTAATCTTGTCTTTGTCTCCATTTGATGATTATGTGTACAATAAAAAAAAGAGATGAAAAAAGTTGTTAGAGGAAATGGAGCTGGATTTTGCAGAAAAGGTACAATAAATGTTTTGAACAGACTGATTAACATATAGGAGATGATGTAAAAAGGTGACAGACCATTTTAGTCTTATTTAAAATCAGAAGGAGAAAAAAAGAAGATACGGTCTTTAGTCATTTGACAGGACAAGTTGCATATAAATTCAAGTACTAAAAATACATTTTGGATAATGGTTCTTAACCTTTTTTGGCTGTGGGCTCCCTTTCCAGCCTAGATCAGCAGTGGACCTCCTTTCTGGCCTGAGAACAACTGTGGACTCTTTATTAAAAATAAAGCAGTAAACAGAACCCAGGTGATACTAAATTTTTTTTTTTTAATCGAGCCAGTCCATTTGCTGGTCCATGGATCCCCAAAATTCCAACCATGGAACCTTGGGAGTCCATGGGCCCTTAGTCAAGAACTATTGATTTTAGGGAGATGAGATTGAAAAATGTGGGTAAGCAGGCAAAAGGTAACAGAGTCATATGAAATCAGAAAGGGTAACAGTTAGACTGAATGTTATAAGATGTTGCATAAATGAATAAACGTGATCACTTGTGCTTGTTTGCATGGTTAGATAATGATAATGGCCATATAAAGGTGTTCTGATCTTCTGTGTGCGAGTCTGTACCTGCAGCTATGGGTGCTCTTATAATATAAACTGTTATAAAATAGTGTGATGGTGCATATATTTTTAAAAAGCAAAAGGAAAAGGGGTAATTGATAAGTTCTCGGCATAAGGTACAAATACTTGAAACATACAGTTGATATTAGGTGCATTTGTAGATCAGGTCAATGTAAGTTTAAACACCAAGTTTCAAGAAATTAACTGCAACCAATTTTTTTAATAGGCTACTGAAGTGGTAAAAGGTAGCAGAAATTTAGAAAAACGGATAAAATTTCTCATCGAGCAGTCATTCGCTACCTCAGCATCAAGGGCTTATAATCGAAGAAGATCCATGAGGATATGGCAGAGACTCTAGGGGAGAGTGCCCCTTCTTACAGCACAGTGAAGAAATGGGCAGCTCAATTCAAACATGGAAGGGAGAGTCTGGAAGATGATCCCCCTCCTAGAAGACCAAGAACAGTAACCACCAATGATTCCACCGGCAGAATCCATGACATGATAATAGAGGATCGATGACTAACTGAGCGGTAAATTGCTACTGAGTTGGGCATCTCCCAGGAGAGTGTTTATGCCATTATTCACAATGATCTTCAAATGACAAAGGTGTCTGCTCGATGGGTCCCAAAACTTCTTGGAGCTGATCACAAACGACAACGTCTCAACATTTCAAGAGACAATGTTGACCATTTTTCTGCAGATCCTGAAAAGTTTATTCGCAATTTGTGACTATGGATGAGACTTGGGTTCATCATTTCCAATCAAAAACCAAATAACAGTCAAAGCAGTGGAAACATGATGGATCCCCACCTCCAAATAAAGTAAAGGTGGTTCTGTCTGCAGGCAAAGTGATGGCGTCCATCTTTTGGGATTCAGAAGGTGTGTTATTGGTAGATTATCTTCAAAAGGGCAGAACGATCACCGGGGCCTATTATGCTAATCTTGTGAAGCAAATGCAGGTCAAACTGAAGGAAAAGCGTGGAGGGAAATTGACAAGAGGAGTCATCTTTCATCAAGACAATGCAATGTTCACAAGTCAGCGGTGGCAATGGCTGCTGTTCATGAATGCGGCTTCCATCTTCTTGAAAATCCTCCTTATTCCCCAGATTTGGCCCCTTCGGACTATTACCTGTTTATCAAACTCAAACAGGGGCTCAGTGGTCGCAAATATGCTTCAGATGATGACGTCATTCATGCTGTAGACTATTTTATACTTGCACAAGATGCTGACTTTTACAAATAAGGGATCTGTATGCTCCAGGATCACTGGACTAAGTGCATAATAAACTAGCAAGGGGAGTATGTTGAGAAATAACCCCAAAAAGTTGTCCACAAATAATCTGTTGTACCTTATGCAGAAAACTTATCAATCACCCCTAGTACAATATAAGATAAACTGTTATAAAATAGTGTGATGGTGCATATATTTTTAAGATGCAAAAGCCCTTCTTATTATAATATAGAGTGCTGTATGCATCTGTACAATATTAAAGTCTTTCCTTCTTGTGTCTTCAAGGTGGTGGACATATTTTTGCCATATTGCAAAGTTACTTTTTTTATCATTATTTATTGTAATTTATAGTTTATTTTTCTAGCCTGTTTCAACATTTGCACTAGTGCAGCTAATATTTTGTTAGAATTTAGTTAGTTCAGTCATGACATTCAGTCATGACAAAAAAAGAACAAATGATTATAACAATGGACTGGACTCAACAGGGAGGAAGAAGATAGTGCAAACCCAGAATCTTATGGAGACAAGTCATTCAGATGCAGTAAAGATTTAGTTCAGATTTAATTAAAATTTAGTTATGATTTAGTCACTTCAGTCATGACTGTTAAGATTTAGTTAAAAATGTAGTTAGTTCAGTCATGACATTAGTTAAAAATGTAGTTAGTTCAGTCATGACATCAGTTAAAAATGCAGTTAGTTCAGTCATGACATTAGTTAATAATGTAGTTAGTTCAGTCATGACATTAGTTAATAATGTAGTTAGTTCAGTCATGACATTAGTTAATAATGTAGTTAGTTCAGTCATGACATTATTTAATAATGTAGTTAGTTCAGTCATGACATTAGTTAATAATGTAGTTAGTTCAGTCATGACATTAGTTAATAATGTAGTTAGTTCAGTCATGACATTAGTTAATAATGTAGTTAGTTCAGTCATGACATTAGTTAATAATGTAGTTAGTTCAGTCATGACATTAGTTAATAATGTAGTTAGTTCAGTCATGACATTAGTTAATAATGTAGTTAGTTCAGTCATGACATTAGTTAATAATCCAGTTAGTTCAGTCATGACATTAGTTAATAATCCGGTTAGTTCAGTCATGACATTAGTTAATAATCCAGTTAGTTCAGTCAAATGTGATGATTGTCAAGAAAAAAAAACAAAATTCAGCCATCGGTTTATATAATAAAGTTATCATTTGCTGAGTGTTTTTTCTCACACTTATCAGGACAAGGAGCAGAAAGACATCTTCTGGCATTCACCGTCTGTGACGCTCCATTATGTTTTATTAATGTGACTTGCTGGGGCAGAAGTGAATTCATCAATTTTTTGGCATCAGAGATAAACATTGGAGATGTGGGCAAGTAATGTAATACACAATTTTCCTTTCTTCATTGAAGTCGTTGTTAGTTAAAAATTATGGCTCAGTATCCTGCCTCACCTTAGTGAGATTCTGGAAACAGACTCTATTATTCTACACTAGGTGGAGCCATGTGAGAAGTCTTTTTAAAAAAAAAAGAAGTCACTTCAGCACAGTCTCTGTTAATATTGTGACATTTGTTTAAAAAATGAGTCAATTTTTAAAAATAAAATAGCTTCAGAACCATAACTTGAGCTTGCATTTGTATGTGTGTGTTGTAGCAGGGGGAGGGAGTGGGGATTGTCACCTCTAGAAAAGAATAAATCATCATTTGTTGCATCATAATAGGGTTCATTGTGTTTTATCATTACATACGTGCAAATACAAAATGTGATATTGACAACTCAGCTCTGCAAAAATATGGATATGCATTCTGGAACACAAATTACATGTTTGAAGACATGAAAGGCTTATTAATGAATATACATTGGCTAGTGGAAACTATAAAACTAGAAAATAAACAATGCACAAGCAGCATTGTCCTTCAAAAATCTTGAGAACATATGGATTTCAAAAGTTATAAGCACAAAAACCAAGTTAAGATTATTCAATTCAAATGTGATATCCACCCTCATTTATTCATGTGAAAGCTGGAAATCAGCTACAGAAATAGACAAGAAATTAGACTCTTTTGAAAACAAATGTCTGAGGAAAATACTTGGTATAAAATGGAATGACCTTAAGAACAACACAGATAAGACAGATGAGCAAACAACAGCCTGTCTCATGGGTGATCAGAAAAAGAAAATGGACATATGTAGACCATGTAATGAAAAGAAACAATCAGATAATACCAAAACAAGCTATCAAGTGGAGCATAACAGGCCGAAGAAAAGGAGTTTGACCACATGAAACTCTAAAGAGGACATTGTTAAGAGAAGCCAGTTTAGTGGGCATAACATCCCTTGATGAAGTTGAAAGACTTACTGAAAACAGGAAAACTTGGCAAACAACTATGCGAGCCTTATGTGACGTTTAACGGCACGGGAAAGATGTAAGAAGATTGGAAACTGTAAAGTTCTAGACTCTGTGATCCTGGTGCTGCAGAAAACAGTAATAGAAATGGCGACTGTAGTAAAACTGGTTCTGGTAATAGAGTAGATGGAGGTATGTGGTTTGTTTTACAAAAAGGAAAGTGGGCAGAACAAGAATGGCAGAAAGTAAGAAGATACAACAGTGTGCAGTTTTGTGCCTGTCTTTATTACAGAGAAGATACCAAAAAAGTGTTTAAATTTTCATCTATTTTTTATGGTTTTATCTGTTGTGTTGTTTTTGTATGTGATCCTTGGAAAAAAAACCACCAAAATATTGGATTGTTGTATGTTCTTTATATGTGCTCATCTTACTTTCAGCCATTCTTATTTCTCCCTATTTTCCTCACTTTATCTATCTTTTTGTAAAGCTGAACCATACACCTCTGGAAAACAGTAAACAACCAAAGAGATAACTTTAAAGATAACTTTTTGGAAATTGAAGTAGGTAAAAAAAATCATAATCGTTGTCGTCGTCATCATCATCATCACTCAGTCAGTCAGTCAGTTTTAATCTCTAACATGGTACTCATTTTTTTGTACTTATCAGTTGTTTCACTATCAGGTTGTTTCATCCATAGGTGTTGATCGGTTTTAATAGACTGCAATTTTTCTTACTAGTTGATATCAAAGGAGCCAATGTGCAGGCAAAGTCTAACAACTCATCTGATGAGAAATTTAAACCTTGGACACCAAGGTGAAGGATGGTCATGTGTGTCTGATCTGAAACACGATGATATTGCTTCATTGAAGCTTTTAAATTATTACTACTAAAATAGTAGATGAAGAGAGATCATTCTTTTGTGTCAAAGCACTGTTTAACATTTGCATCCTTCTAAGGTGAAGGTAGCTCTTCATGACACTGAGATATCTAAGAGGTATGATGTTAGTGCCCATATTTTCCTTGACCTGTTACCACACTAAAGGGTGATGCAGTGAGCACCATGCCTGGCTGCTTTTCCTCTTCCATTCCAAAAGTAGTCAGGTACCCATTTCTGCAGCTGATCATTGAGTAATCTCTGATGGATCTATAATGTTTTCAGACTTTTGCTTTTTTTTTTGCACTTCTTTCTGTTTATTTTTTGTTGCATTTTTCTCATTTATACAGTTGTAGCCTATTCTCTTTAATATGCTAAAGTATAGTATATATGATTAATCTTCAGAAAATAGTATAAACTGTATTCTTAACTAGTAGGAGTGTCAGCAAGTTATTGTGTTTGATAATATATTTTATTTGTTAGATTTTAATTTCTTCCATAATTTCCATATTAGACCATGGCTTTTTAGTACTTTTGTGTGTGTTTTCATCTGCATCTGCATCTGTGCATATTTTCATAATATCCATTTTCTGTCGTATGATTCATGTTTTTAAAAAATTCTCTTTTTTCCAATTTATGATTTAAACATAATGAAACACAACATATGGAAAAACAAAAAAGCTGACTAAAAGCCATATATAACAACAAATGGACAAAAAAAAAACACCCCACAGCAAAAAAAAAAAAATGATGATAAATACTGCAAACTCTCAAGAAATGACCAAATGATGATCTTCAGGCTGAGACACCATCTGTACTAGAAGCTGAAATTTGGCGCAACAAACTTTTGTGTCTGTAGCACAGAACAACAGATACCACATCACATCCTCTAGAGCTGCCAGCTATACAACTCACTCAGACAAAGGACTTGTCCAGACCCCAGCCCCTTACAAGAGAAGCTCTGCGGTGATGCTGAAAACCTGAGATGAACTTCCACATTTATGAGAGAGATTGATGCCGATGTCTGAACAAATGACAAAGAAGAAGAAGAAGAGTTTAAACATAAAATTATAACTAATGAGTCATTCCTAAGCTTATTTTTGCATTGATAGCTGTGTTTTTTTTTTTTCATTTCTTGCAGCCGTTACATCTTAAAATGTCATTCATGCTGTATGAAGCTTTTTAAAATTTTTTTTTTTAGCATTTTATGTTATTGTTAATTTTATGTATTAAGACTGGAATTTTGGCTGTCACAACTATGTAAGAATGAGTGAATAAGCACCTGTATGTTTGTTGATGTGTGTTTTTATGTATGGATGTATATCTCTCACTTTCTCATTTTTGCTATCACTTTAATTATTTGTTAGAAAGATTGATAACTATGGTAACAACATGATAAACTTTCTTATCAGAAATTTAATGCTCTTATGACAGTCCATGCCAGCTTAATATCAGTGACTACCAGGGTACAGTAGCACCTTACACTGGCTTGGATGCTTCTGAATATAGCAGCCTTGTACATGCACCTACAAGAGCAAACAATGATTATTATACCATTGAGGACATTCAGGCCAATGGAATGAGTCTTCAGGGTGAACATATCAACATCTTGGCTGTAGTGAGAAAGGTCTTAGTTTATTTTGTAATTTACCATGTGTGAACTTATTGACTTGTGATTGCTTATGATTTATTTGATGAGTACTGTGACATACCATTTATAATCACAAGCCTTTATGAAAAGTACAATAGTCCCATACACAAAGTACAATGTAATTGGTTTAGTAGTGGTTTCTTCCTGTTATTATCAAACTCTTCAAAAAATGATTTTAAGGAACAGGAATATGACATATAATGGAGACAAGTTGCACAGATGAAGAAAGACAACTAATCTTATAAGTATTTTCAAAGCGCGCACCAAATGGTGAAGTTTGATTACTAGTGCCTGTTAATTTGGCAACTGATGATGATGTAGAGTTGTACTATTTGAAGTTTTCTGACATTGTTGAAAGAGATGCTTCTTGTAAATATGTTAGTGTAAAAATTAACTTGTTATATCAACTGGGAGGAAGTTAATCCTCCTTCCAGGCATATCCACTGAATGGTGATAAAGGGAAGTCTCTTGAAGTGAAGCATCTCTTGGCCACAATGTGGAGGTTAGTCCTGAAAATCCATTAAATTACCAAGGATCAACACAGATCTTGTTACCTTGCGAGAAGGTCCCATGTTACCAGAGACTTGCTGAAGTTGGAGCTGTCAGTCCAAATGGCACAAAACAGGATGCCACATAGTCAAAAAAAAATGTGAACAGTACAGTATTTCAAAGTTAAGTTTTGAAAATTTATGACACTTCTAATTTTTGTATGTGCAGTATCAGAGCTATAAGCTGTTGTAAAACCTGTCGAAGCAGTGAACTGCAGATATCACTGAAATATGCACTACAACAACTGTGATAAATTATTATTCTCAAGCTGATAGAATATGTGTAATAAGAAGTGATGCATATCTTTCAGTATTCGCTACAAAGAAAGTGAGTTTCTGTTTGTATCTGTTTAATATAGTCAGATTTTTCCACATATCCTTTAGCCTGCAGTGATGCATATTGTTATCATATTGAAGATACAGGTTCCCTATATTTTTGTCTTTATTGATTTGAGTTTGTTGTACAAGGTCTGGCCAGTGAGAGATATCATCACAAAATTTGCTAAGAAGACCAAGAAAGTTGATGTTGTTCTCTGTGATGAAACAGCTGCATCATTTAATATGACTCTGTGAGTAACTAGCAGCTGTTCTTTATTTTTTAAACTAGACTATTGTTAACTATTTATCACAGTTACTGTAGTGTTTAGTATGGTGGTGTACTGAAGTATTGCAAAAGTCTTTTAACTTCTCCCCTGTCCTTCATCAGTGATTTATAAGATAAACCAGTTATGGTATTCAAAACATATGTTACATTTTCTTAGACAAATAGCTCATGTTAAAACATATGTTATTGTTAATACAGGAAAAATACTTTACTTGTTAGTTCATGACTTCAGTTATATTTCATATGTAGCAGCTATAATACAAGATTTTTTTATATGTGTAATGTAACAAAGCTGACAAATAAAGCCATAAATAAACTGGATTCTGTAAAAGGTATCTAATTAAAAAAAATAGGTTGGAATAGCAGTAAAAAATGTTCCTTATTGGTAGAAAATGTCTTGAAAGTTTGAGAAAATTATGTTTTTATCATAAAAATCCTTTACGTGTGGTGATATTTTTGTCTTTCTTGTTTCAGTGTTAAGAATTATACTTGATGTGAAATTCTTTCTTATCACAGTTTATATACAACAGTGTTTTTTTTCTATAAAAAATATATACAGATAAAGAATGTAAATACTCAAGTTATTTTTGTTATACATTTAGGATATTTTAAATATCCTTTTTATCTTTTAAATATCCTTGTATGATTGACATTTGAGTTTTTAAAATATTTTCAAATACTTCCAGATGGGATCATTTTGTCCACATGGCTGAGTCTTGGGTACCTTGTGAAACAGGTACTTTATATGCAGAAGTAAATTTGTGAAGCAAAGTTGTTTTGCGTTGATTCTAACTTTAGTATGTCTGATCTAAAGTCTGCTGATGCAGTTGTTTTGGAAAATGATGAAAGGATGCATTGAGTAACTGAAAGTGGTGAATCTATTATAAGTATTATAGTTAGTAATAGATGTGGTTCTAAGGACTGCAAACGCGCCACAAACAGCCTCTGGCAGTCAAGTCCAGCTCCTGGCCTTCCCGTGGCAGAACTGTTTAAACTGACAGGAGAAGGGGCGAGGGCGAATATCTGGCGCCTGAAAACCAGTTACTTAGGGTAGATGAGTGTCACGTTTGGTAGCTCATCTGCCGCTGTTGGCGAGATCTTCAGCTGCCGTGCGTGGAGCGGTGCTCTTCCCGGCCAATGAAGAAATTTGCAAATGAGGTTGCCGCGCAGCATCACTGCGGAAAAGGTGGTTGAAAGAATAAAGCGAAGCAAACAGTCAAATCACGGCACCTCTGGTCTGGAGGTCGGCCACGTCCTGAGTGCAGTCATATCGGGTGAAATGCATGAACCGGCTTGTCCCAGAGGTTAAGTCACTGCTGGCTTGACTTTTCAAATGCCGCGCGTGGAGTGAAGCTCCTCCCGGTTAAGGAAGTAAATGCAGAAATAAAGGTTGCTGTGCGGCGCCGATGGGAAAAGGTGGTGGAAAGTGAAGTTTATGTCCAGTAATATCGCTACGAGAGCTATACCACGGCACCTCTGCTCTAGAGGCCGCCTACGTCCGAAATACACCTACACTGGTGAAATATGCCTAAACCGGCACACACCAGAGGTGGAACTCGATGGCTAGACATGTCATGCCACCTCCGCTCTAGAGGTCGGTAACGCCTGATAAACACCCATACTGGTTAATTTTGCCTAAACCGGCTCATACCAGGGGTGAATCTTGAAGGCTATGAATGTCACAGTACCTCTGCCCTAGAGGTCGGTCCCGTCCCAAACACGCCCATACTGGGATAATGCCTAAACCGGCTCAACCCAGGGGTAGAAGTCACTAGTGGCGAGGATTCGTCCTCCTGGACAAAAGCTCCATCCTGGTCACAACTAGGAAGGGTAGCAGCCACGACCACAAAATGCTGAAGTCGGAGACACTGGACCAGGGAAGTCTAGATAGGCAACCACCTCTCACCCGGCGGGGATGTCTGCGTATCCTAATCACGCTGAGGTTTTCCGGTGAGAAAGTCCAACCCTGGACTGGATGGGCAACCACCTCTCACCCGGCGGTGATACACGGGTATCTCAAAACACGTCGAGGTTTTCCGGTGAGAAAGTCCAACTCTGGCCTGGGTGGGCTAACGCCTCTCACCCAGCGGGGATGCACTGATATTCCAAACACGTCGAGGTCTTCCGGTGAGAAAGTCCAACCCTAGACCAAACTGGTGCAATGAAAACCACGGTGTCACGCAATCCCGCTTCCGAGACCCACCAAGAATACAGGCTAAAGCACTGTGATACTCTGAACCCCTTGTGGTCCTTTCGTGGAACTCGTGTGGTCTATTTTGGAACACAGAGGGGACCACGGGACCTAACGAGGACCACATGCGTGAATTCAGTAGGTTCACAGTGCGGTTTTTGGTGGTAGAAGTGAACGAAGAAGAAGAAGAAGTAATAGATGTAATTTCTATCTTTGAAACTGTTATTAAAAGTTGTATAAAAATTCTGTTCATAGTCTGTTCCCTTTAAGATAGTGAAGCATACGTATATGACTAGCCTTCTGTTTTTGTTTGATCTTCAAGTTATTTTTGCTGCTGATGTAAAGATCAGCTTCAGCGATTTTCATTCCTCAATGGTAGCCAGCACAAGCTGTAAGACAATTCTGACAGTGGATCCAGGTCAGTACAGCATCAGTGTACCGTGATCATTTTTGACAGCATAGTGACATTGGTGTGCACTGTTATTATTTCTTAATTGGAGGTCTGAGAAATATTTCTATATCAGTAGTAAAAATCTGTGAGAAATCATTTATTAGTTCTCAAGTGATCAGAACATCTGATGTTGTATTTGCAACAATTTCAGATGGTTTGGAACATTGTTTCCCAAACCTTTTTTTGGATGTCCTGCCTGAATGCCTCAAAGATTTTGATGCCCCCCCCACCACCTCCCCCCACAATATAATAGTCAACCAAGTTCTTAAAAAGTATAAGTATATTCAAATTTCCTCCAAGGCTATTCAGAGGATAAAGGTATGAGTTGTGAAACAGTGTCGTTGCATGTGGTCAAACCATAAGTGCCTTGCTGCCTAGTCAGCAGTTGACCAGAAACTACCAACTAGCATTGGCATCAGCATGAACTCTATAGCTAGCGCCATCATTCCTCTTCATTCCCAAAGTGTTAACCCTGGTACCCATTTTTTTCTTGAGGCTGGGTGAACCCTGGGAGTTTTTTGTGAGCCACAGTTTGACCGCCACTGCCATGGGTGGAAATTGAAACTTGGTCGCTTGGTCGGCGAGGAGTGACTAATACACATCACTAACGTGGCTCCCAGACTATTCAAATTGCCCCTTAAATTATTCAGATTGGCCTTTCTGTGGAGCATACACTCGACATTGGGAAACACTACTTTAGATAAAGAATTTTATTTACAGGTATTAATCATTAAGTTTTTAGATGTTTTTTTTCTTGATAAATATCTGAATCAAGCTCTTAAATTTTTATTATTTAAGAGAAAAAAAATGTGAACAACAATTATTATTTAGATTAATAGTTACTTTTCATGAAAATATATATTTGTGACATACAGATTGCTCTTCACAAACATTGGTTTACTGTATATACTCAAGCATTACTTGGATTCTTGTACTGATGTTACAATTTACTCATATGCTGTAGTGTTACTGGGTGTTTCAGTAGTACATTGGACATTGCTTTTTTTTTTTTCCCACGGTAGTGTATTCAGACTTACCCAAGAAGAAAACTTATTTCTTTGCAGACATCCCAGAAGCCCAGAGTTTGCAACAGTTTGTGATAAATCAGAGCTTATACATGTCTGCTGATGGCAGTGTGTGTGCTGACAGCAAGGACCCAGACAGTATATTTTTCTCTTTTTTAAATAGATTTTTTAAATGTTTTATTGACCCTCATAAATTAGATATTGAAACACAGATTAAATTCTTGAGAATAGATATTTTCATAAGAACTAAAACCTGTCTAAAAATAACATACCAGGCCAAACTTAATGTTTAGTTGTAAATGTATATGATCAAGTCAGTAAGCATTAACAGTGCAAACATTCTCATAAATCACACAATGTACACTCATTTTTCTTTGTTGTTCTCTGCAGTCTTTTTTTTTTTTAAGATAAGCTTGCAATCCTTCATCATTCATGACAAGTGGGTTTTTTAAAATTGCAGTTTGTACCCTTGCAGTTAGGTTTTATATTTCACTCATTTTTGACAAAATTTTACTTTGATGTACCATTTGTATCACATCAGGTTGATATACCACTTGTACTGCTACAAATAGAATTCACTCAGTTCCCACAAGATTTTGCTGTGTTATACCATTTGTCACAGTGGTCCATTTTGGCAATCGGCAATTCATAGCTGACATGCTGGTGTCAAGGTTGGTGAACAAAAGCTGACCAGTACCTTGTTCCAGCACTCTGTTGGTACCCAAAGTAACAGGCCTAGTCTGACTAACAGGGCAGGGATCACTATAGTCTCCCTGGCAGTGGAGTCTGCTAAAGAAGTATTGCACACCCCACTGCCTTTTTAGCTGGACTCAAGTATGGAAAAAAAATAGCTTCCATAACCCACTCCCAAGCTAACACGATGCTGTGCCTCAACACCTTCATAGCACCCGCTGCAAAGAACACCAGCTCACAGTTCCAGGAGACTGTTCCAGGAGACAGTTCCAGGAGACTGTTCTAGGAGACAGTTCCAGGAGACTGTTCCAGGAGACTGTTCCAGGAGACAGTTCCAGGAGACAGTTCCAGGAGACTGTTCCAGGAGACAGTTCCAGGAGACTTCAAAAGAAGAAGAAGACTGTTGTTCACCTCCTTCCAAACTTTACTTTATCATTTATAAGATTTCTTCATTTCAGGATGAATAAACATTGATTTTTCCTGCTCCAGTAGAATCTGTGTCAGATAAACACATAATCTCTCCTCTCAGTTGAATCTATCACAAATGTCTTGACTGTGAGAAATGCCAAAACTCTTCAGAAAGATGTGGCCTGTAACACTGGTCAGCCTGGATATGCTGTGGTGTATGCTTTCTTATCACACTTTGATATTGATGGAGACCTGAAAACAGTGCTAAAAGATGTGTGGTATGTGGAGTAAATGGATTTTACCTTTCCTAGATTAGCTGGAGGGGAAAAAGTACCTATTTTAAATCAGTGTGAAATTAAAAATAGTAAGGGGACCTAGAAATCCTGGGACAACAAAATAGTTCTCACGTCTCTACAGGACACGCATTGCCTAGTTATGAGAGTAAAGCATCTCTGCTTTATACTGAATGTTTAGCACATTAGCCATATGTGATTACACTGCTGCTCATCTTCACATTGCTACCTTATATTTACACAGCTACTCCCCTTACAGGAGTCCAAAGTTAGTTATTCATTCATTTCCTTCTTTCTCTTGTGTCTACTTTATTTTATATTGCTTTAGATTTTCAAATAAATAACTTATTTTTCCATAAAAAGAAAAAAAAAAGCTCACGTCAATGTAATCAGTATACACTGGTGCGCCTCATCTTGCAAGTATAAACTTTCAGGTCAGAGAAGCAGCTTTCCAACATAAGTGTTGTTCATTTTTTTTTTTTCAGTTGGGTTGACTAGAATGTACTGAAAAATGTTTGCTACATCTTTATCATCCTCTCACACAAATGTACTGTCTCAGGCAAATCCAGGTCTTGCCTCTCTGTTTTTCTTATATTATCCTCCATAATCCTTGTTACTGTAGTCTAAAATATTTAATTAGCAGCATATTATGTGCACATTTCATCAGACAGCATTTATTATTTATCCGTTCATTAGATGCTGTGTTGACAAACAGTGGCAATTCATTGTGTGTGTCACCTATGGTATTTGTAATCAGACAGGTGCCTTTCATTTCTTGTACCGCATGAGGCTCTTCAGATATTTTTCTCCTAGTGTGGCTCTCTTTCTTTCTCTTTGAGTTTTTCAGTGATTTTCAGGTGGCTTCTGCCTTCTGATTACACATCCAAAGTATTTTTATTGTTGTTTTCTTTATGATTGTAATTGGTTTTTTATTTTGAGTGGTTCTGGAACTTTTCTGAAAATTTTCTCATTTATTTTTCCGTTTGTTGAGGATACTGCATCATTCTCCAGAACCATGTCTCTATCACCTCCATTTTCTGTTTCATGTATCAGTTTATCGTTTGAACCTCACAAGTATAGCATAATATTGGCTTTATTTATCACAGCATTTATTGTGCTTGATCATTTATATATGCACTGCATTATTTTCATACTTCAACAATAACTGTTTAGATCTTACATAATGTGAGGTATTTTGTTAATGTCACATGTAGTGAATATGTTACAGTGTTTGATCCCTGAAATATGTAAAGTTCCAGATGTCGGAGACAAGTTTACGAGAGCTCTGCTTACATTTGCAGCAATTCAGACTGCATAGGTGGGGACCCTATTCTTGATGATCACAATGATGTGGAGTACAGGTTAGGGTATTGTTTATGAAACAGTCTTGTATCACATCTCTACCAGGGAGAGTAGCTGCATCCTTTTATATTTTCATACATGGCTTGAGTCAAAGACCAGTTTTCACAGCATGAAATATCTGCAAGTATTTCATGAACCTATGTTTAATAATATATTGAACCATGTAAGAGTCTAACTCCCAAAATAAAGACACAACCACTAAGAAACATCCAACAAATGATGATCAGTGACCCATAGCTGGCTGCTTGCATCAGGGTTGGCTAATCATAATTGGCCAAGACCCTCTTTTACCTCCTAGTGGTGTCCCTGTAAACAGACTGTAGTCCGGCCAGCTGAAAAGGAATGGCAGCAGGAAGACGAACCTGTTCCAAAAAATGCATCAAGACTGGTCTAAAGTATGCATCGAGCTGAAGTTGGATGCATTGGGCCAAAAGGCGCATAAGTGTGACACAATGTAACCAACACCTTTTTGAGGGTGAATATTGAAGAAGAAGAAGATAGTCAACAAATGTACTGGAAACAACCTCATTTTTGTTGATTAGTTTCTTAAAGAGTTGAATTCTTTCCAGACTAAATGTTTACGAAGAATTAGAAAAATATTTTGGCCAAACACCATAAGAAATAACATCTTATTAGCAGAAATGCAGATGAAACCACTGACAACAATTATTGAGGAAAGACGCTGGCGATGGTTGGGACATGTTCTCCGAATGACTGACAACTCACTTTCCAAAAATAGCACTAAGATGGACACCACAGGGGAGCAGAAGTAAGGGTAGACCAAAAGAGACATGGAGAAGAACAACAGAAAGGATGTTGAGCAATAGAGGGCTCACCTGGGCAAGAGCAGAAAAAAAGGCGAAGGACAGGCATTTGTGGAAAACCCTTGCGGAAGCCCATGTGCCCTGGGCACTTTAGGTTCAGAGAGAGAGAGAGTTTCTTAAAGCCACATTAGAGGAATATCTACAACAGAACATGGATAATTTAACATGAGCATCTAAACACCACAGTAGGAAAATTGAGGTTAAAAAAAAAAAAAAACTAAAATCATGTCCAGTGAAGAGCATCCAAGATTATCAGCCTTTGAAACAAATGACATTTTTCAAATAACTAAGGAAAACTGATGTGAAATTCAAAACATGTAACAAAGCTAATCAGATAAAAGAGAAAAACTGATGCAGAAAGAGGACTGTACAACAGTCTTCCTCTCCGCTCTGTGTTTTCTGTGTCAAACTGGGACATTAACATCTACAAATGAAAATTGTCATGACAGAAATGAGATGTTTGAGGAGAGATGTTGTTGATTTTCCTCAAAGGTGGCTGAGTTTAACAAGAAGAAACAAAATCAGAAATGACACAGTCATCAATATTAAACATACATCTAGAAACAGTAAGTGAAACATTTTGGCCATGTTTCATGATTGATACTATACACATATATCACTTAAGACACTTGCACTGTGAATACAGGGAAACATTGCAGGAGATGAAGAAACTATAAAAATGTTAAATATCCCATTTTCCCCACCAGTCTTCTTTTTTATGAACTGGTTATCTATCTGGTTACATTACTAATTTTTAATTGTATTGTTTTACTTTCATATCTGTGCTAGAGAGAGAGATGGTATATTTTTAGTACAGTATCATGAATAATGCTTGCCAAACTACCTTTAAAATTTTCTCAAATTATTTTAAACTGACTGGTTGTAACTAATCAAAAATGATAGAAGAAAGACATTTTCAGGATTTTTACTTAAAATTATGAAAACTTTATTGAAGTATAAAATTATTTTCTCTGTTGCACCATTTTTAGAAAGACTGTCCTACTTTGATAATTATATAACTGGCTGTGATACAGTGTGTGCAGTGTGATATGTTTTCCTTGCAGCATTACAGTTAGTTTGTCAGACCACACAGGCAGCTTAGGGTTTTGTCACCTCCTTCCAAGTGTAGCTGAACAGCTCTTAGGTTGTAAGGTTAGTATATGTTCTTTCTTTAACTGGATCTCAGTAATTTGTGTGTATCCATTTCAGAATATGTTTTTCAAGCCTAGGACTCTTATTAAGGTCATGGTGATCTAAGACCATATATGTGCTTCAAACAATGATAATCACAGTGGTCTGAGACCTTTATGTGTGCGTGAAGCAGTGATGATCACAGTGATCTGAGACCATTATGTGTGCGTGAAGCAGTGATGATCACAGTGATCTGAGACCATTATGTGTGCATGAAGCAGTGATGATCACAGTGATCTGAGACCATTATGTGTGCATGAAGCAGTGATGATCACAGTGATCTGAGACCATTATGTGTGCATGAAGCAGTGATGATCACAGTGATCTGAGATCATTATGTGTGCGTGAAGCAGTGATGATCACCGTGATTTGAGACCATTATGTGTGCATGAAGCATTCACAGTGATCCAAGCCCATATATGTACTTAAGACGATGATAACCATTGTGGGCTGAGACTATATATGAACTTAAAGACATAACAGCTGTTAAGACTTGTCTACACATTCTGGCTTGGCACTGTGTATGCACGTGAGTTTTAATTAAAGTAATTTTTTTTTTATAGGCTGATGCCACACACTAATTTCTCCCTGTAGGCAAAAGATTTTAAGAATCTTGCTGAAGTGGAAAAAACACAAATCAAATGGAACTATCTTCTAGAAAGGATGAAAGCAGTACTAAAGGTGTGTATTGTTATCTGTGACCTGCTAATGTTCATACTTATCAAGTGCTATGAAAGTTTTCAAGTGCTATGAAAGTTTTCAAGTGCAGTGAAAGTTTTCAAGTGCAATGAAAGTTTTCAAGTGCTATGAAAGTAGGTTTCTTCACCATGCCTTTCTTTCAGTATTAGTTAACTTGACTGTGCATTTCTGTCACAGTAATACAAATGAGAGTAATATCTTCATAATCTGTTCATTGTGATCCTAGAATAAATTTAGCTAGGATAATTAAAGTTGAGTTAGTTGATAAAAGTCATGAGACATGATTTTGGAGAATGGATGTTTCCTACCAGTATAAAGAGCAAGCATTCAGTGCCCAAACATTTTCTTATTCTTCTACGCTCTGATTCAGATGAAGAGAGTTGAAGGCAGGGCTGACAACAGATGTTACGTACGAGTTCTGTCACTGGAAAAGGCTAGCCCAGCACAACTGATGGAGCAAGCATTCACAAAAACTTAGTTCTGAAAAAAAAAAAAACCACTTATGTTCCACCTTAATTATACTGAAAACACTTTTTTTAAATGACTGTTGACTGTATATATATATATATATTTCATGTAATATTTAGAAATAAGATGTCTTTTGAGATACAGGCTTGACTGTTAAATTTAATGCATAATCCGGCAAGGAGTTAATGCTATAAGAAAAGATGCTGATTGTCACATCATTTATGTTATTATTCCTTTTTTTAATTATAAGGTTCAGACCCTCTTCTGATGGAATTATCATCTTCATCTGAATTTGTAAGCTCTTTATATCACTAAAAGACATGGATCACAATAGTTTTATGCATTGACACCACAGTTCTTTAACTTGAGTATTTTCATGCGAATACACAAGAATGCAGCTGTTGTTTTTTTTTTAAATGACCTACTAGCAAGATTTAAGCTTTCAAAAGATGTTGATGAGAACTCTGTGCCCTCTGCTTTACCTCAACAGAGAATATTTTACTCTGATCTATTTCTTCAACAGGGTCACGGGTCACTTAATATACTGTTATTTAAAGCTTCTTCTTCTTCGTACGCTTCTACCATCAAGTTCGCTCTGTGATCCTACTGAATTTACTCCTGTGGTCCTCGTGATAGTCTCATTTAGGATGGAGGCTCAGAGCATCGTGTGGGTTGGGCCTATATTCTCGGTGGGTCACAGAAGCAAAATTGCATGACACTGGTTTTCGTTGCACCAGTAGGCTGCACTGGTCCAGTGTTTCCGACTTCAGCGTTTTATGGTCATGACCGTTACCCTTCCTGGTGGTGACCAGGAGGACAAATCCTCACCATTAGTGAGTTTCAAGCTTGGGTTAAGCCAGTTCAGGCATATTATCCCAGTTTTGATGTATATAGGATGTGGCCGGCCTCTAGAGCAGAGGTGACACTGTGGTTTTCATTGCACCAGTTCAGCCTTGAGTTGGACTTTCCCACCGGAAAACCTTGACATGGTTAGGATATGAATATATCCCTGCCGGGTGAGAGGAGGTTGTCTATCTAGGTTGCACTGGTCCAGTGTCTCTGACTTCAGTGTTCTGTGGTCGTGGCCGCCACCCTTCCTGGCTGTGACCAGGATGGAGCCCCTGCCAGGGAGGACATATCCTCGCCACTATTGAGTCTCACCCTTGGGTTAAGCCGGTTTAGGCATATTATCCAAATTCTGGCACACACAGGATGTGGCCAGCCTCTAGAGCAGAGGTGCCATGATACGGGTAGCCCTTACTGCGAGACTACTGGCCTTACCTATTTAACTTCACATAACACTTCCCGGGCCTAAGATGAGAAAATCCATTTTCCGGTTTCCATGTGTTGTTGCCTGAAAGCCGGATTTGCCATCTTTGATAGGTGTCGTATTCAAGCTGTTTCTAGCTTGTTATTTAAAGTAATTTTTAGTTGTCTGTATTTTTACAGCAAAGTTAATATAATAAAATATTGTTTTCAATCTTCATAACTAAAAAAAAAATAGAAATTTCGCGGTTTTAGCTGTTGGGAACACGTGTATACAAGATTTTGCCCTGATTTTTTGCCAGACTGCCCCAGTGATGACTAAAAATCACTGTTTAATGATTCTAGTAATGAAATTGATGTGTTTCAAAGTGATTTCTATGATGGTGATTGGATTAAAAATATGATTACAAGGCACGGAGTTGCTGTGTCAGAAAGTGTAAGTTTGAGTAGCAGAGATTGTGATTCAGTGTCAGGATCTGATGCACCAACAGTAAGTATTTTACATTTTTCATGTGATATAGCTAGCAGTGATATAGGTGTGTGGATAACATTGATTCTACACTAGTTCTTGAAAAATTTCTAGGAAATCCTGGTGTTTCAGTGAATGTAAACACACCAGACAGCATAGAGGACATTTTCAGTACAATGTTTGGCAATGATTTTTTTAAACTGTTAGCTCATCATGAAAAGTTATACCGTGCACAAACCCAACACATGAACAAGTAAAAAAGTAAAGGTAACCCTGTCATGCCTTAGAGGCACATAGGGATATGGTGTTAGTGCCCATATTTTCCATGACCTGTGAGCACACTAGAGGGTGATATGGTCAGTATCGCGCCTGGCTGCCTTTCCTTCCCCAACTCCAGAAGAAGCCGGGTACCCATTTCTACAGCTGGGTGACTGGGGTGCCGCCGGCCGGTTTCGAACCCCCGACCTTCGCCATGAGAGACCAGTGCACTAACCACTTCACCACTCAGACACCCAACATATGAACAAACCTACTGCCTTTTTGTCTGAACACAGACATGAAAAAATTCTTTGGATTGATAATTTTGATGGGCCAGACTAGGAAACCACACAGGAAAGAGTACTGGACAACAGACTCTCTTCTTGAAACATCAGTATTTTCAAAAACAATGAGCAGAGCTAAATTTGATCATCTTCTGACATTTCCACATTTCTCTGACAGCTTTCAGACACTTCCAGAAACAGGTAGAATTAGCAAAATAAAACTTCTGCTGGATTATTTTTTGCCTAAATTTCAGGAGTTGTATAAACCAAAACAGCAGCTTTCGACTGATGAAAGAAAGACAAAAGACTTATCTGCATGATATCAACAATAGTGATTCACAACAGTGATTATCTGGAATAGTAAAGGATCATGTCCCGGTGAAGCCTGAGGATGAAGGCACTAAAAAAGCACCATCAAGGAAGTGCAGAGTGTGTTTGGTCAGTGAGAAAAAGAGTGAAACAAAATTTATTTGTAAAAGTTGTCAAGTCCCAGTGCATCCAGATAATTGTTTCACAAGATATCACACACTCAAGAAGTAATAGAGGGTCTTGGGAGTTTGTCTACTAACCTGGATTAATTTATCTCAGTGGTGAGTAGAGATATACATGTTTTTCTAAGTCCACTCAAAAAAGTTCATTTTCCTGAAAACTGGGGGTTTTTCAGGGTAAATAACTGTGGTCCACAACGTGTTAAGCCTTTCCATCAACTTTTTCCATGGCGGTGCTGCGCACCAACCCTAATCACATTTTTCTTCATTGGCACGGCAGCCGAAGAATCTCGCCAACAGAGAGTTATTTAAAGCAAAATGGATCTTAGCATTGATTTAAATACTGTATACTTGATAAGCGTCAACTAACAGTGCCTGATAATTTGCTTATTCGGTCAGTCATTTGCATGTCCCTTGTGGAACTTTGCCTCCCTAACAGCTCTCCTGTAGGCCTCTTGGTTGTAGGCAAGATGCCCTGCTGCTGATGCATCCATTTGCAGTGATAGTTAATTTGCTTATTACTTACACAAATTAATCAATGGCATGTAAATATTTGCATCTTGACTCTACTGCATCAACAATGAGCATCACTTAAAACACAGAAGTATGTGAAAATAATCTGTTAATTTTGTGAGAAATGTCATTTTCATGTATATGAACATCACAGACAGGATATAGGAGTTTGTGTTAAGAGTGTTACCTTTGATCTTAAACAAGTCTAAGTTTCAGTTATGAAGTTTTTCAATGTTTAGAAAGTTAACTGGCATACTTTAATTATAATTTATATGTCTGAAATTGTGTATGTTGCATTCACAATAAAATAACAGTGACCACAAGCATTGTTTGTCAGATCATCATCTGTGATGTTTGAAGAGATATGATGTATTTGCATATGTCTCGGTATTGCTACCTGTCTTGTATGTGAGTGTGTATGAGGGCACAGATGCAATGACATGATGGAAGACTGCAGTTAGAAACAATCATCAGTTATGAAGGAAGACTGCAGTTAGAAACAATCATCAGTTATGAAGGAAGACTGCAGTTAGAAACAGTCATCAATCATACATAAAGGAACATTGCAGTTAAAACAATTATGACATGAAAGAAAACTGCAGTTAAAACAGTCATAACATGAAGGAAAATGGTGATTAAAACAATCATGACATGAAGGAAGACTGCAGTTAAAACAATCTTTTTTTTTTTTTGTTAAAAGGACACAAAAGTCAAATCAAGTCAAATTCATAAATCTTTTATTTGCAAATAACAAACATATAAATAAATAACTCACAAAAATTTTATGTAGATGAACAGAAAGGTCTTTTCTCCATTTCTGCCTGAATTAGTTCTGAAAGTTTTTAACAGAAATTTTGCAATGAATAAACAAGGCACAATTTGCAATGTAGGAGATTTATAAATAAACATATATTTAAAAAAAAGCAGATGTACAGTTCACTATGAGTGATATGAGCATATAATGATGTATGCAACATCCTTTGTTCTCCATAACTAATCAGTAAACTGGTACAGACATGAAAATGTTGATATATCTTGGCACTAAAGTGGACAGAGAAATGAACTGATATCATATGCTCAGCCATCTTAAACCTCATGAAACCCAAATTCTCACACAAATGTGACAGACAAATTTGTCCTATTTTTCCCCACAATCCCACCACAGTGGAATATATGCTGTACTAGACCTACAAGAACTTCTGCATTCACAAAAGTGTTCATAATTCACCATAACTTTTACAGTCAGTTTAAAATAATGTAGTCTTTGGGCAGGAATTCATAATCACAAAAGTTAACTATTTTATATCGAATGGTCCCACCATTTTCCAAGTATACTGGGATCAGTCTCATAAATTGTGTTAATATCTCGAGTTCAAAGGAAGATGTTATGGCAGTGCACTCTGTTGAGCTGGGAGCAGGTTATGGTGGCTTCTTTTTTTTTTTTTTTTCAGTCAGTGGGTGCAGCTAAAAAGTAGGGGATGTGCACTGGTTCTTTAGCAGACTCCACTGCCATGGACTGGGCTTGTTACTTGAGGTACCAACAGAGAGGCTGGACTGAGTCTTAGCAGCTTTGATTAGCCAACCCTGACAGTAACAGGTCAGCTATGAATTACTAATTGCTGAATCAGACAAGAATTTCCCTGTAGTATCTTCTTAATATGCAACATAAATGTTTTATACAATCCTTTCGCTGAGATGATAAAACACTGAAGAATGGGGTTACTGCTAGTCAGTTGTTGCTGATTGTAACGTATTGGCTTTGTTATGCATGAAAGCTCCACTGTTCATAAATACAGGATGCCATGACAACCCACCATCTAACAATCTGGTGTCACAATTCATCTTATGATTATGCACCAGACACTGCTGACTGTGAACACACCCCTCTTTGCACATGCAAAACAGGCATCCAGATTCTAGAGCACATCTTGCAGATCCGTCCCCTATACCAAGAAGCCCAGACCCAGCTCTGGCCACAGGGAGTTACACTGGAAGACAAACTCTCAGGTGCAAAGCATGACCCCCAAAAGACTGCACAATTTATCCAGAAAATAAATATAGATGCCTGAAGCCAGAACCATAGAACACAGAAGAAGAAGAAGTAATGAGAATAAAATATTTATTCACAAGTGTGTGTTTTTTATGCATAAAAAAAAGACAGTTACATAATCTTTGCACAAGTTTGTTCACTACTACTGTTTCTTTTTTCAGTCATAAATTTGACAGCATATAAACTTGTACCCCAAAACCAAGATTTAGATGATCATTCAAGTTCTCCATAAACATCTGAAAATTACAAAATGTTGGGATAAACTGTTTTCTAAAACTGGATTACATGCAGTCTTCGTTTTCTTTCATGACAGAAAATTTGGTCAACACATGCACAATTTACAATCTGGAAACAACTCCTGTAGATGATAAGCTAGTGCAGAGTTCATGTAATAATAATTTCTGTTGCCAAATCAGGTATAAAGATATAAATGTAAGATAAAAAGCTCTAGAAAACATTAGAAATAAACCTTAAAAACAAAATGGAGACAAGTTTCTTTGAAAAAAAGTTTTTTGTCAGGAAAAAAAAACCCTGCGGTGTTAAAAATGTCTACCGTTATTAGAAATGGTCACACAGTATACAGTCTGTGCAGTCAGTCCATATGAGAAAAGGTCACATGCTATAAAGACTGTGTGGTCAGTTCATATCAGAAATGGTCATGCAGTAAAAAGTCTGTGCAAATCAGTCCACATTAAGTTGGCCACACATTCACTTCTTATTGCAGGGTACAAGGGTACAAGTTGTTTGACAAACATGAAATACTGCACAGTCCAGCTTGCAAAAGTAACAAAACCCCACAGATTCTCATAGAGAAGCTAGTGTTGCAGTTACTGTAAATGTTGAATATCAGATAAAGATTGTTCACGAACATGTATCACTTTTAAACTGGCTGGCGTCATCAGTCAGGCATCAAATTACTCATACACCCTTACAATACAAAGGATGATATATGTACAGCTGGTTATCAGTGAGTTTAGTATACAGTTATATCTTATAAATATAAAAACATCTTCACAATATCAATTGTTTCATTGCAGACATATGAAGTTATTACAAACAAACAAAAAATGTGAACACACATGAAAGAACTAGGTTATGTTTCTTACATATCTTTCTTGGGACAGGATAAAACCTGACATTTTACACTATTTGCATGATAACACTCACCCCCCCCCCCCCCACACACACACATTCTGACCTGTTTTCATCATAAGGATCCTGAGCACTGCCACTTTGTCAATACAAACGTACGTATCAAGTGTTTTGGAGAATGAGTATTAGTGTTTCACTTAAAAAAAAAAGTAACAAAACAAATGACAAAGCTATGCTTGGCAAGTTAAGGAGATATGGGGAGGAGGGAGAGAACAGATGAATTGGTACAGGTATTGTAAATCTGAAATAAATAACTGTTTTTTAGTGATTGAGTTTCTTTTTTGTGAGATGAACTGTCATACAAATGAACGACGATCTATAACCGACACATGGTTCACCAACAGGTTGAATTTTAAATGATCAAAGTTGGAACCATGTGAGGGAAGAACATTTAATGGCAGATAACTCTGTGGCAAAACAAGTTTTAAAAAAAGAAGCATGCCTGGAGTTGACTAGCATAAAATTAATCAAAACGACAAGAAATGACAAATGAATAAAGTTATAATGTCAAGATTTTCAGAATTAGGCACCAGAGTTTGATACAGTCTGCTTCAGCTATGAGATGGCTCTCTGCAGATTTTTGTGGCAACTTTCTGTTTCAATTTAAATTCCTCCAGTACATCTGCACAGGCTGAGCACTCTTATAATACATGTTTTGGTTAATTCCCTCAAGTGACTGACAGATTATATCATGCAATGAGAACTTCCAATACAGCTGAGCACATTCAAGTTACCAGAAAAATGACAGCTCTATACAGCTGAAATCATTATTTTTATTCATAAGTACATATGTTTCAAAACAAAATAATAATGACCACAATTTGCAGTTGAATGAGCTGCTCGTTTGATTGTCTGTATGAGATTTATGAAATATGATATATAAACAATATCAAATGTAATGTTATTTCTTACAAGGAAAAAGGAATACAAAGTCACAGTCTGACGACAAAAAAAAAAATATCAGTAAAAATTGATCTGGGAAATATTACTATCACCAAACAAAAAAGAAAAAAGACAGCACTGTATGTGTTGAAATAAACATAATAAAACTGTGAGGCCAAAAAAGAAAAAAACAAACTGGTATACAAGGAGAAATAGGTGCTTTGTTCATGGCATATGAGACTTCATGCACATTTCCTGTCCAGATGATGATGCTGGGGATCCTTTTTTAAGCTCTGTGCTGAAATCTTTTGACTTAGAAAACTATATCTTCATTTACAAATTACAGAGAATATTACATTAATTCTCGCTTGCAAACTAAAAAACCTTGAAAATCTGGTGCTTGTAGGAACAAAATGAGTTTTCTGTCCCCTGAATTTCATAGGTAAAGTAAAGGTAAAGGTAATCCTGTCATGCCTTAGAGGCACATAGGGATATGGTGTTAGTGCCCATATTTTCCTTGACCTGTCAGCACACTAGAGGGTGATATGGTCAGTATCACGCCTGGCCGCCTTTCCTTCCCAAAACTCCAGAAGAAGTCGGGTACCCATTTCTACAGATGGGTGACTGGTGTGCCTCATATACTTCCAAAATGATGCACATTAAAAATTATATTAATTTGAAAATTTTTATGGAATGACTGAATTTCAGATATTGTTAGGTGAAAAGTCATAAACTCTCATAAAGATCTTTAGGAAATTCATTTTCTTCTGATCGTGAAGCATGTTTGCGCACCAAAGAGCTAGTATGACTGGTCTCTGTCTCATCTTGGGAAAACATTGATCTTAGTTTGTTGATCATCCTAGAGAACTGGGATCTTGTATGAGGCTGGCTGGATGTCAACGTGGGATGGAAATCAAAATCAGCGACTTCTACCAGTGGATTCTTTCTCAGGCGCATGATATAAACTCCACCAATGATGATGACAATAATGCCAAGAACAACAAATACGACTGGGATGGTCAAAGCAGGCACGTTTACAGAATCTGCATTTAAAAAACAAAAAAGAGTGATATAAACAGAATTAAAATGTGTCCATGTTATCAACATAATGCTACACTACAGGGATTGTCATGCTTATATTACATGGTTGTTTGTTATTTTCTAAATCCCAAACCCTGTTGTAGTATTGCAATTTTGTTCCAAGTCCTGCTGTTCCCTGCTTGAAAACATCTTTAACTAAAACTTGACGATGAAGCTTCTATTTAACAGTAAGATTCTGTGTTGAATTCAATAAGAAATATTTATTTATTAAACTCTTAATTCATTTTTCTGATCTCCACTATAAGTAAGCAAATGAGCTGCTATCTATAAACAAGCAAATGTTTATATAAAATTCCAGGGGGTGAAGGCACCTGTCCAATGAGGCAATCGGCAATCCATAGCTGATATGTCGGCGTCAGGGTTAGCGACCCATAGCTGACCAAGACCCTGTCCCACCTCTCTGTGGTACCCCCAGTAACAGGCTTAGACTGGTTAATGGGGCAGGGATCGCCACAGTCCCCATGGTGGTGAAGTCTGCTAAAGAAGCACTGCACACCCTCTGATTTTTAGGCTGCACTCCAGAACTGAAAAAATAGCTGCCATAACCCGTTCCTACCCGGATACGATGATGTGCCTCAACACCTCTACAGCATTAGGCAAAGAACAACAGCTTGTGGTTACAGGGAGATTGCACAACCAACCAACCTGTATAAAATTCACTGAACAAACAGGATGCCAAGATGCAAGTCTTCTTACCTGGGTCGTACCCATAGAATGACTCGATTAAATGATAGCGGCTGACATCATTGTAGACAAAAAAGTGAACATCATTCCACTTAGTTGAAATGAGCCGAACTCTGACTTCATGGCTGAGTTTGTTGACAAATATCTCTGGCTTGCAGAACAAACTGACTGGAAGGCTATCATTCAGAGTTGTGACATTAACACAAACACTGGAGGGTGCACTGAGGAAGTTTGAAAAAAACACACACATACTTTCTCATGGAGTACAGAATACATTTATATACTCTTTTATATTTACTTTGAAGTAAATCAAGCTGCTGTCTCATTCCCTGCTACTGGAAACTTCTGGGTAAAACAAGTTGGTTTCTTGATTTGTCAACACAGTAAAGCAAAGTTTCTCAACCAGTGAGGGCATTTGGACCACAGACTGATAAACTAAAAATATTGGAATACTGATCTACAATGTAGATCAATAATATTCAAACAGTCAGAGTCTGTCAACTTGTGGTCACAATCCTCCCCACTCCCCCTCCCCCTGCAGGAATCCCACCACTGGCTGAGAATCCCTGCACTAGAGAATGCTGTATTCCCACGTTGTCTCTCCTTCTCTAGCTCAAGGACAGGCCAGGTACCTATTTTTATAGCTGGTATGGTTGAGGCACAAACCAGCGGAAATGAACCACCACCCAAATAGATAAGTCAAGCACATGAAAATTATATCAAGTGATGCCATTAGCTTTTGCTTCACTTTTCCCAATAGTCTTAGATATAAGATGCGAAAAGATATAAGATGCGAAAAGTCAACCATTGAGGCAGTAGAAAGATACAAACGCATGCCCCCAGATCATCCTAACAGAATAGTGGTTGATAAATGGAAGCATAATAATAGACTGAAACTGAAAACTCCAGTGCACACAGCAGAACAGTTAAACACAAGACACAAACTCCCTGAAGACAGAGAACTTATAAAAGTACCAGACATCCCACCAAACACAAACTACACACTCCCTCAAACTAACACAGACTCAATAACAAATTAGTGAACAAATCATCAGATCCCAAAACTCTAAAGCTGTGTGCACTGGAGACCATAGAATCCTACCCTAAAAATTGGATCCATGCATACACTGATGATACTCAAGGAGACAGACAATGCAGAATATGGGGTACTCATAATGTTTCAGGACAACAAGCCACATTTTCTGCTCCTTGTGGATCTCGCTGCTCCAATTATGATACAGAGATGCAGGCAATATTAGCAGCCCTGACAGCCACCACCACCAAATACAAAAACAGTGCCTCTCACCCAAAAAAACCTTGTTATTTTCTCAGACTCCCAGTCTGCTCTCCAGGCCCTTGAAAACTGGATACCATCAGTTGATCACATTACAACTGACATACTCAGTGCAATAAACCAACTCGCCTCCTATGACATCAAGACCACCCTATAGTGGATACCAGGGCATATAGATAGAGGAAATGAACATGCTGACAGACTGGCAAAGAGTGGAGCCACCACGTCACAGCCCCACATCTCCACCAACATGAGAAGAGCTAAACACATTATACACAACAACTGCAGGCAGCAGTGGATGGACAGCTGGGCCAGTAATCCAACTGGAAGATCCCTATATACACACCTGTCAAAGCCTAACCCTGGAGACCACATCAACAGCTTATGTCGTAGAGACCAATGCACAATTTTCAGATTGAGAACAGGACACATCACCCTCAATAAGCACTTACACAGAGTGATGGCTGACCACACACACCATACTGCATGCACTGCAACAGACAAGAAGAAGAAACTGTTGAACACCATCTGCTGGACTGCAGTGCATTGAAGGACCTTCAGAAGAACATGATACCACCAAACTCCTCAATCTCTGACATTCTGTATGGAGATGTGGAACAGCTGAAGAGGACCTGTACGTTTCATTATCTGGCACAAGGGAAAAAGAGTGAAAACTCATAAACCCGGGGATTGAAAAAGTCAAAGTCAAAGTTCCCAATCAGTCACGGTTCCTTAAATGGAACTAATTCCTAAATTAATATTCCTCAATAACAATGCCATCAATAAAAACTAATACTGACACTGCCACATGTATTATAATTAATTCTTCAATGCAAACAGTGGAAGGTCCACAGAATCAATGTTTCAAGTGCAAACACCAATCTGTTTTTCTGTTGAGATGTAGTACCAGTCCAGAACAGTGGTTCTTAATCTGAAGTTCATGGACCCCCTGGGGATCCATGGAAGGAATTTTGGGGGTCCAAGGACAAGCAAATGGATTGGTTCCATTAAAAAAAAAATCTTAGCATTATGTGGGTCCTATTTACTGCTTTATTTTTAACAAGAGGTCCACAGTTTTTTTCCAGGCTGGAAAGAGGGTCTTGATCTTGACACTCCACAGCAGCTGGTGTCTTGAGTGTAAGAAGCTTGGAACATAGCACCACAATGTATAGAGGACATTTTACAGTGGCTTTTCTTGCTGGAGTGGATCTAATAAGCAGCCTTCTCCCTAGGCTCCATCACATCAAGCAAGCACAGTGACCCTCACATCATTCTGTCTTAACTCCCACACATCATTTATAACAGTGCTTCCCAACCTGAGGTGTATTAAGCATTCCATGTAGCGTCAGGATTATGCACAACAACGCAGGCAGCAGTGGATGGACAGCTGGGCCAATAATCCAACTGGAAGATCCCTATATACACACTACAAATGTGACATGCAGGGAGGGATTGTGGTGAAAAATCACTGGCTTCAGAGGTCTATAACCAGAACTCCCAACCTACCAAACAACATCCTTGAGCCACAAACAATTTTTGTAATAAAAAAATTTCAACCACAATGTTTTACTGGAAAATGATGTCATGCCTATTATTAGCATTTACGGTAGTTTAAAACTGTAAAGAAAAAAAAAAGTGATTAGAGTTATTATTATTTTTTTTTGTACTTTAAAAAAGCTATTTAAATGGCTCATGGTAAATTAAGAGTTAGAAATAGTAATTATATAACAGAAACCAAAAAAAAAAAAAACCAGACTTTTTTTCTTAAAAAATCTACCTTCCAGTGCAAGTGATATTGAACACTGCCACATCCTTCAAGCTTATTCCTCTGTCTTCTTGATCTGTGTCTATCCTCCTAACAACGCATGATTCTACCGGGTCTGAAAACATATGACAAACATTTCACCCGAGCTCAAAGAAAACAGAGATACTGACAACATGAAATGAAAGAAAAGCAACTTTTTTTTTTGTGTGTGGGTGGGGGGGAGAAACGGCCTCAAGAAGTGAGAAACAGGATATAACTACAAAAAATATAGGAAGAAAACATACTGGAAATTAACAATTATGAAATGAAAGGCACAAAAGAAATAAACACGTGAAAAATGGAAGACAAGATATGAAAGAAGAGAAACTGGTAAAGCATGTTTTTGTATTGTCGCATCAAGTAAAAAAAGAAAAAAAAAACACACACAAAATAATAAACCATTGTTAACAAGCCAGTGTAAAGATAAACCTGAATATTGTCTTCCTCTATTTCTTAACCTCTAATATACTTCTTTCTACTGCAGTGCTTTCCATTATTCCGTTGCCTTTCTGCATGTTTCCCCAATGCTGTCTATTGTCAATCTCATACCGGTCAAACTTCTTTATTCACTAACTTTTTTCTTCTTCGAATTTTCAATTAAAAATATTTTCAATAAAAAAATCTCAGTTATCCATGGAACCTCTTATAACTTTATAAAAAAAAATGACTTCTGCTGGTTCCAGACCTTTTAATTTGATTGTTTTGTGTCTAAGCTTCTTTTCCATGTTTCATGTTTTTGTGTACCTATACACACCACATAGTTTTGTGACTGTTATCTCCTCCAGAAGTGTCTTTTCAATATTACCTTAGTCCTTTCTCTAATATGTTTCATTTTATTTTGTTTTGATGAAATTTTCCTCACTGTATTAAAATTGCATTATTCTTAATTATATTATCTGGTTAAATGTCTCGCATAGAAACAAATATCTCACACACATGCACAGAAATACTGATCTTATATGCATGTATAGAAATACTGATCTCACACACATGTATAGAAACACTAATCTCATACACAGGTATGGAAACAAAGATCTTGCATATAACATACATAAAAACAAATATTTTGCACAAAAACATGCATAAAAGCAAAGACTTTGCATACAAAATTGAACAGAAGCAAAGATCTTGCACACATGTACAGAAACAAAATCCTTGCATATAACAAGCATAAAACAAAATTGCATATAACAAGCATCAAAACAAAGATCTTGCATAGAACATTCACAGAAACAAAGATTCTGCATGCAACATTCACACAAAGATCTCACATACACATATAGACACAAAGATCTAGCATATAACAATTATAAAAAAAAAGATCTTGCATACAACATGCATAGAAACAGAGATCTTCCATATAACAAGCTAGCATACAATAACAGAAACAAAAATCTTACATACAGAAAACACAGAAACAACAATATTGCACATCAGAAATGCAAAAACAAAGATCTTGCATAAAACACACATAGAAACAAGTATCTTGCACAAAATACACATAGAAACAAAGCAAGCACAGAAACAAATAACTTGCACACAACAAGCATAGAAACAACAATCCTGCAACTACACACAAGGATACTAATAAATACAACTCACCTTTCATCACAACAATTTGTTGAAAATTCCAATCTTTTCAAACCTAGAACCCTGCAGTGTGCTTCTTTCTTTCAAAAGTCTTAATCTTAACACTGATGTCTTATTTACACGTTCCGTAGTCTTTTCTGAAGAACCTGATTTGGATGAATTAATATCAGGCAGCATACAGGCACTCTGATTTGTCAGTGTACACAAGTTTGGTACACTGTATCCAGTGTCACTGTTCCTTATGATAGTTACACATGACAGCGTAAAATTAGATGCTTCTGTTATGGTGACAACAAAACTTGGCTTTTTCGTGGATCCTACCAGCCTGTTTTGTTTATACCAGAAGAAAGAAAACTCCACGTCGGTCTGTAGAAACTGGTCATGAACATATGCAGTGAGCATAAGATCCTTCCTGGTAGAAAATGTGTTTGGATCTCTTTGGTAGTCCAGCATTTGAGACAGAATGAGAAATCCATTAAGATCTTCTGAAATATGGAAGACAGGTTCATGTATTTAATATGAATAACAAGTTCATGTATTTTAAAAATATATTAAAGGAACTTTCATATAATAATTATGAAAGATAATTTCATATAAATATGAGAGACAAGTTCATGTCATAAATATGAAATACAAGTCAGATAGTAAATATGAAAGCCCAGTTAATGTAATAAATATGAAAGGCAAATTCATGTACTAAATATAAATGACAAGTTCATGGCTTATATTTTCTTCACATACTGGTATTTCAGTAAGATCTTGATATTACAAAAATACCAGAACAATATGATACAGAAGTGAAGAACCGTTTTGAAATCCTGATGGCTGTACAGGAGGAGATGACACCAGATGATTTGGCTACACAGGCCAGAGATATCTTAATAACAACAGCTAATGACATGGTTCCGGTAAAGAAAACACAAAAGAATGGATGGATTACAGCAGGCACACTAGAACTGATAAAACAATGTAGAGAAATGAAGATGCAATGGAAAGTGACAAACAACAATGGGGAATATAAATCTTTAATAAAGGAAGTATGAAGAAAAATAAGAAAAAAAACAATACATACAAGATTGTTGTGAAAGAACAGAAGGACATCAGAAGTGTGGAAGAGAAAGTGAAATGTTTAAAGAAATGAAGACATTAACGAGAAATGTCACACCTAAGCCAAATATAATTTGTGTATACCTTGACAGAGACAGAGGAAATTCTAGAAAGATGGAAGGAATATTGCAGAGGAATGTATGAAACAACTGACTGTGAAAGCAGAAATCAACAGTGTGAATTATTATTGGAGGAGAAAGAACCCGAACCGACAATAGAAGAAGTTTTATGGGCAATAAAGAATCTGAAAAATGGTAAATCGCCAGGATGTGATGAGATAACAGCTGAACTTATTAAAGCAGGAGGAAAGAAATGTGCAACAATCTATCATGAACTATGTAAAAAGATATGGCATTCAGGTATTTGGTCACAAGAATGGAAAAGAACTGTATTCATCTTATCTTATATCCTTCCCGTACCGTTAAACATCACAAAGGGCTCGCAAGGTAGTTCGCCATGTTTCCTGTTTTCGGTGAGCTTTTCAACCTCATCAAAGGATTTTATGCCTATTAATTTGGCCTCTCTTAACAATGCCCTCTTTAGAGCTTCATGTGGTCTGCCTCTTTTTCTTCAGCCTGTTGTGTTCCACTTGATAGCTTGTTTTGGGATTCTCTGATCGTTTCTTCTCATCACGTGACCAACATATGTCCATCCCCTTTTCCTGATCTTTCAAGAGACTGGTTGTTGTTCGCTCATCTATTTTATCTCTGCATTGTTCTTGAACTCATTCCACTTGAAGCCGAGTATTTTCCTTAAGCATTTGTTTTCAAAAGAGTCTTAATTTATTGTCTATTTCTTTAGCTGTTTTCCAGCTTTTGCATGCATAAATGAGGGTGGATATTACATTTGAATTGAATAGTCTTAACTTGGGTTTTTGTGCTTAGAACTTTTGAATGCCATATGTTCTCAAGATTCTTGAAGATCGATGTTGCTTTTGCAATTTTAATTCTAACTTCCTTTCTGGTGTCACCATCCTGGCCTATGTAGTTGTCAAGGTATGCAAATTGATTGACTTCTTCAGCAGCCATTGCTTCTATGTGTATTTTTCCATTTTGATTAATGGGAAGTTTCATTATTTTTATTTTGTCCTTGTTAATTTCAAGTCCTATTTTGCTAGCCAGTGAAGACAGGATATCTGTTTTTTCTTAGACTGTATTCATACCACTGCCAAAAAAGGGTAACTTTAAATTATGCACAAACTACAGAACTGTTGCCCTGATTAGTCACACCAGTAAAATTCTATTAAAAATCATAATGGGTAGACACTGTAAGAAAATAGAAGAAGTCAATATGGTCCAAACTGGTTTTAGGCAAGAGATCATATATTCAATAGATTAATGGTTCTAAGATTGTTATTGCTGGAGGTGGGGTGGAAGATACGGTCTCCACTTCAAATGGCGTGCGTCTCAAATAGCCTCTGACAGTCAAGTCCAGCTCCTGGCCTTCTCTTGGCAGAACTGTTTAAACTGACAGGAGAAGGGGCGAAGGCGAATATCTGGCGCCTGAAAACCAGACGCTTCGGGTAGATGAGAGTCATGTTTGGTAGCTCATCTACCGCTGCTGTCGAGATTCTTCAGCTGCCGTGAGTGGAGTGGGGCTCCTCCCGGCCAGTGAAGAAAGGTGCTAATGGGGTTGCCGCGCGGCACCACTGTGGAAAAGGTGAAAGAAAGGATTAAGCGAAGTAAACAGCAATCAAATCACAGCACCTCTGGTCTGGAGGTTGGCCACGTCCTAAATGCACTCATATCGGGTGAAATGCCTGAACTGGCTTAACCTAGAGGTTAAGACACTGCTGATGAGATTCTTCAGATGCCACGCGTGGAGTGAAACTCCTCCTGGCCAAGGAAGAAAATGCGGAAAAGCAACTAGGGTTGCTGTGTGGCGCTGATGTGAAAAGGTGATAGAAAGGATAAAATGAAGCATAATCTGAATGTCAAGTAGTATTGCAGCGAGAGCTACTTATACCACGGCACCTCTGCTCTAGAGGCTGGCCACGTCCGAAATACACCTGTACTGGTGAAATATGCCTAAACCGGCTTACACCAGAGGTGAAACTTCATGGCTATGCATGTCACGGTACCTCTGCTCTAGAGGTCGGTCACGTCCTAAACACACCCATACTGGGATAATATGCCTAAACCAGCTCAACCCAGGGGTGAAGTTACTAGTGGCAAGTATTCATCCTCCTGGACAAAAGCTCCGTCCTGGTCACAAGTAGGAAGGGTAGCGACCACGACCACAAAATGCTGAAGTCGGTGACATTGGACCAGGGCAGTCTAGACAGGTAACCACCTCTCACCCGATGTGGATGTATGCGTATCTAATCACGCTGAGGTTTTCCGGTGAGAAAGTCCAACACTGGACTGGATGGGCAACCACCTCTCACCCGGCGGTGATACACAGGTATCTCAAAACACGACGAGGTTTTCCGGTGAGAAATTCCAACTCTAGCCTGGATGGGCTACCACCTCTCACCCAGCGGGGATATACTGATATCCAAAACATGCAGAAGTTTTCTGGTGAGAAAGTCCAACTCTAGATTAAACTGGTGCAACAAAAACCATGGTGTCATGCAATCCTGCTTCTGAGACCCACCAAGAATACAGGCTCAAGCCCTGCGATACTCTTAACCTCTTGTAGTCCTCTCAGGGATTTTGTGTGGTCCTCTCGGGGATCACACAGGGGACCAAAGGACCTATTGAGGACCACAGGCGTAAATTCAGTACGATCACATGGCGGTCTTGGTGGTAGAAGCGAACGAAGAAGAAGAATATAAGATTAATAATAGAGAAATGCAGAGAATTTAATGTGAATCTTTTATAGACTATTCAAAGGCATTTGATTGCGTACAACACCAGAAACTTTGGGAAATAATGGAAAAAAATGGGATTTCCAACACATCTGATACAGTTAATATCACTGCTGCATCTAAACCAACAGGCAGCAGTAAGAATAAATGGTGAAACAACAACTTGGTTTGACATAAAACAAGAGGTCCATCAGGGGTGCATACTGTTGCCTAACTTATTTAACTTGTATACTGAAAATATAATGAGGAATGTTAGAAGATGTAGACAAATAATATTATGATGCCATAACAACTGGAGGTTATGAAATAACAGAAATTAGATATGCTGATGACACAGTATTACTGTCCACAACACAAAAAGGAATGGAAAAACTAATTATGTCAGTCCATAAGAATACTGAAGAGAGAAAACCTCTATTTTAATGCAAAGAAAACTAAAGTGATGACAACTGACAAAACAAACAAGGCAGCTGAAATATGTATCAATGAGGAAAAATTGAAGAAGTGGAGTTTTGAATATTTTGGATAACTACTAACTAATAATGAAGATATAATGAGGGAAATTAAAAGGAGGACATCTATCACTCTTCAAAAAGTAAAACAAATAAAGAAGCTATGGAGAGGAACAGACAGAACTACAAAAATAAGATTTTTAAGGTCATGCATCTTTCCCATCAAAACATATGCCTGTGAGACCTGGACACTTAACAAAACAGCTGATAAACACATAAATGCCTTTCAATGTAAATGCTACAGAAGAGTTCTTCAAATATCATGGACGAAGAAAAGAACAAATATATCCATACTACAAAAACTTAATACTGAAGAAGGCTGGCTAGTAAAGAGGATTAAAGAGAGAAAATTTAAATATTTTGGACACATTAAACATCATGATAATCTACAGAAGACCATCTTGGAAGGGTACATAATGGGAAAAAGAAAGAGAGGAAGACCAAGGTGAAGATGGCTGCAAGACATAGTTGATAATCTGCATATGGACGCATCAGCAGCAGGCCATCTTGCTCACAACCAAGAGACCTACAGGAGAGCTGTTAGGGAGGCAAAGTTCCACAAGGGACATGCAAATGACTGACTGACTGGTATTTCATTTTTTTTTTTCCAATAAAAAAGAGCAACATGCTAATATTTAAAAAAAAATCTCTTATATCTGATCACTGAAACAGCCTAGATGACTGAAAGCAAAGGCAAACCCAGTTCTAATAGTAAGCCATGTCAAAGATGGATGTACTGGGTCAAAAGGTGAAGGCACAGCAGACAAGCCATAAACAGAGACATGACACACACAACCACCACCCTTTTTTATTTCAAACACAGAAGACAAAAGAAAATAATCCTTGCAGTACTAGCAGAGTAAAATCTCTGAAAGAACTCTCTCTGCACCTTCTTACTGTACTTAACTAGGTGCAAAGAAAACTTTTTCATCAGGACTGGCACAGTACAAAACTGCTACTGAAAGATCCTTTTTTCTTTTTCATGACGCACCCAAAAAAAACACAACACAGGGTGGCTGTGATTACACAAAAGTGAAACTAGTTGAGAAGTCTCCATCTTCAACATGTTATTACCAAAAAGTCCATGAAAAAACCCTCCTAAACACAGTATATATTCTACATCAGCAATCTCAACAGGGAGGCAGGTGACTTCTCTGAGAAGTGTATCAAGTCTAAGTTTAGAATGTTAAAGAAGCTATAGTGAAAATCCTTTCTGGATGATTTAATACACAGGGGAGTATTTGGGACAGTCTGGGCTGAAAAAGGAGGAATGAAGCCTAGGATACTGAGAACCACTGTACTAAAATAGGAGGCTGCTCCGGTAAACCTGCAATAACAAGCAATTACATTTTTTTTTCATTAAAAAAGTAGGAAAACCATTGTCCATTAACTATTGTTTTTCTTCATTCTTATTTGTTATACACCAAACAGATAAATCAAATATCAGACTAAAATAAAACATAAGAAAAGCTTTATTAATTAAGGAACACACACTTCTAATGTTTCGATTTACACCTTAATCATACAAAACATACAGGATAAAGAAATCAACTAGAAAAGATGAGAAAATATAAACTCACATGTATGACAGGTAACAAATGAGAATGGAAAAATGAATGGGAAAAAAAAAAAGGCATCTAACAGTGATGTCTATGAAGCAGTGTCTGCATGTAGTGAAACATTGCAAATAAAGATTTGTGGGGTGTGATATCAATCTGACTGGCCGGTATTAAACAGGGGATGATGGTGCTGAGCCGCAGCATCATGATGGATTCAGAGCTGGTTATGGTGGGTATTTTTTCAATCTTGAGTGGAAAGTATAATACAAACTAAAATACTGACTTTATTTTAACACATACATTTTGAAAACACATTTGCAAATACTGTATCCTACATTTTCTCATGAAAACTGTTTACTGTCTTAGTGTATCTAACAACCTTGTTCCCTTGTTCTGTACTCAACAATTTATACAAGTCACTTGATGTATCTTCTTCTTCCTCAGCTTTCTGAGCAATTTAGGCTCACTGCTGCAGATAAAGTCCACTTCCATTTTTCCCTGTTTCTAATCTTCTCTCTTCAGTTGGTGACAAAAATTTCCTGTACATCCTCTTCAGTGTTGTCTCTCCATCTGTGTCTTGGTCTACTTCTCAACCATTTCCTTCATCTTGATGCATACAAAATTTAAAAAAAAACACAATTTACACTTCTGTCCACTGAAAATCTGTCTCATAAACTAACATCTGTGATCTGCATCACTATGAAGTGACTAAATTAATTTGTATGGTTTCCTCTGTATTCCTCAGTTTTTTTTCTTCTATTCAGATATGTACTGGCCAGATATCTCACTGCATTGTAAGTTTTCCCTTCTCCTACATCTCTTTTCTAGTTTTCACTCTTCTTCTCTCCCATCAGTTTCTGGAGTTCAAAAAGGTAATCCTGTCATGCCTTAGAGGTACCTAGGGATATGATGTTAGTGCCCATATTTTTCTTGACCTATCAGCACACTAGAGGGTGATATGGTCAATATCATGCCTAGCCGCCTTTCCTTCCCCAACTCCAGAAGTTGGGTGTCCATTTCTACAGCTGGGTGACTGGGGCACCTCCGGCTGGATTCGAACACCCTGACTTTCGCCATGAGAGACCAGGGCACTAACCACTATGCCACTCAGACACATCACATGGAACAAAACAGTTTTATAAACATTATGTCACATTTTAGTAGAGCAATATACCGACTAACTTGTTAATGTGAATATCCTCATTGCAGAGGCCACAATAGTGGATGGATCTTCTCTCAGATAAGCTGCAACTGTCATAACATAGTCTCCCACTCTGTTACTTGAGAAGGTGACAGAGGTGTTTGTTACGAGACCACCACATGTTGTACCCCTCTTACCATCAGCCATGTTCATCCACTGGTAGATGAAACTGAAATAAACAGAAGAATGACCTGAAGTGTATACAATGTTGTATCTTTCCACAGTCTCAAAATACTGTAATAAACTCAAAATAAACTAAGTGTGGAATATCAATTTTCTGTGAGGGAAGCTGGATGTTTGAGAAGTTGGCAGAAAAATGGAGCCACTCAGCCACTTAGACAACCCATTAAACAACATCAGTATAGGCTGTGGTAAGTAAAAATTCAGGATTTAAGCAGTGAACACAACCCAATTCACTAGCTTAGAGACACAGCATCAGACTATCCTGTTCTAAGTAATAAGATCTAGTCATTGCTGAGTCGCCTCTGCTGGCTCAAGATATCCCAAACAAATGAATGTCCTTGCCCACACTCTAAAACAGATATACCATGAGTGTTCAATGTCTGCAGACTCACAAAATTTCATCAAACTGCATGGACACTTGAAAGTGACACCAGGGTTTTGATGTGAGCAGAAGTGATGGGGCTGCTATCAGAACCTGGAGAAAGCTGTAAACTACATTCTGGAACAGAACTCTAGATATAGCATGACCTAATGCTTGAATATGAAGCAAGTGACTGTCTTCTGACTGAGAACAGGACACTGCAGGCTGAGACACTATATATACCAGAAGCTGAAAACTGAACACACATTTCAGAATATAGTGTTGGACAAGACGCAGTTTCTCACAAGTTACAGTTAAGTGTTCTATTCATTTTATTTCTTTTTTTTTTTTAAACATAGTATTCATGTAAATTTATACTTTATCTCCTCTCTCCAGTTCTTCGTCCTGTGTGTTCTTGTATGATTAAGGCTCATGCTGAAATGTTACAACTGTATACTCGTTAAATAATAAAGCTGTCCTACTCTTTTCCTGGTCTACACATTTTGGAATCACAGCTTTATTGCAGTGGCTTCATATATAGTTATATACTTATACACTAATTATTGTGCGTCACACTTCTTTGTAATGCCTTCTGGAAAGATGTGTCTCATGCTTGACCAAACAAGACAGAGACATGATCAATGTGGTGGAGGTAACTGAAAAAGTTTGACATTGCAGTCTGAAAATAGGTGCAACAAAACCGACATATCTTCTTATTTACATCCCAGGAAACCATAAAGGATATTGCTGGTATAACATTACTGACTAAATGAGTAGGGTAGTTAACCTTGTAAAACCTATTTCTATGGATTTTAAAGCAAGAAAATTATCAAAATACATGATTTATATTTCTATACTGTCAGTCATTTCTTAAATATGTCTGCTTTCCATTTTCACTTCTGTTTACATCAAACTATTTATCTTGGTCACACAAAAGATAATTTTATACATAAATATGTATATTAATTATGTGTAATTAATTTGTACTTTAATTTAAAGAAATGAAGACATTGACGAGAAATGTCACACCTAAGCTAAATGTAATTTGTGATGAGATGGGGAATACCTTGACAGAGACAGAGGAAATTCTAGAAAGATGGAAGGAATATTGCAAAGGAATGTATGAAACAACCGACTGTGGAAACAGAAATCAACAGTGTGAATTATTATTGGAGGAGAAAGAACCTGAACTGACAACAGAAGAAGTTTTATGGGCAATAAAGAGTATGAAAAATGGTAAATCACCAGGATGTGATGAGATAACAGCTGAATTTATTAAAGCAGGAGGAAAAGAGTGTGCAACAATCTATCATGCACTGTGCAAAAAGATATGGCATTCAGGTATTTGGCCAAAAGAATGGAAAAGAACTGTAGACATACCACTGCCAAAAAAGGGTAACCTGAAATTATGCACAAACTACAGAACTGTTGCCCTGATTAGTCATGCCAGTAAAATTATGTTAAAAATCATAATGGGTAGACTTCGTAAGAAAATAGAAGAAGAAGTCAATATGGTCCAAGCTGGTTTCAGGCAAGGAAGAGGATCAAGAGATCATATATTCAATCTAAGATTAATAATAGAGAAATCCAGACAGTTTAATGTGAATCTATATTTATCCTTTATAGACTACTCAAAGGCATTTGATTGTGTACAACACCAGAAACTTTGGGAAATAATGGAAAAAATGGGATTTCCAACACATTTGATACAATTAACATCAATGCTGTATCTAGACCAACAAGCAGCAGTAAGAATAAATGGTGAAACAACAACTTGGTTTGACATAAAACAAGGGGTCCGTCAGGGGTACATATTGTCACCCTACTTATTTAACTTGTATACTGAAAATATAATGAGGAACGTTAGAGAAGATGTAGACAAAGAATATTACGATGCCATAACAATTGGAGGTTATGAAATACCAGAGATTAGATATGCTGATGACACAGTATTACTGTCCACAACACAAAAAGGAATGGAAAAACTAATTATGTCAGTCCGTAAGAACAGCGAAGAGCAGAACCTCTATCTTAATGCAAAGAAAACTAAATTGATGACAACTGACAAAACAAACAAGGCAGCTGAAATATATATCAATGAGGACAAATTGGAAGAAGTGGAGAGTTTTGAATATCTTGGATCACCGCTAACTAATAATGGAGATACAATGAGGGAAATTAAAAGGAGGACATCTATTGCTCTTCAGAAAGTAAAACAAATAAAGAATCTGTGGAGAGGAACAGACAGAACTACAAAAATAAGATTTTTAAGGTCATGCATCTTTCCCATCAAAACATATGCCTGTGAGACGTGGACACTTAACAAAACAGCTGAGAAACACATAAATGCCTTTGAATGTAAATGGTACAGAAGAGTTCTCCAAATATCGTGGACACAAAAAAGAACAAATATATCTATACTACAAGAGCTTAATATTGAAGAAGGCTGGTTAGTAAAGAGGATTAAAGAGAGAAAACTTAAATATTTTGGACACATTAAACGTCATGATAATTTAGAGAAGACCATATTGGAGGGATACATAATGGGAAAAAGAAAAAGAGGAAGACCAAAACAAAGATGGCTGCAAGAAATCGTTGACGATCTGCAAATGGACGCAGCAGCAGCATGCCATCTTGCTCACAACCGAGAGGCCTACAGGAGTGCTGTTTAGGAGGCAAAGTTCCGCAAGGGACATGCAAATAAATGAATGAATGAATGAATTTGTACTTGAGTTTGTTTCCTTAAGATACTGACACCTGCACTTATAGCACATGCTGGTGTGCCTCCTCCTATTCTTTTTTTGTTTCAGGTTGGCATCTGATCTCATAAACTAAGAAGAAAACATGACACTATCAAGAAGAAAAAAAAAAAAGACCCAAGAACTAATCTAAATCACTTGCTGGATGTTGAGCCTAGAATTTCTGCCACATGCACTGATGACTGGCAACTTCACAATTTATATGCATAAAAAATGTCAGTCAGTCAGTCATTTGCATGTCCCTTGTGGAACTTTGCCTCCCTAACAGCTCTCCTGTAAGCCTCTCAGTTGTAAGCAAGATGCCTTGCTGCTGATACATCCATTTGCAGATTATCAATGATGTCTTGCAGCCATCTTTGCCTTGGTCTTCCTCTCTTTCTTTTCCCCATTATGTGCCCTTCCAAGACGGTCTTCTCTAAATTCTCATGATGTTTAATATAAAATGTATTTTAAATAAAAATCTTGGTCCACATAAACGAAGTCTCCAAAACACGTTTTTTTTTGTGTGTAAAATTTTCCAAAACACTGACCAAAGCACCAACTCTGCAGCAGTAAAAATTTCTGACATCATTATTTTCATTTTAACCCTGATTAATCTACACAACCAAAGTCAATGTGACAATTGCCACGTTAAAGCCAATATGACAATAGCCATGAAACTTTTCATAGACAATCTGTGTTTCCAGTTTTCTCATATTACATAACTTGAGAATTTTCTTCTTTCATAAGCAGTGACCAACCTGTTGGACTGTGAAGCTGTTGTGCCATGACTGACATTGCTGGGTATCAGCACTGCAGTAAACACAATAGTAGAATCAAGCACTGCTGGACTGCTACTAGTTAGAATCATGCTGTACTGCTCTGTTGGTGTATAAAATTTACCACAAGGACAGTTAAAGGCAGAATCATTGATCTTCAAAAATACTTCATCCTAAATGAAATGATGGTGGAGAAATGTGAATGGTGAAGTTTCACAAAAGACAGTATATCAACTGAACTATGTTTATGTCCTCACTTCTGATTCATAATACCACAGCCAATACAGAATTCACTCATCATGAATAAAGCAAATATATATAACTACAACAAGTTAGATATGTGGTATGTTCTAAATTCTATGCAGGCTGTTATTCTCATTATATAAGTTCACCAAACACATAGTAACAGCTTTATCAATATAAATTATAATAATCCTTAAATCTAAAACAAACATCTAGATTATGCAAGGGAATATCAAGATTTATGCAAGGAGGTATCAAGCCTTTTGTATGGAAACATCAAGACTTGTTCAGGGAAACCTTAAAGCCTGTATGTGGGCAAGTATGAATATAATGAAAGTGGAAGAGCCCTCATAAGTTACAGACATGTCCACAGACACAGGGCAAGGAAAAGTCACGTGAAAATGCCTAGAAGTCAAATTTTATATTCCAACAGGATAAGCTTAAATCTGAAACTGCCTAATGTTCAGAAGGATTACCTAAACTGGCTAACAGTAATGTCTGTTCCTATTAATGCTTCATTTATAATTTCAGTGTGTTGTTTGCCAGTTGTATTAAATATCTGCTTGTTACACTATTTTTACCAAAAGTGCTATCTAATTCCCATGCTCTTCTCTTCACTCAGAAATGTCAGTCTTAAGTTGTGATTTGTCTCAGAGTAATCAAGTATGAAACCAAATACAAACCTTGCTTCACTGGGGTGTTGTCAGTTGCTGCATTGACCATAATTTGTGGGCTGATCAAAGAGGTCTCTGCAAGCTTTTCAGATGCTGCTGAAAGCCCCGCTGCTGAGTGTTCCACCAAACCTTCTGTTGTATCAGAAATGGCAAAGCCAACACTCCAACAAACAATGATCAAACTCCAGAGACACATTTTTGAAGCTGACAACCTCAGTGATAACAATATTAAAAGTTTGATAGTTTCTATTGTCAGAGCTTCATTTCTGTGCATCTGAAAGAAGAACATGTGTACAACAGTTTATTAAAAAAAATTACTGAAAAACTTCTTTGACAACTGCTGCAGTAGTACATTCACAACATGTTATCTACTTTCCTCACAGTCAAGGCTATGGAGTTGGTAACTAAAACCTCTGACCTCAACCTTTTCTTCAACTCTAACTCCAGTTCCATATCTTTATATGGTACATTTCAACCAATTCCAACTCCAGTTCTGATTCTTTAATAGTACATTCCTACCAACTCCAACTTCAGTTCCAACCCCTTAAATGGTACATTTCAACCAATACCAACTCCAGTTCCAGCTCTTTAAATGGTACATATCTACCAACTCCACCTCCTTAAATGATACATTTCAACTAATTCCAACTCCACCCAAAACTGCTTCTGATTCTGGCTCATCTACTTTTCTACTCTCTTACCACCAACTCCTTAATATCTGAATATACTTCAACCGAATCTGACTCCATCTAAATTTGCTTCCAGCAAACCAGCTGATGCACCGTGAGTGACTGGCTGAACAAAAAGAATCACAGACCTCCCTCATAACACGGATTTACTGCCTAGGACATGCTGGTATCAAAGGTAATGAAATGGAGGATCAACTGGCAAGCAAAGCAACAACCTGGACAACTAATAAGACAAACAGACAAAGAAGACACCTCATAACAGCCATCCAATCAAAATTACGGGGAGATGAGCAAAAAAAACTTTGAAGAGAGTGCTTTTCACCAAAGACTTTGTGAAAGGGAAATAATGAAGTGCAGAAGCAGACAATCAAAACTTTGCAGAAAAGATCGAGCTGTGTACAATCAATGTTCCATTTGCACCATCACCCAACACACACTATGAACAATACCAAGGTTAAAGGCCAGGCACATGTGGCAGCGTCCTGAGTGCAAGGAGGCCTATCTCTCAACCAACAGGAGAGCATGGTCATTCTTCAAGTTCAACCCTGGTTACCTTCTTCTTTTTCTTGTCTCCCTGAAACCACATGCATGATGCTCTTTGCAGCCAATACTGTGAAGGTGTTGGGGCACAATATCATGCAGGCTTGGGAATGGGTTATGGTGGCTATTTTTTCAGTCAATGCAAGGGGTGTGCAATACTTCTTTAGCAGACTCCACTGCCATTGGTCAGGGAAAGAGAAAACAAGGAAGACCTAGAAACACCTGGCAAAGGAGTCTTGAAGCAGAGATCAAAATGATCGACTACACCTGGAGATGGATTGAAGAAACAGCTCCGGATAGAAATAAATGGGGAGCCCTTGTTGATGGCCCATGGCTCAGATGGGGGTAAAGAAAATGAGGAAAGAAGAAAGGCCCATCATTGGGGCTGTGGCAATTCCTGCTCCATTAGCCAGGATAGCCTTGTTATTAGGGGTACCAATGGCGAGGTGGGAAAGAGTCCTGGTAGGCTATGGTTCACCAACCCTGGAGCTAGCATGTCAATAATGTCATTGCCCATGCCCTGCTTACAACAATCATACTTTTTCACTCTACCACAAATCTCCTTTACACTCTTACTCCACTTTCTGATCATTCTTAAATCTCCTTTGAACACTAAATGTGAAATGGTGGAAATAATTTTGTAAGCATGATACAATATATATATATATATATATATATATATATATATATATCTGAACCTTAAGTGCCCAGGGCACATGGGGCTTCTGCAAGGGTTTTCCACAAATGCCTGTCCTTCACCTTTTTTTCTGCTATTGCCCAGGTGTGCCCTCTATTGCTCAACATCCTTTCTGTTGTTCTTCTCCATGTCTCTTTTGGTCTACCCTTACTTCTGTTCCCCTGTGGTGTCCATCTTAGTGCTATTTTTGGTAGTGAGTTGTCAGTCATTCGGAGCACATGTCCCAACCATCGCCAGCGTCTTTCCTCAATAATTGTTGTCAGTGGTTTCATCTGCATTTCTGCTAATAAGATGTTATTTCTTATGGTGTTTGGCCAAAATATTTTTCTAATTCTTCGTAAACATTTAGTCTAGAAAGATTCAACTTGTTTTCTATGGTTTTGGTGATTTTCCAGCATTCACTTCCATAGAGTAGTACACTTAGAACATTACTCTTAAATATCCTGATTTTCATATTTATGCTTAGTTTTTTTGATTTCCATATAGTCTTCAGCATTGCAAAAGCCTGGTTTGCTCTAGTAAGTCTGCTGTTGATGTCCTCTGTGCTGTCTCCATTTTCTACTACTCTGCTGCCAAGGTATACAAATTCATTGACCTCCTCCACTAACTTGTTATCTACTCTGATTACATTTCTGTTGTTCACATTTTGTTTCATTAACTTTGTCTTTCCTATGTTGATCTTTAGTCCTATGTTATTTGCATTCTGAGTTAGCTTGTTTATTTTCTCTTGCATATCTTTGTGACTGCTTGATAATAGACAAATGTCGTCCGCAAAGTCAAGGTCCTCCAGCACTGTGTCAAGGGTCCATTGTAATCCTCTGTGTTTGTCTGATGTTGCCTCCTTCATTAACCAGTTTACTGCCAAGATAAATAATGTTGGTGATAGTACACATCCCTGTTTCACTCCTATTTGTACCCTAAAGCTGCTGGAGGTATGGTTTCCACAGATAACTTTGCACTGAAAACCCTCGTATAGGGCTTTGATTACATTAACAATTTTATGGGGGAGGCCATGCCATCTTAGGATTTTCCACAGTGCATCTCTGTTGACACTGTCAAAGGCTTTCTCAAAATCTATGAATAATGCATATGTTGTGCTATGCCACTCATTTGCCTGTTCTAATATTTGTCTAAGTACAAATATGTGGTCTATGCATGCTCTTCCTTTCCTAAATCCTGCCTGCTCTTTCCAAAGTTTTTCCTCAAGTGTTGGTACAATTCTGTTGATGATTATTCTGCAAAATACTTTACTGGTGAGTGGCAGTAGGGTAATGCCTCTCCAGTTCCCGCAATCTCTGAGGTCACCCTTCTTTGGTAGTTTTACTATAAGCCCAGTTTTCCACTCCTCTGGGGCTTTTTCTAGATCCCAAATTTGTTGTAATATCCGGCAAAGTTGTTTTGGTGTTTCTGTTTCTTCTGCTTTCAACATCTCAGCAGTCACTTCACCTTCACCTGGTGCCCTGTCTGATTTTAGCTTCTTTATCGCCTCCTTTACTTCATTTACTGTTATTGGTCCTGTATTGATGTTTAGCTCCGTTTTTGCTTCAGGTATGTCTATTGTTTGTGCTGCTTGTGTTCTGTTTAGTAGGGTGTTAAAGTGTTCCCTCCATCTTTCAATTTTTTCTCTTTCTCCACTGATCAGTTGTCCATTTTGTGTTCTTACTGCACTTTCACATCTTGTGTTGAAGTTACCTGTCATCTGCTTTGTGATTTTATATATATATGTGATCGATTTGGTTTTCTGTGGTTTTATCTGGTGACCTCCAAGTCACCTTATGGATGTTTTTGTGTTGGAAAATTGTCCCTCCAATGATCATCATGTTTTCTTCACAGAAACTGCACAGTCTTTCTCCATTTTCACTTATTTCTCCGATTCCTTCTCTTCCCATGATTCTTCTTCTATCTTCATTTCCTTCACCTACTTTTGCATTGAAGTCGCCCAAGATGAGTAGCATATCATGCTTGGGTATTGTTTCTACTGTTGCTTGGAGGCTGTTGTAAAAATCTTCTTTTAATTCCTCTTCAGCTGCTTCTGTTGGTGCATAACAAACTATAACAGACAGCTTCGTGAATCTTGAGTTGAACCGTGCATATAATAATCTCTCATTTATTGGGGTCCATTCAGCAATGCTCTTGATGCTTCTTTTGTTATAATCAATGCTATTCCTCCTTCATGAAGATCTTCTTTACCTGACCATATTATTGTATCTTCTGTGTGCTGTGTTGTTAATTTCCTTCTCCTTGTCCTGTCCATCTTGCTTCTTGTATTCCTAGTATGTCTAGTTTGAATCTGTGCATTTCCTTGATGGTTTGTGCTAGTTTTCCAGTCTGGTTTAGTGTTCTTACATTCCAGCTGCCTATTTGCATCTTGTGTTTAGGTTCCAGGAGGTCTGCAGTCGGGCTGGGGACTTCCAGTGGCTGGCTTTCATCCACAACCTTCATGGGCTCAGTTTCCTGATATGCATTTCTCCTTCCACCTGCATTTATTTTTTCCCTTGCTTCCGTTTCTGTAGCAGTCTGATAGTTTTTTTTTTACCAGATAGGGTTGCTGGCCCTATGCTGAACCCTCCTTAGTCGCCTTTTACGATCATGCGTGGTAGGGTACAGTGGTCCTATTCTTTGCAGATCCCGGGTACCACACGGGGGATATAAAAGAAAGTGAGAATGGATAACTGAAATGGAGAACATTTTGAAAATTATAAAAATTCAGAAAGTTTGTAAATGACCTAATCTTTTTTTTTTATCAGGCAAGGCAAATGATGCCAAAACTTTAACTTCTCCATTTTTCTACTTTCCAACTACTAATCTTTCATAAATAGCACATTTCTACTAACTCCAGCTCCATTCAAAATTGCTGCCGAGTATGACCGCTCTGATATTCGAACTCAATTCTGACTATAGACAGTATATTCCTGTCATATCCGATTCTACCCAAAAATATTTTGATTCCAAGCCAATAATCTTGGCTGTTAGATGGGTGTACATTCGTCCTATGGTGTGAGTGAAAGTACGCCCCCTTTTTTCAACACATTCTCATCTCGAATGGAACAAAACAGAACTTACTGAAATATATGGATATGTATTCTTTCATGCCCCTACTTCGTTGAATTTCATTTTTTTAATTTTCTTTTTCATTAGATTCCTCTAACAATTATCAAATGGAATATAAAAACTATAAAAAGACAGCCGAAAAAAAAAAGCTGGAACCAAAACTGACAACATACCGAAGACGTTCATTTGTGCTAATGCCAACACTGTTCTGGAATGCTGTACTATGAGCATGATTCTAAGTAATCCATGACACGGGTGATTTTAGTATCCTGGTCATGTTATATCTTTCTATTTCCTGCCAAACTGTTTTGTACTGCCTGTCACAACAAAAACTTGATAACACTTATCGATAACACATCATCACGTCTGCTCTTATGTCATGAGAACAAAATCATGTGACCCACCACTTTTAAGAGTCTCCATTGTGGGAGATCATTTTTGTTTGTTTGCCTGCGATGTTGGCCTTGAAGAACCTCCCAAAATATCACATTCAAGCAGTGTTTCAGTATTCAGGGACAGCCAAGTGAACCTAGTTCTAAAAATAAGTACTGCTGGCATATCTTGCAGCAAGGGATAGAAACGCGCGATGTTGACTATACCATCCTGTGTGTGTTGACAATGAAAATATGGTCACTAAAGCCATATCCTAATGGCATGACACCCTATTACCTTCACCAGCTTACCATAGTGTTTCAACATAAGATGAATGAAAGCACCACGAAAATTAACAAAACATACACATTTTATGTTGCTGAAACAAGCAAACTTATAAGAAAAAAAATGGTCGTATCCGAAAATAGAGGCTGCTTCCTACATTTTTAAAAGTCTGTATCCCAAAGATAAATATCACATATTTCACCTTCTCCCTGTTAAATTGCCATTGTACCACTCTCTTTCTCTCCCTCCACGGTTCCCCCACCCATCACCCTCAAATACGACCCACCTATCACAAGTCTCTATTTAAATACTCTCTACGCTCCACTGTGCGCATTTCTAACACGCAGCGTTGGACAAGCCACAAATTCTTACAAGTCACAGCTAAGTGCTCTATTCATTTTATTTGATTTTTAAATACAGCATTCATGTGAATTTATACTTTATCTCCTCTCTCTATTTCTTTGTCCTTTTTGTATTTCTGTATGATTAGGCTCACGCCGAAACGTCACAACTGTGTACTCGCTAAGTAATAAAGCTGTTCCTTCTGTTTTCCTAGTTTATACATTTTTGTACCCAGAAGAGAGCGATCATGTTCGTGTTCTTGTTAATAACCCGGAGCCCTGGTGCGGCCTTCTTTGATTCTCATTAGTGCTTCGTGACTCAGTCTGCGCGTTGTTCTAAGCGGATGTTCGTCCTACTGAAGCACGGGGTTCGATTCAGTCATTCTGTTCTTGTTTCTCCTTCGATTCAGTCATTCTGTTCTTGTTTCTCCTTCGATTCAGTCATTCTGTTCTTGTTTCTCCTTCGATTCAGTCATTCTGTTCTTGTTTCTCCTTCGATTCAGTCATTCTGTTCTTGTTTCTCCTTCGATTCAGTCATTCTCTTTTTGTTTCTCCTTCGATTCAGTCATTCTCTTCTTGTTTCTCTCAAACCTAGAGGACCTCGTCGACAATTTTTCAAACCATATATATATATGTGCACAAGTATCGCTGTGCCAGAAAAATCGTATTAAAAACGCTGATTTCAGAAAATGGCTGAAAGCTTGGCAGCACTGCTGTGAAGTACTGTAACCGATAATGGATTACCTATTACGCCGAGCAGGCCTAAGCTTACTAAGGACATGGAAAGCACGCACACACACACACACCAAAAATTTGTTTACGTGAAAAAGATTAAAGAAGTAAGAAACAAGTCTGCTGACAGGTAAAGGGTTACATTGACTTATATGTTGTGTGTAATACAAAATGGTAAAAGGTGCGAGTTGTGGATCGGCGTCATCTCACACTATCAAATCATTCGTGCTCTACTGTCTAGTTAGCAGTTGATCAAGTGTAATACAAAGCCATACAGTAATAGTTGAGATCACAACTAGAAGAAATCGTGTCATATATCAGGAGATGGGGACAGTTTGGATTGGAGGGGAGTCCAAAGTGTCGCTTATTTAATCCGTCGCTAACTGTAACTCTCTAACGCCTTCTCTTCCCATGCTTCGAGTCGCTTTAGCACCCCTTCCGGTTTCTGACTTGAGTGCTTGGGTCGCTGTAGTGATTCATGTTTTGTTTCATTAAAAAAAAAACCCGGTGTAACGTAAATATTGTAAATATTTAGTGCGCATGCCATGTGACTATTTTCAGAATGGTTTGAAACGATCGGTGTAGAGCGTAAAAAATCGAAGATTTTGATTGAGAAATTTCAATTTTTGGTGATGAAGATAGAGGTATGGACATGCCCTGTGACCAGACCACTGTTCTTGAATGTACCCCAAGTAGATCTAGACGTATTAAACGACTGAAGAAGTAGTTAGAATTTTATTTCAGACATTATTTTAGCGAGAATGGTTCAGTATGATCACAGGACGAGACCGACAAATAGTTCTGAGCATCTCAGATGGTACGTACTGTACATCTTGACCCAGCCAATTGATTATTACCTAAAATATCACATTACTTCTTTTTTCCTAAAAAGAAATATCTGCATTTATGAAATCTTCATTCGATTCAATTCAAGTGCCATGCCGCGTGGCGTAGGCGATCATTTCTCTCGACAATTTCCTATTTTTAGACTTGATTATGAGATCCGCCGGTGATTTTCTTCCTAGCCACACTGACAGCCCATACAGTAGCTTCTCTCTCTGTCTTCCTCTGACGCTTCTTCCTTCATTTTTTCCAGTTGCCACAGTGTGTTCCAATTTTCCTCTTCTCATGAAATGTCATATAAATCTCGTTTGTCTGCCTGTGATCTTTGCTCTAATTTGCTTTTCAACTCCAGCCTCTCTTAAGACTTTTTCATTGGTTTTCTTGGCTGTCCATGGTACCTTCAACATCCTTCTTATAAACCACATCTCCATGGTCTCTATTTCTCGATGTGCTGTCTTATTCATAGACCATGCTTCACACCCATAAAACAAAATTGGCTCGATGTAACATTTAAGTACTCGGAATCTTGTTTCCATTGATATGGATCTGTTGCACAAGATGTTTCTCATTTTCTGGAATGCTGACTTGGCCTGAGCATGTCTGCTTTTTATTTCGTTGTGACATTTCCCATCAGCTGTTATAATTGTTCCTAAGTACTTGAATCTATCAACTTGTTTCAGTTCTGTGCCATTGATGGTAATGCTACATTTTGGTAGTATTCTCTTCTTTAGGATAACCATCACTTCAGTCTTCTTTTTGTTCAGACTGAGACCTTTATTTTTACTTTCACGAACCACGATGTCCAGTGTAGCTCCCCTTCACTTTTAGCAATCAGGACTGTGTCGTCTGCATATCTTAAGTTGTTAAGGTTGTACCCGCCAGTTGATATTCCTGGCCTGTTCTCTATATTTCTCATTGTTTTCGCTGTATAAGGAGAAGAGATCAGAAGATAAACTACATCATTGTCTCACCCCCCCCCCCCCAACTGTATGCCTTGGAATGCTCCTATTTGGTTCTCAACCTTCATTGCTGCTGAATGCTGCCATTATATGTTTTTGATAAGTTTCAGATCTCTCCAATCTGTGTCGATGTCTTTCAGCATTCTTATAATTTCTGTGTGTCTCACTTTATCAAATGCTTTACAGTAGTCTATGAAGCATAAGTAGAGAAATCTTCATACATTTAGTTATTTTGAAACATAATAAATACACTTCTAACATGAAAATACAGTGTTTCATTCACTTTTAACTAATAGTTAATATATATCTATACATATTCTTATATCGTATATCCTTCCTGTGCCGTTAAACGTCACATAGGGCTCGCAAAGTAGTTCGCCAATTTTCCTGTCTTCTGCGAGTCTTTCAACCTCATTAAAGGATTTTATGCCTGTTAATTTGGCCTCTCTTAACAATGTCCTCTTCAGAGTTTCACGCGGTCTGCCTCTTTTTCTTTGGCCTGTTGTGTTCCACTTGATAGCTTGTTTTGGGATTCTCTGATCATTTCTTCTCATCAAGTGACCAACATATGTCCATCTCCTTTTCCTGATCACCCATGAGACTGGTGTTATATATATATATATAAAGCTTTTAATCTGGACAAATGGAACGGAAAGAGCTAGGCAAGATATGTCATGTCAAGCCAAAACCTTGACCTACATGTACACAGTACTCCCGGAAAAAGCTACCGCGTGACTTCGGGTTGCCCATGAGGAAAAGGTTCGATATGTTTGTTCCCGTGATGGTCGAGCAACTATGCAGGAAACACTCTACTGTAGAGAGCGGAACAACAATATAACTCCTTCAGATCGTCAGAGATACCCTTCCAAGACGGTCTTCTCTAGATTATCATGACGTTTAATGTGTCCAAAATATTTAAGTTTTCTCCGTTTAATCCTCTTTACTAGCCAGCCTTCTTCAATATTAAATTCTTATGATATATATATATATATATATATATATATATATATGCAGGAAACTCTCTACCGTAGAGAGCGGAACAACAACACAACTCCTTCAGATCATCAGAGGAAGTACCCCCCCCCCTCAGACAAGTGTTTCGGCCCTTTAAACTCCTGACACTCTAAGGGGGGTGGGCCCCTCTGGGTCATGACTCCCAAAGGTCTTGTGAGTTGTTGCTTTTTTTCGGTCCCGGGATCGAACCCATGATCTTCCAGTTGCCACGCGTCTTTAGCGATTTAGCTATGGAGGACTGGTATTGGTTGTGGCAAATATATATATATATATAGTGTCCATGATATTTGAAGTAGTAGTATTTACATTGAAAGGCATTTATGTGTTTCTCAGCTGTTTTGTTAAGTGTCCAGGCTCACAGGCATATGTTGCGATGGGAATGATGCATGCTCCTAAAAATCTTATTTCTGAAGTTCTGTCTGTTCCTCTCCACAGCTTCTTTCGAAGAAAGAATTCATCACAGAATTAGCTGCCAAAAATATTCAGCTATGCATCCTTCAACAAAGAGAACATGCAAATAGTGGTGTTTGCTTAATACAGCGATTGCCTACTGGTTTGTCGTGAATGGTCCGCGTGTATGCTACAGGAGTTTGGGAGAATGATTAAAAAGATGAGACTTTACTGTTGTGAACGATAAATTCTGCTTTCAAAGACATGCTATGCCCTAGCAGTTCTCTCCATTTGTTCATTGTGCGACGTTGTCCGGCTTAGTCTAACCATTAACACTAAAAGTGAAATGTATGTTTAAGTAAAAATCTTAACATGTATGACAAAGGTAAAAAGGAGATACGGTGTTAGGCCCGAATTTCCACGTCTTTCAGCACATGAAAGTGTGATATGGTCAGGGTCATGCCTGGCCGCATTTACCTTCTCAGATTTCTCTGGTACCCATTTTTAGAGGCTGGATCGACCCATGGGTCATAATGTTAATATATACTGTACTGGCTGTGTTTGCGAAAATAAAAGCTCGGACATACTCCCATGTATTTATATACATGTATGTACATATGTAGCTGATTTGGTATTGAGTACCTGTTTTCCTTTAATACGCATGCATGTGTTCTGGTGTGCCTCTAATTGCTGGTCTCCTTTAGCAGGTCCCACTAGAAGAAATAAGACACAATGATATTGGAGAGCAAATGAAAATCATTTTTTTTAAATGTGTGCCAGAGGTTTTTTATCCTCTCTTTCTCTCTCTCTCTCTCTCTTTCTCTCTCTCTCTCTCTCTCTCTCTCTCTTTCTCTCTCTCTCTCTCTCTCTCTTTCACGGGTGCAGATCTCCTTAACTGGCAACTTCACAATTCGCATAGATAAAATATTGAAGGATCGGCTTATTTAGACAACTTTATTTAATAACATTATCTAAGTAACAATGGTCACCAGCTGAAGCGAAATTTCTAAAACGTATAGATGTAAAATTGCCCAGAAGTATTAAATATGTAGCATGCAGTTATATAATCAACGTGGGCGTGTTTTGTATTGAAGATAATAGCTGATAAAAGATAAAATCTGCTCAGGATGGTCATATTGCGGGGGGGGGGGGGAACAACATATCAAATACTATTGTCTTTATGCCCAGGAGGCCGTGTTTATCCTATTTCGATTGTTTTCTTTCGTTGATTTGAACTCATTGTTTTAATGGTTGCAGGAGCTGCTATAAAATATTTTGAAACTGGGGGAGGTCCTCTCTTTACCATCACTGCACAAAACTGCTCATTTCTTTCTGGGATTTTCTCCCTCTCCCTCTCTCCCCCTCTCTCCTCTCTGAACCTTTAGGTGCTCAAGGCACATGGGGCTTTCGCAAGAGTTTTCCACAGACATGTGTCTTTTGCATTTTTCCCTTGCTCTATTTTACAATATCCTCGCAATTCTCCGTGTCTCCTTTGGTCTTCTCCTACTCCTGTTCCCCTGAGGTGTCCAGTTCAGTACTGTTTTTGACAATGAGTCACCAGCCATCCGGAGAACGTGCACCATCCATCGCCAACGTCTTTCCTCAATAATCGAAGTCAATGTCTTCATTTGGATTTCTACCCCCACTGTGTTATTTCTTATCTTTCCGACAGTAAACAATAAAATGATTGTGGTATTTCATTTTTTAGTGTGGTAATGATGTAGTGGTTAGTGTACTAGTCTGGTGACCAGAAAGTCCCGGGTGCGACCCCTCAACAGAGGTCCTGCGCCGGGTCGATCTATAAAAAAAAAGGGGGTACTAGGGTTTTCTTTGGTAAAGAGACAAGTGCAAGGCTCCCTGCCTCATGTGTAATGTTGTGGCTTACAAATGTGAAGACACTAAAGCTTCAAACCAGTATGGCGTGCAAATGCTATGGAAAAAAGTCTCCTGTAACCACCCCCCACCACAAAAAAACCCATTTAATTAAATTCCAGTGAATGTTCTTTCATCATCATCATCATCATACGATCATATAAGATCAAAACCAACCCTGTGGTTATAAACTGATTCTGTGAGAGGCCATCCGTGGTTCATGGACACGCTTGTACATATTATTGTAGCAGATAAAAAAGGGGTGACATGCGATGCTGCTCCATGTGGCCTATAACGGCAAGTCAAAAGGGCTGATATACGAGCTGGCTTTCTCTCTGTGGTAGCAGGGCGAGAGATTTAACTGGGAGCTAAGCCCCGTATGAATTCACTCTGTTGTGACGGAAAGGAGAGCAGGAATGATAAAGAGTGTTCGTGTGTGAGTTGTGTATTCATACACTTTTATGCACTATTCCACTGATATTTTAACGATATTTACTATTATATAAGTACTTTTTAAAAAATCACACGTGATAAGTATAGGCTGTCAGTACTCACAAACATGAACATTTATAAACTGCAACCAGCAGAATGCTCACTGTTGATCGTCTAAATCAGAGGTTCCTGGTCGTTGGTATCCATCCTCCTTGGTGCAGGCCCAATGAGAGAGGGGTCCAATTGGTGCAATGGTCCGGGGCCCGGAGGATTTTACCTGTTTCAAGAACGAGCCAGGAGGGCCTGGGAGCCCCATAGTGGATGAGCACAGAATGGTTAATCAATATGGTAAGTATAGCACGGGCCTATCGGGGGCCTTGCCTTGCTCGTATGTGAACCAGAATGATGGAGGGGTTTGGAAACCAAATGATGGGGATGGTGGGGGATTGGAATCAAATGATGGGGGTGGTGGGGATTGGAATCAAATGATGGGGGTGGTGGGGGATTGGAATCAAATGATGGGGATATGAGACTCGATCTTTGAATTATTACATCATAGCTTTTTTTCAGCTGTTCTGAAACGCGCTTCATCCTGACACTAACAAGGCTCTTATGGAGGATGTTCCCACTTAGTTGCACACTATTCCAGGTCATGACAACCAGGGATCTATGTTAAGTTACTGGGGTTTTCCGTTCTCTCTGTTTTTCTCATGTAACCTTCGTCTCGCCTGTAGTACTGTTTATCTTGATGCATACCATTACAAAAAGCATTTTAAAACACACATTCTGCTTCTAAACGTTCTTTAAAAAAATAATACCACGTGAATCGAGTTAATTTATTTGTAAGCACGTAGCATTAAGCGTAGCCGTAATATTTAAAGGGAAAAAAATAATGACACAAAAAATCAGACTAGAAACATCCATTCAGTAAACAACTGTAAATCCTGTTTCGGTAATGAAGTGTACACAGATAATTAACTCTGTTAAATTCACGTAGTTGGGGTTTTGAAAACTGGTTAAATCTGACACGACTATGTTAAATCTACATCAGTGAGTCATAAAAGTGTGGCAAATTTTATCTGTCTTGAGTGAAGGGAATGTACGCACTGATTCAGCTGTATGTTGATAATTTAGGACACAAGTGATATTGTTCTGTCTGATAACAACATTTATAGGTGTGTTTTATATGATGAGGTTGAGATACGAAAATTATGTAAACAAAAAGTTTATGATACAGAGTTCTAGACTAAATATTTATTCTCAACACAGGACCTGGGAGAACATACATACATACATACATGCACACAGGACGAATCAAAATGTTGCAGTAAATCAAGGGATGTAACCTGGTAACTTTTGATTCCTAGGTTACTTTTTTTAACTCCCCTCATGTGTGTATATGTGTGTGCGATAGTGCATGCATGTGCGCTGCATTCCTTCATGGCAAATCTCTAGTCAAGTCGCAGGTCCCTGTAAGCAATTTACCGTCGAATATCAAGTCAAGTCTCCAGTCTATAAGTCAAAATATTAAGCAAGTGACAGCTGACTTTGGCTGCCAGATTAGAAGCATGCATTAGTCCTCGAGAGTTGAGCAATCGAAGACATTAAGTTAAAAGTAATAGGCAATATAAACATTAGACCGTTCACTGCTTAACAAATCTCAGAAGTCATTTTGTCACCCTGATTTTACATAGTATCAAAACATATTAGAAACAGTACTGTCATATCTTTCTCTCTCTGAACCTTAAGTGCCCAGGGCACATGGGGCTTCCGCAGGGGTTTTCCACAAATGCCTGTCCTTCGCCTTTTTTTCTGCTGTTGTCCAGGTGAGCCCTCTATTGCTCAACATCCTTTCTGTTGTTCTTCTCCGTGTCTCTTTTGGTTTACCCTTACTATCATATAACGAAGTGAAAATACTGATCAAAACCGAATGGGAAAAACGGCGTCCAGGTTATCAGAAAAATGACCCCCTCCACCCCTTTCAATCACACGCTGGACAGAGAAGAACAGGTCAAGATTTTAGGCCACGACAGACCGAGATATCACATGTATAACGAGGTGAAGCTAGGCATTGCCTGATGAGTGCACCTGTTCTAAACACGTGAAAAGGTGTCCAAGTTTGTACGTGCCTGAAGTGTTATGGCACTGAAACGACAGAATATATGTAGATGAGTACAAGCCCTGAGATGAGTAATCGTATTCAGGCATCCAGGTACATTCGTCTACCGTGACAACTATAGACAACACTTGTAGAAAATAACTGATGTAATTCCATGGCTACAAGTCGCACAAAATGTCTACCATGTGACCATTCACAGCGATCGACGTGAAGCCAGCAATTCAGACATAGCCAGCGATAACAAATATAGGTCAGTGCAATCAATCAAACATAGCAAGACCCTAAAACGACAAAGACAAGTCAAACATTCCATCTCTCAATCCAGAAGTTGGTAGACTTCAAAATGTAATAAAACGACTACATTGTGTCTGCACAGCGCAAACGTTCCGCTCTCAGTCTTCATCTCAAGTGTGTTCCATGACTAACCAAACTGTGGTCAGATATTCTCGGTTCCACGTCTTCACGGACCAGGCAAGTGTCTTGGCTTGAATGGTTAACTTATTACAGCCAGATGTACACAAACGTTCAGGGGGTGGAAGCAGCAAATGGCTATAGTTAATCATCCTTCTCAAAATACTGTTACACCGTGGCGTTGGAAAAATGACAGCCTGACATCTGTTGCCAGTGTCTTCCTTACGAAGAGCAAAGAAGGCGCACAATGCCCTCGCCAAGACCAGTCTAGACCAAGCTGTATGGCAACAGAGATAGAGTGCTATAGTTTTCAAAGATATCCAGCCTGATAGCTGAGAATGCTCATATAATAATAATAATAATAATAATAATAATAAATCTTGAGCATATCATAACCTCGAGAGGAGCTGCTCAGAAAGATGATGCTTTGCAAAACCCACAAAGTTTGAAACCTGCCTGCTTCAAAATCATCTTCTTAGACGGAAAGTGACAATATATTATAGATGTCCATTAGATGCTCTTTTTAAAACACAGCGGCAGCTACCTGTGAGGTGATACGCACAATTTTGTATGGTCAGCATTAGAAAAATAGTAGACAAAGCACTTTAGACTTGAGAGGAGGCTAGCCATACAGCATGAAGCTCTGTTATCTTATCTTACGAAAGCCTCGTTGCTTTATATTTGAAAATTTTATACCTGGAGCCAACTACACTGCGTTCGTAAAATAACTGTGCACTAACCTAGTATCGATTCCGGTATCTTAATGACTCCAGTATCTAGCCACGTCTACCTGCATACGTTAGTGTACTGAAACCTGCTGTTGTTAACATTCACTGTATTCATTCTGTCTTTGCGTACTCAGTTATTAAGCAGCGAAGCAGTTGTCGAAGGGCACGACAAACGAATTGTTTAAATCAGTTTATTCTCCATGGTTCTTTCTCTGGAGGAGCGTATTTTTCTTGTTGAGCATGTATTTCGAGAAGGCAGTACATACACTGATTTCGTGTGGGAACAGTTTGTTGAAAAATTCCCAGGAACACCCATATCTCATCGCAATACAGTTTACACATTTATTGAGAAATTTCACGAAAAAGGCTTGATGTCAGATGCACACTGTAGTAGGAGACTATCTAAACTTAACGAGGAGAAGTTATCGAACATTTCTGGCTCTACGTTTCAGAGTCTATCAAAGGCTTTGCATAATTTGGCACAACAGGAATGTATTGCGCTTGCTACAGTGCATAAAACGGTCAGAGAAAATTTGAAACTCTTCCTAGCTCTAAAGTAACACCAGTCCAACAATTGCTGCCGGCGGATCATGAACAACGACGCCGCTACTGTGAATGGTTTACAAATTTCATTCAAACTAAAACTGCTGATAGTCTTGATGTCAACTTTTTTACAGATGAGTCATAGTTTCACCTCTCGGGCTATGTTAACGCACAAAATACATGATCTGAAGTTTATCGAAATAGCCCACACATAAGAAACATTTCACCAGCAGAACTAAGAAAAGTGTTTGAGAATAAAATTAAACGTCTTCGATCTTGCGTAGACGTCAAGGACATCACGTTCAACATTTGTTATAAGATACGTGTCTGATTAGCTTATAATACGTAACATTTAAAAATCAGCACGCTTAATCGGAGACTACAGCCACGGCAGGTAGATGTGGCCATATACCGCAGACATTAAGATATCACCACGATACCGAAATCGATACTGGGTTAGTGCACACTTACTTACGGAACACCCTGTACTTGTAAGGAGTGATATTCGACGACTAGTTATTAGTAATTTATTTTACTGAGAAGAGAGAGAGAGAGAGAGAGAGAGAGAGAGAGAGAGAGAGAGAGAGAGAGAGAGTGAGTGAGTGAGTGAGAGAGAGAGAGAGAAAGAGAGAGTCCGAGTAGACGACATAATTCACAAGATGACCCGCTGGAGGAAGACGTGAGAGTTCTGTTTGGGTCCAGATCTGCTTACTTTTCCTCATCATAAAGCTATCAAGAAATCTGACCCGTCAAATATTCTTTGCACATGAACATTTTTTGTATTAAAAAAATCACTGCCGCGATGCATTACCGGAAAATGATGTACTACCCATGTTTAGCAATTGCTGCGGTTTAAAAGCTATGAGCTTTATAAAAAAAACCCATGCAGATGTAGGTATTTTATTTTTAATTAATTAATTATTTGTTTTTGAAAAGCCGTGGGTTAAGAGATAAGAAACGTTACAACTCCGTATCATATAAGTGTGGCTATTGCGTGCTGTCCTAGGGCATTATCTTAATCCTTTGCTGTGCCTCTTTGTATAGTGTTTCAAAAGGCTGAGCAGCCACACACGAGCAGCTACCCTTTGTCCCATAGTACACATCGAAATGACACCACTGAAATATATGTCACCTAGATGGTTCCCTCGCTCCCAAACAGTGGAAGCTTCTCTGGGTCCCAGGAGCGATGCACCAGCTGGACTCCCTCTCAATGGTCCTGCTGATGAGAAAAAACAAGCGGCCAGCAGGTGTGATGAAAATCTTACTTCCCTATACATAGTGTGCCAACAGGTAAAGAAAAACATGGATTCTTTCCGTTTGGTGTGTCTGTGACACGATAAGGTTGCTTTTATCTTTATGGAGTTAACGCTTTGTTCTGTAGTCCCCGTTACTTGGGTCTGTTCTAGGAGTAAATTGTATAGAATGTCAGTTATCTATGTTATTTTGGTGTCGTTTTGGTTTCGCGCGCTCGTTTCCGGAACCGGAACTCACAAACATAGAAGATGTCCGCCGTTGATATGATACCAACATCTTTGGTGGTTGTAATGTAGTGTCTTGCAAAGTTTTTCCTCTTCTTTCCCTTTCTGCCCATTCGTTTAATGTGCTACACAAAGCATTATTTACAGCATAAGAAAGTATGAAGGGCATGGCATAGACAAACATCAGCTTTTCCTTGTAAGTACAGTGCATACATCAAAAGTTTCAAGTCAGTCATAGTGGCTTTTTAAAGGAGAATTGCACAGGCAGTTTAGTAAATAAAAATGTCAAATATTGCAAACGAATCTCCATAAACTTTCCATAAAGCCTTTCTCCTTCTATTCATTCATTAGATCGGGTCGATAGCATTAGCGGTTGGTCGAGCAGATTGCTGGAGACCTCCAAACAGAACTGGACCGTATTGGTTGGTGGTGTAATGAAGCGGAGGCTCTGATTAACCCAACGAAGGCAGCTGTGACATGGTTCTCTCTCTTTAGTCAACACACAAACGCCAAATGTAAGTCTGCACTCTGAGTTTGTGGAGAGGACACATGTACTGAAATAACTTGGAGTGCGGTTTGATTGGAGCCTTTCATTCAGAGAACACATTGGTTATGTGGTATTGAAGGCTTTGAAGGGCCTAGCTGCATTGAAGATAATGACTGTAGTGGACTGCGAGCAACGTCATCTTGTTCCATATCTGGAACTTGTCCTTGCTGTGGTTGAATATGCCCTAATCCTACTCTCAGTCAGACTGAAATGGAGAGACTTGAAAGGATATAGAATGAAGCAATGCATATCATACTTGAGTGCACAAAAGATACATAGCGCAGGCCTAATCTTGATTTTCCAGCCGTGATGGACAGAGCAAAAATTTGCTGAGCGTGTGCATACCTCTGAGTAAGAGCAGACATACATCACCCATTGTGCACTGAAGTTATGAGTAAAAAAGGCACCAGATTAAAAAAAGGAAAAATCCTGGATGGACCAAGCAGAGGACATTGTTCAACAGATCACTTTCCACTTGAAGACATAAAACCTTGTGAAGAATGGGTTTTGATGCCAGCAGACTGCTGTACTTCCTTCTGAGTATGCATCACATTGGATAGGGATTGCAGACAACAAAACCCATTGGCTGTGGAGGTAGAGGTTCAGGCATTGATTGCTGAGAACTCTTCTGGATGTGATGTAGTCATCTACGTAGATGGGTCCATTGTCAAACACAGGCAAAGTTCTTGGGCTTTTACAGTGCAAGTTGGAGGGAGAACGGTGATGGAAGGCAGTGGTGGTTTTGCTTTGACCACATGTAGAATGACTGTGGAGGTCATGTCAGTAACCAAGGCAGTGACATGGCTGGAGACACAGGCCTTCTCACAGGCATGTATTCTCAGTGACTCATTGAATATGCTCAGAAAGATTAAATTGGGTTAGGAGTGAAAGCACTGGTTGGAGTCTCTGAGAAGATCACTGTTGACAAAAATTTGTTTCATTTTTGTGCCAGGTCATGCTGGGGTGAGGGGTAATGAATGAGCAGACAGACTTGCTGGTGTGGCTACAGTGGAGGGTTGACAGACTTGCTGGTGTGGCTACAGTGGAGGGTTGACAGACTTGCTGGTGTGGCTACAGTGGAGGGTTGACAGACTTGCTGGTATGGCTACAGTGGAGGGTTGACAGACTTGCTGGTATGGCTACAGTGGAGGGTTGACAGACTTGCTGGCATGGCTACAGTGGAGGGTTGACAGACTTGCTGGTATGGCTACAGAGGAGGGTTGACAGACTTGCTGGTGTGGCTACAGTGGAGGGTGGACAGACTTGCTGGTATGGCTACAGTGGAGGGTTGACAGACTTGCTGGTATGGCTACAGTGGAGGGTTGACAGACTTGCTGGTGTGGCTACAGTGGAGGGTTGACAGACTTGCTGGTATGGCTACATTGGAGGGTTGACAGAATTGCTGGTATGGCTACAGAGGAGGGTTGACAGACTTGCTGGTATGGCTACAGTGGAGGGTTGACAGACTTGCTGGTATGGCTACAGAGGAGGGTTGACAGACTTGCTGGTGTGGCTACAGTGGAGGGTGGACAGACTTGCTGGTATGGCTACAGAGGAGGGTTGACAGACTTGCTGGTGTGGCTACAGTGGAGGGTGGACAGACTTGCTGGTATGGCTACAGTGGAGGGTTGACAGACTTGCTGGCATGGCTACAGTGGAGGGTGGACAGGCAGTGGACCACACTGATATCCTAAATGCACTCAGAGAAACTAATTGAGTCACAGATTCAGTCGACAGTTCTTCTGAATCTTCAACCATGAAGAGATTGCTGGAACATGATGTCAGGTGTGGATGAGTGCTACAGTGGGAAGCAAATAACACTGGTCAGTCAACACAGAACTGGCATTGTCTGCAGCCACACACTGGTGGAAGCATTGAAAATGGAATCGGAGCAATTATGGACTAATTGTCCGATGGGCATCGACTAACTAAGCATTAATGGTCACGTTTCTCTAGTTAGTGATGTCCATGGTATCTGTGATGAAATTTGAACAGCAGTGAATTTCATTTCTTTGTCTTGCTATGATTGATATTATTTATAATTAAAATACACCCTGCTGCTGATAGAAAAAGTTTGTGGTGTGAATGCAATTCTTCATACAGGAAAGTAATGTAACAAATAATGGGAGAAAGAGTCTACATCAGTATCGGTTCTCGTTACAGACAGAGGCACAAAGACACAAAGATGGAAGATCAGATTCGATCTTGTTTTGCCATTTCCAGGCATGCCTCTTTCGTGCTTCAGAATCATGTCAGAAAGTTTTTTTCTCAATATTCTTTTGAGATTGCCTTGTCTTATTTCTGTTTATGGAGTTCACACCAGCCTTGAAAATAAAAGGAGAAACAAAGTCTTGTACTTGTACGAACTCCATGTAACTGCGAGCTATTGTTCTTTGCAGCCGATGCTGTAGAGATGTTGACACACAGTATCATATCGGCGTGGGAGCGGGTTATGGCGGCTACTTTTTTCAGTCCCAGAGTACAGCTAAAAAAGCAGGGTGTGTGCAATACTTCTTTTGCTAAACCTTGAGAACTGTGATGATCCCTGCCCCATTAACCAGGCGAGGCCTGTTACTAGAGGTACAAACGGAGAAGTGGGACAGGGTCTTGATCAGCTGTGGTTTGCTAAGCCTGACGCTGGCATATCAGCTGTGGGTCTTTGATTGGCAAATTGAACAGTGTCTTCACTCCCACAGTTGCCAAAGGTACTTCTTTACTGCTTCAGTGAAGCAAGAGGACAAGGAGAAGGAGGAAGAATCCTATCAGTTATTTTAAGATTAAATCACAGCATCCAGTGCAGCACATACAGTCCCTTGATCAGTCACATACTTAAGGGTAAGGATGTGGTTACACAGTCAGTTTTGGATTATAGATAGATTTAAACCAAATGAAGGTACTTCCATTTGTGTATAGATTGTTTTTCGAAATTATGGGTTTTATTTTTTGCTCATTATCATTACTGTGAAGTTTTTTTTTAAAAGTTTAAAAGAGACGGAGGTCTCCATTGTGATAGAGCTTACTGACCAGCATGTTGCAGAAGACATGTGATTGAATCTCTCCTATTGCTTCCCTTTGGTAAAGGTTCTTGCTGATGCTAAGAGCACATGGACTGTTGAGATCCTACCAGCATACAGAGGAGATAACCTTTAACATCCTAATATGTCCTTGAAAACAAAAATGGCAATCAACAGTGAGGATATATAGATGCTGCATATAAAAGCAAAGCATAGAAAATAAAAGTCATAGTAAAGTATCATCTAGTGTAGGGGTTCTAAAGCAGACCTCCCAGTATATTGTCCATTATGACCTTATATTTCTTCACCAGCCTGTTGTCACTACCAGTGTATTAGATGCTAGCATGATTTCAGAAGATGTCTATAGGTTGGCTTTACTTTACAAAAGGACAGCAAGGAACACAACAGTTGAAAGAAAATTCTAATATAACAAAGACTGAAAAAAAAAAAGATTGAGTCCCACACCCTCATCATTCAGGGAGTTCTCATCAGTAAAGATATTTGCACTTAACTGCAGGCCAGATTAAGCCAGGATGATTATGCAGCCACCAGCGTGTCTCTTGTGTACTCTCAGCATGCTTCAACAATCAGTTGAGATTTCTTCCTACTTTGTCTTAAGAACCATTACTCTAGGTTTCATTCATTCATTCAAGTGCCGTGCCGCGTGACATAGACGATCATTTCTCTCCACAATTCCCTGTCTTTAGACTTGATTATGAGATCCGCTGGTGACTTTCTTCCTAGCCACACTGACAGCCCATCCAGTAACTTCTCTCTCTGTCTTCCTCTGTCTCTTCTTCCTTCAATTTTTCCAGTTGCCACAGTGTGTTCCAGTTTTCCTCTTCTCATGAAATGTCCTGTAAATCTCGCTTGTCTGCCTGTGATCTTTGCTCTAATTTGCTTTTCAACTCCAGCCTCTCTTAAGACTTCTTCATTGGTTTTCTTGGCTGTCCATGGTACCTTCAACATCAGCCTTGAAAATAAAAACAGAAACAAAATCTTGTACTTGTACGAACTCCATGTAACTGCGAGCTAGTGTTCTTTGCAGCCGATGCTGTAGAGATGTTGACACACAGTATAGTATCGGCGTGGGAGCGGGTTATGGCGGCTACTTTTTTCAGTCCCAGAGTACAGCTAAAAAAGCAGGGTGTGTGCAATACTTCTTTTGCTAAACCTTGAGAACTGTGATGATCCCTGCCCCATTAACCAGGCGAGGCCTGTTACTAGAGGTACAAACGGAGAAGTGGGACAGGGTCTTGATCAGCTGTGGTTTGCTAAGCCTGACGCTGGCATATCAGCTGTGGGTCTTTGATTGGCAAATTGAACAGTGTCTTCACTCCCACAGTTGCCAAAGGTACTTCTTTACTGCTTCAGTGAAGCAAGTGGACAAGGAGAAGGAGGAAGAATCCTATCAGTTATTTTAAGATTAAATCACAGCATCCAGTGCAGCACATACAGTCCCTTGATCAGTCACATACTTAAGGGTAAGGATGTGGTTACACAGTCAGTTTTGGATTATAGATAGATTTAAACCAAATGAAGGTACTTCCATTTGTGTATAGATTGTTTTTCGAAATTATGGGTTTTATTTTTTGCTCATTATCATTACTGTGAAGTTTTTTTTTTTAAAGTTTAAAAGAGACGGAGGTCTCCATTGTGATAGAGCTTACTGACCAGCATGTTGCAGAAGACATATGATTGAATCTCTCCTATTGCTTCCCTTTGGTAAAGGTTCTTGCTGATGCTAAGAGCACATGGACTGTTGAGATCCTACCAGCATACAGAGGAGATAACCTTTAACATCCTAATATGTCCTTGAAAACAAAAATGGCAATCAACAGTGAGGATATATAGATGCTGCATATAAAAGCAAAGCATAGAAAATAGAAGTCATAGTAAAGTATCATCTAGTGTAGGGGTTCTAAAGCAGACCTCCCAGTATATTGTCCATTATGACCTTATATTTCTTCACCAGCCTGTTGTCACTACCAGTGTATTAGATGCTAGCATGATTTCAGAAGATGTCTATAGGTTGGCTTTACTTTACAAAAGGACAGCAAGGAACACAACAGTTGAAAGAAAATTCTAATATAACAAAGACTGAAAAAAAAAAAGATTGAGTCCCACACCCTCATCATTCAGGGAGTTCTCATCAGTAAAGATATTTGCACTTAACTGCAGGCCAGATTAAGCCAGGATGATTATGCAGCCACCAGCGTGTCTCTTGTGTACTCTCAGCATGCTTCAACAATCAGTTGAGATTTCTTCCTACTTTGTCTTAAGAACCATTACTCTAGGTTTCATTCATTCATTCAAGTGCCGTGCCGCGTGACATAGACGATCATTTCTCTCCACAATTCCCTGTCTTTAGACTTGATTATGAGATCCGCTGGTGACTTTCTTCCTAGCCACACTGACAGCCCATCCAGTAACTTCTCTCTCTGTCTTCCTCTGTCTCTTCTTCCTTCAATTTTTCCAGTTGCCACAGTGTGTTCCAGTTTTCCTCTTCTCATGAAATGTCCTGTAAATCTCGCTTGTCTGCCTGTGATCTTTGCTCTAATTTGCTTTTCAACTCCAGCCTCTCTTAAGACTTCTTCATTGGTTTTCTTGGCTGTCCATGGTACCTTCAACATCCTTCTTATAAACCATATCTCCATGGCCTCCATTTATCACTGTACTCTCCTAGGTTTATGAAAGTAGAAAAGGTCCAAAGAGTCTTTCTCTGTGCTTTACATAGGGAAAGAGTTAACAGCAGATTCAGTTACACTGTCCATATAATTGTCTGATTGTATATCATGTAATTATCTACCATTAGAAGACAAGTACTTATGTTCTTAGAGGAATGGATTGTTGAAGTCTGTTTGCTACAGTAAAAGAGGTATTTGCAGGTGTATTTCAAAGTAGGTGGTAATGACTTTCACATCAAGACTTAAAACAGGATAGTGTACATAAAACTTGCACCAGCATGGGTGACAATGTCAAATAATATTCATTGTGGAAATATAAAATATCATGTGAAAACTGTGTTTTGTGTTTCAGGTGCACATAAAACCAGCAGCAAACACAAAATATAGTTTTCACGTTATTTTTTTTTATTTCTATGCTGGACATTGTTTGATGCTGTCACACATGCTGGGGCTGGTTTTATGTGTGCCATCCTGTATGATTGTGTACCAGTTTGTAAAGTTTTGCTTTCAGTGTATAATCTTTTAATCATGTTATATGTTTTGCTACCATAGGCATGAGAAGTACCATCTTCAAACATGGCACTAAGCACAATGAGAGTTTGTGTTCCTCAGAAACGACAGGAGTTATGTCCTCCTAGAAGAAATCTTTGCCCTGGAGGTTGCAAGCCTGGCTTTTGCTTGAATGCTTATTGTATATATAACTCCCGCCCAGAAATCATGTATGGCAGGCCAGAAGTTGACAGAGAGGCAGAGTTCCGTCAGCAGGATGAGGAAATTGCTGTTGAAGAACAGAGAAAGATGAAAATGAAAGCTTTTCTGGAAAATGAAAAGAGACAAATGGGAATGACAGAATTCGAGAGAGATCAAAGCAGAACTGCCATTGACTTTCAGCCACAGATAGATTTAAACCAAATGAAGGTACTTCCGTGAGTGTATAGATCATCTTTCGAAATCATGCGTTTTCTTTTTTTGCTCATTATCATTACTGTGAAGTTTTTTTTTAAAGTTTAAAACAGAAGGAGGTCTCCATTGTGATAGATGGAGCAGCGTGTTGCAGAAGCCAGCCAGTTTTAATTTGCATTTATATGTTTTGTTTTTTTTTAAAAAGACCAACTCTTTCCTGTCCATTTCATTCCTTTATTAACTTTTTTTTTTTTTTAATGCACCATACATCTTCTTTTACCGCTACCAGAAGTAGAGCAGTGGGATAATGAGTATATTATTCTGCAAAATTGTTAGCGAAGGATGATTATTAGAAAGATTTTCTGTTTTAAAAGTTTTGATGAAACAGTGAAACAGTGGACATTATATATGATATTATGGAGGATATGTAAAGTGAGTAGAATTCAGTAAAAATGACTTTTTTAGATTTATAAATATTAGATTACATTTTTCTGAAACATTTTAATTGAAATGTTTTCTACAAGTAATGAATAGGGGCTGTGGAATCAGTACACCAAACCTGTAACTCTGTCTTCTTTATCTTTTTTTTACGCTGTTCAGTTCCATCACCTCCTCCATCCCTTCCACACTCTGTGGTAGTAGAACATTTCTGGAGACTCCAGATCCAGCACTGTTCAAACATTTTTTCTAACTCCGCAGCTGTGAGGGAAATGCCATATACATTTTTATGGACAAAATACAGCTCAAAAGCACTTTGAATAAAGGACATAATAATTATATGAATCCTCAGAAATCAAGATATTCTTTTGCACTCATTTACAGACCAAAACGGTCAGGAAGAATATGCGACCACCAGCACGTCTCTCATGCATGTTGAACTTTCCAACGATCAGCGGATCATCAGATGATTACTCTGATTTCTCCTTCTTTCTGAGGTCATCAACAATGCCCTTCTACCACAGAGATGATACAATCACTGAGTATCGAGATAGTCACAACATGGCAGTCTGGAACAACCGCAAGGAAATGGATAGGCAAATTTACAAGCTGAAACGAGATTGGCTGAGTATGTTACATGTTTTAGAAAACTTTGTGCCTTATTCTGTATTGTGAAACAGGTTATGTGTATGCATATGTAAGAATTTATGGATGTAATATTCTATTTATGTTTGCCCACAGTTTTCTGGATACTACATCTGGCATCACTATCATGCCCTAGACCACATCATCAGATCCTACTTCTGGCATCACTATCATGCCCTATACCACATCATCAAATCCTACTTTTGGCATCACTATCATGCCCTATACCACATCATCAAATCCTACTTCTGGCATCACTATCATGCCCTAGACCACATCATCAGATCCTACTTCTGGCATCACTATCATGCCCTATACCACATCATCAGATCCTACTTTTGGCATCACTATCATGCCCTATACCACATCATCAAATCCTACTTCTGGCATCACTATCATGCCCTATACCACATCATCAGATCCTACTTCTGGCATCACTATCATGCCCTATACCACATCATCAGATCCTACTTCTGGCATCACTATCATGCCCTATACCACATCATCAGATCCTACTTCTGGCATCACTATCATGCCCTATACCACATCATCAAATCCTACTTCTGGCATCACTATCATGCCCAAGACCACATCATCAATGTCCACAATATTATCATTTCATTTAGTTGCAGCCAGCATGGCTCCTGAATGAGTGAATGAATGTATGAAGAAAGTCAACTTGCAGCAAATACAATTCAGTTGGTTTGATAGAGTTGTCATTAATTTATGTATTGGTTGTTATTTATTTAATGTGTTTATTTTCATCATCTTTGTTTTGTCCTTTCATGACACAGCTTATTTAATGTTCTTTCTTGTTTCCTTTTCCTCTCTGAACAGGCTTGTGGGGAGAGCTGAATGTAAAGGAACAAAGATGCAAGAAGGCCTGGCAAGAGAAACTTGCAGAAGACAGTGTGAAAAAATAGCCCTGTGCATCTCTCTTAAACTCTCATGCCAGTGCATACAAGATGCAGATAAACATTACAATTCTTAGTTACTTAAAAAAAAAAATGGTGAAATAAATGAGAAGTGGTGTATCACTGAAACTAAAATTTTGATAATGCCATAAAATATTTCTCTTTGTTTTATAAAAAGTTAAAGCTACCACTATATGAGTACTTCATATTATGCTGTGTTTCCATAAGTACTGTTCTCTAGGGTTTGGTTTTCTTTTATACAGGATCTTCAGTTTGTGTTAATGCACAGAGAAATTTATTAGTAAGTAAGAGCCAGGATTTTTCTGGCCACATTCAACCAGTATTTGTATTTTCAGCATGGCCATATGGTAACTTATCATTGCTAATTCAAATCGAAGAGTTAACGTCTTCCAAGAACTGTTTATGAATGTACTATAGAAGTGTAAACAGGACTGAGTTAATGTCTTCTGAGAACTGTTTATGAATGTACTGTAGAAGTGTAAGCAGGACTAAAGCAAGGAGCACTCTGTATCATTTTTTTAATGAACAAATTCTACAATTTAGAATTGCCTATATTCCAAGGCTGAACAAGCACAAAGTACTCCAAGGTCTTCATTGTGACATCAGCTGCCAGCAGCATTTAGCTTGCAACCACAGGGAGATCCATCACTACCGGCAGCATTTAGCTTGCAACCACAGGGAGATCCATCACTACCGGCAGCATTTAGCTTGCAACTACAGGGAGATCCATCACTACCAGCAGCATTTAGCTTGCAACTACAGGGAGATCCATCACTACCGGCAGCATTTAGCTTGCAACCACTGGGAGATACATCACTACCGGCAGCATTTAGCTTGCAACTACAGGGAGATCCATCACTACCAGCAGCATTTAGCTTGCAACTACAGGGAGATCCATCACTACCAGCAGCATTTAGCTTGCAACTACAGGGAGATCCATCACTACCGGCAGCATTTAGCTTGCAACCACTGGGAGATACATCACTACCGGCAGCATTTAGCTTGCAATGGCAGGGAGATACATCACTACCAGCAGCATTTAGCTTGCAACCACTGGGAGATCCATCACTACCGGCAGCATTTAGCTTGCAACTACAGGGAGATCCATCACTACCAGCAGCATTTAGCTTGCAACCACAGGAAGATCCATCACTACTGGCAGCATTTAGCTTGCAACCACTGGGAGATACATCACTACCGGCAGCATTTAGCTTGCAACCACTGGGAGATACATCACTACTGGCAGCATTTAGCTTGCAACCACTGGGAGATACATCACTACCGGCAGCATTTAGCTTGCAACCACAGGGAGATCCATCACTGTCAGCAGCATTTAGCTTGCAACCACAGGGAGATACATCACTACCAGCAGCATTTAGCTGGAAACCGCAGGGAGATCCATCACTACCAGTAGCATTTAGCTTGCAACCACAGGGAAGTCCATCACTACCAGCAGCATTTAGCTTGCAACTACAGGGAAATCCATCACTACCAGCAGCATTTATCTTGCAACCACAGGGAAGTCCATCACTACCAGCAGCATTTATCTTGCAACCACAGGGAAGTCCATCACTACCAGCAGCATTTATCTTGCAACCACAGGGAAGTCCATCACTATCAGCAGCATTTATCTTGCAACCACAGGGAAGTCCATCACTATCAGCAGCATTTAGCTTGCAACTGCAGGGAAATCCATCACTACCGGCAGCATTTAGCTTGCAACTACAGGGAAATCCATCACTACTGGCAGCATTTAGCTTGCAACTACAGGGAAATCCATCACTACCAGCAGCATTTAGCTTGCAACTACAGGGAAATCCATCACTACTGGCAGCATTTAGCTTGCAACTACAGGGAGATCCATCACTACCGGCAGCATTTAGCTTGCAACTACAGGGAAATCCATCACTACCAAAAGAATGTAGCATGGTTACTTTTCTTTAACCAAACTGTTTAATTCTATATCATATTGTTCATTAAAGCAGTTATTTTCAGTAGCTATAGGTTCATGTGTTCCCACTGCAGAAGACAAACAAGGTATGAGCTTGTAATCTCATGCCTTGATCCTGATCTATAGGTAAAAGTAACATTCCCATTTCCATGCCATTAAGGCATATTTGGGATATGGTGTTAGGCCCATATTTCCAAGACTTTTCATCGGCACATGAAAGTTTGATGTGGTCAGTATCACACCTGGCTGCATTTACCTTCCTACATTTCTCCAGTACCCATTTTTAGAGGCTGGGTCGACCCTGGGGCCTTTTTTTGGTGTGGTGGTACTAGAAAAAAAAATCCCTATTGCTGGGATTTGAACCAAACACCACTGGATTAGTAGACTGAGCACCTAACCACCCTGTTACCTAGGCCACCAGCACTGATTCCACCTATAGTAGGTTTATTTATATGGTATTTTTGTTATTCTTTATTTAAATAAAGGTCACATTGTACATCACATCCTGCAAGAGGTAAAAACTGAGTCACAAAAATGGTTACCATCCCAGATAGTTTTGAAAACCACTTTTCCATATTCTGCTTCTGTTGTTTTTTTTTAACAAATACTGCAACAGTGAACAAGTTCTAATGCTCTTGTCACTTGCTGTATGTTTTTTTGCATAGAGTAGTTGTTTGTCATTGCTCTGATAATCTGTTTATATCTGGTATAAAATGATGCACAAATTTCCACAAAATATGCACATATTGTGCCTAGATGTGAATTGTTTTAGCAGTGGTGAATTACTTATAGCTTGAACTTGTGATTCTGTGTTTGTTTTTCCTTCAGCTGAGCCAGATAATTGGATTTTTCTTCATTATTAAGAATTTCATTTGAAGCAAAATAAATATTTCTGTATTTTGTTCCTTTTGTTCAGAATGTTTTCCACTGAATACTTGCACAGTAATGGTCTAATCAGGTTTATTTTTCACAAGATGCTGCAATTATTCTGTTCTCTTGAATGGTCAACATTAAATTCTCTGAATATCAAAACTGCAGTTTTGATATTCAGAGCTTTATCAGTATTATTCTTAAAACATACTGAAATTACAAAGAGCTTGTCAGTATTATTTATGCAACTTAATGAAATTATAAAGAGCTTGTCAGTATTATTTATACAACTTACTGGAATTATAAAGAGCTTGTCAGTATTATTTATACAACTTACTGGAATTATAAAGAGCTTGTCAGTATTATTTATACAACTTACTGGAATTATAAAGAGCTTGTCAGTATTATTTTCTCTTAATGCTGAGATTTACTGTGATAATCTGCAGTGTTGTCACTGAAATTTTGAATCAGTATTAAACTGAGTGGCATTATCTTTTTGCCGGATTTTGAGGCTGTATTTTTTGCTCCTGTGTATAATTTTATTTCATGGCTTTAAATAAAAGAAGAATAAAATTTTTATGTTTGACATTTCTGTGTGATTTGTTGCCTGTGGTGATTTAGAATTACCTGTACAACTTTAAGCCACAGACATTAAATTATAATTAAATCATATGTTTTATTTGTGGTTTTCATTCTAATTTAATGAAAACCATACTTGAGGGAAAAGCTGAAGAAGTGAGATGATAAAAGTATGGAAGAACAAGACTTAAAAGAGAGTATGCTGATAAGATTATTGGGTAGCCAGATACCAGCTTGGTTTGGTACATTTTGGGAGAAAATTAGCGATCTGTCTGTCAACATTTCATATGGTGATGGCACAAGATGATGATGATGTCACAAATCAAGTGTGGCTGAAGAAAAGAGAGGTTTATATGTGCTTTAGCGTGTATGTCATCATTTTATGATTGTGTTTTTTGAAGAAATTGGTTGATGTTTACAGGATGTAATAATTACAAGAGATTATTTTGATGTTCATGGTAATGATGATGACACTTATGATGAAATAGAAATTCCTTTGTATGAAAATATTTTTTTAAAAAGTCTATTTCCCCTCATTATTGCAAAAGTACTTGAAGAAGAAGAAGACAAACAAGACAAGACTAGATGTACAGATAGTTTTTGGGTAAAGTATATAAAACTAAATACAGTAAGGCATAACCACAAAAAGCCATTGCAGTAAAGTTGTGAATATAAAACGTTCAGAAGTAAAACGTTTAAAACAAAAATAGGAAGAGCTTTATTAATTAACAAGCACGCAGGTGTAACATTTTGGTTTACACTTTAATCATATAAAACTATAAAGGGCAAAGAAATAGGAAAAGAAGAGAAAATATAAATTCATATGAGTGATATATGTCATATAGCAAATAAGAATGGAAAAAAAAGTTTAGTAACATTCATGTGAATTGATATTTTCTCTTCTTTTTTGTTTAGTAACGTTCATGTGAATTGATATTTTCTCTTCTTTTCCTATTTCTTTGTCCTTTATATTTCTGCATGATTAAAGTGTAAACTGAAATGTTGCAACTGTGTGTTCCCTAATTAATAAAATTGTTCCTACAAATTGATGCTGTAGTGGACTATCATTGACTTTAGGAATCGGCAACCTCCACTGGGAACCACTGTTGTGGCATACATTCATTCGTAAAGTGTCATGCATTTCACTTCACGGGGGAGAGATTCTTCAAATTCATAACAAGGCTGATTTAAAAGAACAAACATCAACAATTAGAAAGGGTACAGTATTTTGACTTCTAGCAGCACTTGTATCACTATAAAAATCACACAAATAGATGTATGGTCTCATTCTCCATTGTTCTTATTCTTTGAATGCCCATCTGAGACTCTAATCCACCATGTATTTAACTAGAGTTTGATGAAATCTTAACCATAATTCCTTTTATGCAGCCAGACAAATATTAATGTACATAAAGTTGAAAAAACCCTACGTAGCTGAATTCTGAGTTTAACCCATGTGGTTCCAGCTACACTCAGGAATATGGGACACTCCTTTCTCCACAGTCATATTGCCTCTGCACTATGTTCTACCTCTTCCTCACCTGCAACGCATATTTCAGAACCTCCCTAATACAATAGTTTGCAAACCCTCTACTCCAACCACATTCACCTATTCTACCCACCCTTCTCTCAGCTAGACTACCACTGTATTGCTCCCTCCCCTTTCTACAGTCCCCACCCCGTCATTACTGTCTGTCTATCACATATCGCAAATCTCCACTTAAACATTCTCAATAATCTGCCACATGCACTTCTGGACACAGCTTCATTTATTTTGTCTCCTTTTCCATTCCTATTTGTTGTATAGCATTCTTATGAAATTATATTTTCTTTCCTTGTTTTCTTTTTCCTGTAAGTTTTTGTATGATTAAGGTGCAAACTGAAATGTCACAACTGTGTGATTGCTAATAAAGCTTATTCCACATTTTTCTGAAATATTTGTAACATTCTGCTGTTACAGCTTTACTCCAGTGGCTTTGTGTATGTATTTAATGTTATATACTTATACACTAATTATTCAAGTGTTACAAAACAATCATAATGTTACATAGAAAGGCACATGACAGAAGTGAGACATAAAGCAGATATAAATGAAAGTAATGAAGCAAAACAAAGTGATTTTTTTTTGGTATTTAATGACATGGAAAGTTTCAAAAAAAAAAAAAAAACTATTTTGGTAATATTAGATTTTTTTTTTTTAATGGTAGCATTTTTGTTTGATAATTTCTCTGTAGCTTTTAATGGATCCCCATGATTGTTTATATATGTTCTAACTTATTTACTAGCATTCAGATGTGTCTCAGTTATGTTTTTTTTTTAGTATGACTTTTTTTCTCATGTTTCAGCTGGCGTTGCAATTCCTGGTGTTGCAGTTCCTGGTGTTGCAGCTGCAATCATCTCCCCAGACCCCAGTGGTTGTGAGTTTGCCACTGGTTGTTCTGCAGCAGGTGAAGCCTGCACATTTAGAGGGGTCTTACATGCTGAATTCTTCATTTGCTGTAGGCATAGCCGTCTTTGACTCTCAAAGTCGACTGGATAGTTAGTTTTGCATTCTCTTTCCATCCTGATGACCGGTTCTTTGCTCTGACATAGCTTCTGATACTGTTGGTATTTGCCTGCCATTTCCATTTCATCTTCTAAAAAAAATTAATAAGAAATTAATTATATATTATGTATATAACTTACAGGTAGAAAAGACAGAAGCACATACAAAAATAATTTATAAAGCTTTTTTTTTCTCATGTAAATTCAGGAAAAAAACTACAGACTGTCACAGTTTTATACTCGTTCAGATCTGCTTGCTGAGAACTCGAGGTAGTCCCATGTATGGGACTGGTCTATATGTGCTGTGTGCCCTGCTGCAGATAGTTATTGTCCAATTTCCAGGAACTGAATTCAAAAAGTTGTGGGATGAGTGTGGCATCAGGGGAATCACAAGCTTGTGAAAAACATCACAGACACCTGCTTGGATCAAAACCCATGATTGCTTGTTCAGAAGACACCATAATTGCTGAGCAGGCTTCTGTTTTTACCTTAGACCTTTATGCCAGTTTTACTTTATTTTACAAAAATTAAAAACATGAAAAACTGCTGAACTTAAATTTTCAACTGACATTTTTATAGAAAAACTAATGAATTTGTTACGTCTGTTCTTTACAGCTAAAAGACGTAATTTATTACAGAATCTGAAATGGACAAAAAAATTGGGTGAATTCAGTTTCAAAACAGTATTTGTGAACAACTGGGAGAGAGTTGATGGCCTGTGTACCAAGGCAGTGAAAGGTGATGATGATGGTGATGATGATGATGATGAGAGAGTTGATGTGTTCCAGATAGGGGTAACTATTGCAAGAACAGAATGGAATAGAAATGTAAGGAGAGGTTACACTGGTAATAGGTTTCTTCTTCTTTGTACGCACATTGGCAGTGATGCATGGTACCCTGATTTTTGCAATGTGCCTTTTGGCTGGGTACCTCTGACTTCAGCACCTTTCCTTGCTAGGACAGACTGGTCTTGCTCAGACTGCCATGAAGACAGTGGTGTAGGTTGGCCTGGCCAAAAATTTGTTTTCCAGCCTCTGGCGGCTTTACTTAAGCCCCTTCTCCACATCAGATCCAGCACACAATGTTGCCTGGCCAAACGGCTTTGAGACAGTTCAACAGAGACACTCCAGCTTTGGGATGAGGAATCCGATGTGCCTCAGTGATATCCATTCCCCACCACCTGTAGTCTGTTGGCTCTGTTTAGTTTACATCATTCTGATAGCCGTTGTTGTAAAGACACATAGGCTTGTCACATCCTGGATTCATTGGTTTCACGCCAGACTTCCCTCATCCCTGTCGGAGATCTCCCATGTCCCCATCTGTCCACCAACCTGACATTACATTTTACAAAAATAACAATTACAATTAGTGTTGATTGCTAGTAGTTTCTGGGCTACATAAGTAGGTCAGAGTTTTTTGAGCAAACAGATCTGTGCTCCCTGTCTCACAAAGACTATGTTAAGATAAGTGTGTTCTTAATACAGTTGTTCCCGGGGGGGGGAATAGGTTTAATACCGTATGTTGTTTCAGCAGTCTTATTGTTAGTAATCATGCACAGGAAACCAGAGAGATGGAAGCAATGCTGAGTATTCTAAAAACATAAACTCACTAAACCAGTTGCTGCTGTGAACTTTGCATGAAGCAGGCATTCTTGTAGAAGGCTCACAGTAATGTGGGTCATGGTAACGCCAGTAGGCATCAACCTTATCACGGCACTTTTTGTAAGCTTCAGTGGTAGGAGCTGAATCTTGCTCGCACTTTGGTGCTGAAAGTGAATAATCAGAGTTGCTCATACAGCAACTTTTTTTTTCGACTGCTAGATTTTTTTTTGTTGTTGTTAAAGACAATACAGCTCTGTTCTCATTCAGGTTTGGATTCCGTGTTTTACAATTTAACGCATTCTGTGTACACTTCAGCAAAAAAAAAAAAAAAATAGATAAATGCTTTTATTTTTGTTTCAAATTGTTGTCCATGAGGAAGGTGGTTTGTCAAAATATTGGCTATGACCACTATCATGGATTCAGTCTTTTTTTTTTTTTTTCTTTTTTTTTTCTTTCAAACTGGTGCTTCTCCATTTTGTAAGTTTTGATTTCATTTATCTATGTTCTAATCTTGTTAATGCTAAACTTGTATGAACTCCCTGTAACTGCGAGCTATTGTTCTTTGCAGCCGATGCTGTAGAGGTATTGAGCCACAGCACTGTATTGGCGTGGGAGCGGGTTATGGCAGTTACTTTTTCAGTCCCGGAGTACAGCTAAAAAGCAGGGGGTGTGCAATGCTTCTTTAGCAGACTCCACCACCATCGGGACTATGGTGATCCCTGTCCTGTTAGCCAGGCCAGGCCTGTTACGGGGGTTACCACAGAGAGGCGGGACAGGGTCTTGGTCAGCTATGGTTCGCAAACCCTGATGCTGGCATATCTTCACCCCCATCTATGTGCTAACAAGATAACTTAGCCAAATAACTTTTTTTTTTTTTTTTTTATCTTTCAGTCTTATCATCAGGATGCCTGTTTGTCAACAGACAGAACATAACAATGTGTATGATTTTTATAACGTCTCCGATCATCACTCTCTTCATTCATTTATCATGTGGGTCATCCTTGAATCTGTCCCTATAACAAATCTGTGGTAATATTTTGTGGATTTTTTTTTCCTTTAAAATTGGATAAAGGGAAATTTATACCAAATTTATAAGTCACTATTTCTTCTGTGCTTTTTCATCTTATTTTCTTATAATTCATTGAACACAAATTCATCTTTTCAGATGAAAAAAATTGGTTATATTCTCTGTTGCCTATAATTTTTGTTTCTTTAAACTGTGTTTATCCTCTTTGTCTTGTGCATGTAAGTGTAGGTTCTATATTTCACACAAATAACTTTTTATTCTAATTCTCATATAAACATTCTAGATCTTCTAGAATCTAGACAGGTATGACAAATTTCAAATCTCTAACATACATAAATTTGAGATTATATACATTAATAAAATAGATTCTACCTCTCACACATATTTATATACGAAGGCGAGACAAAAAGTACTGCAAGTTAAGAGATGTAACCACTGAAAAATATATGAAAAAGCTTTTTAACTTGACCTCGAGCTTTTTCATATTTTTTTTTTCAATGGTTCCACTCCTCTATTTGTAGTTACTTTTTCATTCTAGAACATTTAGTCTCTTTTAGTTTCCAGTGGGTATTAGTGGTAAGAGAAATTATTCTTTGTTAATTTTCTTCTTGGTGTACCATTTTCTGTCTTTCTTGGGTGTTTAGTTCTAACTCACTTTATGGCACTGCGTAGGATAATCACACTGATCTGTCGCTAATGGCCATTTTCTTGTTCTTTGTGTCTTAAGTCAGGGCAAAAGTGATAGCTGTAGAAGTGGGAGTGAGAGGATTCATAGCAACAATCGGCATACGATCTATGTAAGCAACTGAGCATAAAGGGACAAGCAAGAGCAAGAGCATTGAAGAGCTTTTCAGAAACAGCAGAGAAGGCCTCATGCTTGACTCTTAAGAAATTACAGTCGATGTAGCTAAGATAATTAATTCTGTCCTTTCACTGATACTTTACTCTTCTGTTGATACTATGTTTGTTTTTACTGTGTAAGTTTTAGAAGTCTGTGCAAAGAATGAACCCACTTAAGAGAATACAGTTTTACTATTTTAATTTTTGTACAATCTGTAATTTTTGTTACAATCTGAAGATAAGTACTGAAGACTGTCATATAGGGTTGATGCAATTATCAGGGGCAGTAGAAAAAAGACTCCCTTTGGTATATCAGGTAGTTTAATCATTAAATAGCTTACTGGTAACTACTTATTGATTTATTTGGTGAATATTCATGGGAGAAATACTATTATATAAATATTTTCTGTGGAAAAAAGGGAGGGATTTCTTCAGTGAGCCTCTGTGACAGTAGAGAGAGCAGCTGCTGGAGAACTGAAATTCATTCATTCGTTTATTTGCATATCCTTTGCAGAACTTTGCCTCCCTAACAGCACTCCTGTAGGCCTCTCGGTTGTGAGCAAGATGGCCTGCTGCTGATGCATCCATTTGCAGATCATCAACGATGTCTTGCAGCCATCTTCGCCTTGGTCTTCCTCTCTTTCTTTTTCCCATTATGTACCCTTCCAAGATGATTTCTCTAGATTATCATGACGTTTAATGTGTCCAAAATATTTAAGTTTTCTCTCTTTATTTCTCTTTACTAGCCATCTCTCTCTCTCTGAACCTTAAGTGCCCAGGGCACATGGGGCTTCCGCAAAGGTTTTCCACAAATGCCTGTCCTTCGCCTTTTTTTCTGCTCTTGCCCAGGTGAGCCCTCTATTGCTCAACATCCTTTCTGTTGTTCTTCTCCATGTCTCTTTTGGTCTACCCTTCTGTTCCCCTGTAGTGTCCATCTTAGTGCTATTTTTGGTAGTGAGTTGTCAGTCATTCGGAGCACATGTCCCAACCATCGCCAGCGTCTTTCCTCAATAATTGTTGTCAGTGGTTTCATCTGCATTTCTGCTAATAAGATGTTATTTCTTATGGTGTTTGGCCAAAATATTTTTCTAATTCTTCGTAAACATTTAGTCTGGAAAGATTTTAACTTGTTTTCTATGGTTTTGGTGATTTTCCAGCATTCACTTCCATAGAGTAGTACACTTAGAACATTACTCTTAAATATCCTGATTTTCATATTTATGCTTAGTTTTTTTGATTTCCATATAGTCTGCAGCATTGCAAAAGCCTGGTTTGCTCTAGTAAGTCTGCTGTTGATGTCTTCTGTGCTGTCTCCATTTTCTACTACTCTTCTGCCAAGGTATACAAATTCGTTGACCTCCTCCACTAACTTGTTATCCACTCTGAGTACATTTCTGTTGTTCACATTTTGTTTCATTAACTTTGTCTTTCCTACGTTGATCTTTAGTCCTATGTTATTACTAGCCATACTTCTTCAATATTAAGTTCTTGTAGTATGGATATATTTGTTCTTTTTTGTGTCCATGATATTTGAAGAACTCTTCTGTAGCATTTACATTCAAAGGCATTTATGTGTTTCTCAGCTGTTTTGTTAAGTGTCTAGATCTCACAGGCATATGCTGCGATGGGAAAGATGCATGACCTTAAAAATCTTATTTTTGTAGTTCTGTCTGTTCCTCTCCACACATTCTTTAGTTGTTTTACTTTCTGAAGAGCAATAGATGTCCTCCTTTTAATTTCCCTCATTGTATCTCCATTATTAGTTAGCAGTGATCCAAGATATTACTAATCTCTGGTATTTCATAACCTCCAATTGTTGTGGCATCATAATATTCTTTTCCTACATCTTCTCTAACATTCCTCATTATATTTTCATTATACAAGTTAAATAAATAAGGCGACAATATGCACTCCTGACAGACCCCTTGTTCCACCATTTATTGTTATTGCTGCCTGTTGGTCTAGATATAGGAGTGATGTTAATTGTATCAAATGTGTTGGAAATCCCATTTTTTTCCATTATTTCCCAAAGTTTCTGGTGTTGTACACAATCAAATGCCTTTGAGTTGTCTATAAAGGCTAAATATAGATTCACATTAAACTCTCTGCATTTTTCTATTATTAATCTTATATTGAATATATGATCTCTTGATCCTCTTCCTTGCACCTACAGCTTTGTTGTTAACCATTAGATTCATTGCTGTGTCAATTTCATTCAATGTAACTTCATCTAAGTTGACATTTAATTGTGAGACTGGTATATCAGTTTCAAGATTTATTATGAGTAATTCATTTGGGCGTGGTCGATTAAGTATTTCTTGAAAGTGTTCGGCCCATCTTTGCTTTTGGTCTTTACTTGATGTTAATAGGTTTAATTAATAGGTGTAATAGTGCTGTTTTGCTAAAGACTGATCTTTCTCTGGAAGTAATAACACCTGTTAGCTTCTTCTGTATGTTATATAGAGTTTTACTGTCTACTGTTTTTGCTGGGTTTTCTGCTTATTTTGTCATATTGTCCATATATTCTCTTGTGTCTCTTCTAGCTGAACTTTTTACTTTATTGTCTAGTTCTTTGTATGTTGCTTTTGTCAAAACTTTTCCAAGATCTGTATATATATATATTATGGCATGGCCTCCCCCATAAGATAGTTAATGTAATCAAAGCCCTATACGAGGGTTTTCAGTGCAAAGTGATCCGTGGAGAACATACCTCCAGCAGCTTTAGGATACAAACAAGAGTGAATCAGGGATGTGTACTATCACCAACATTATTTATCTTGGCATTAGACTGGTTAATGAAGGAGGTAACATCAGATAAACACAGAGGATTACAATGGACCCTTGACACAGTGTTGGAGGACCTTGACTTTGCAGATGACATTTGTCTACTATCAAGCAGCCACAAAGATATGCAAGATAAAATAAACAAGCTAACTCAGAATGCAAACAACATAGGACTAAAAATCAACATAGGAGAGACAAAGTTAATGAAGCAAAATGTGAACAACAGAAATGTACTCAGAGTAGATAGCAAGTTAGTGGAGGAGGTCAATGAATTTGTATACCTTGGCAGTAGAGTAGTAGAAAATGGAGACAGCACAGAGGACATCAACAGCAGACTTACTAGAGCAAACCAGGCTTTTGCAATGCTGCATACTATGGAAATCTAAAAAACTAAGCATAAATATGAAAATCAGGATATTTAAGAGTAATGTTCTAAGTGTCACTGTGGAAGTGAATGCTGGAAAATCACCAAAACAATAGAAAACAAGTTGAATTCTTTCCAGACTAAATGTTTACGAAGAATTAGAAAAATATTTTGGCCAAACACCATAAGAAATAACATCTTGTTGGCAGAAATGCAGATGAAGCCACTGACAGCAATTATTGAGGAAAGATGCTGGCGATGGTTGGGACATGTGCTCCGAATGAAAGACAACTCACTACCAAAAATAGCACTAAGATGGACACCACAGGGGAACAGAAGTAAGGGTAGAACAAAAGATACATGGAGAAGAACAACAGAAAGGATGTTGAGCAATAGAGGGCTCACCTGGGCAAGAGCAGAAAAAAGGCAAAGGACAGGCATTTGTGGAAAACCCGTGTGGAAGCCCCATGTGCCCTTGGCACGTGAGGTTCAGATATATATATATCTTATATCCTTCCCGTGCCGTTAAACGTCACATAGGGCTCGCAAAGTAGTTCGCCAGTTTTTCCTGTCTTCGGGAGTCTTTCAACCTCATCAAAGGATTTTATGCCTGTTAATTTGGCCTCTCTTGATAATGTCCTCTTCAGAGTTTCACGCGGTCTGCCTCTTTTTCTTCGGCCTCTTGTGTTCCACTTGATAGCTTGCTTTGGGATTCTCTGATCATTTTTTTCTCATCAAGTGACCAACATATGTCCATCTCCTTTTCCTGATCACCCATGAGACTGGTTGTTGTTCAGTCATCTGTCTTATCTCTGCATTGTTCTTGAATTCGTTCCACTTGATGCTGAGTATTTTCCTTAGGCATTTGTTTTCAAAAGAGTCTAAAATGTACTCAGAGTAGATAGCAAGTTAGTGGAGGAGGTCAATGAATTTGTATACCTTGGCAGTAGAGTAGTAGAAAATGGAGACTCGCAGATATATATATCCTAAGAAATAACATCTTATTAGCAGAAATGCAGATGAAACCACTGACAACAGTTATTGAGGAAAGACGCTGGCGATGGTTGGGACATGTGCTCCGAATGACTGACAACTCACTACCAAAAATAGCATTAAGATGGACACCACAGGGAAACAGAAATAAGGGTTGACCAAAAGAGACATGGAGAAGAACAACAGAAAGGATGTTGAGCAATAGAGGGCTCACCTGGGCAAGAGCAGAAAAAAAGGCGAAGGACAGGCATTTGTGGAAAACCCTTGCGGAAGCCCCATGTTGCCTGGGCACTTAAGGTTCAGATATATATATATGGTAAACTGTTTATTCACACAAATGTGGCAGTACTTACCTGAACTGTACACTCTTCGAGTTTTTTAATCCTGCCCTACGCTGAGGTTCATGGTCTGGGAATGAGCACTGGTGCCTTATGGGATACCAACCTTTGTAAAATTTTTCAGGTGGCCTGACGCCCATAATCTATGAAGAAGAATGAAGTATCATGTCAGCAGTTCCAATGTCTGTAAGTCTTCAGTTTTATAGTGCTGTAATTATAACATTTGTGCCTTCTAATGCACAATAAGAGGTTTGTCTTTTCCTAGCAGCACCTAATGTCATTATGACTACAGCTTCTACTTTCAATAAAAGAAGTTTCTAAATCTGCATAATTTCGGTATTTGTGCTGTCCTTACAAGGACCATAAAGTCTAGAATTCAGTCTATTTAATTTGTCCAGCCCATTCATTCATTTGCATGTCCCTTGTGGAACTTTGCCTCCCAAACAGCACTCCTGTAGGCCTCTCGGTTGTGAGCAAGATGGCCTGCTGCTGATGCATCCATTTGCAGATCATCAACGATGTTGGGTTTCTTGGTATATTTATCCAGCCCAGATGTCTCAAATTATCATAAAGAGCTAATTCTTCCAAAGAACAGAAATCCAGGGACTACACTTGCTTAGAGTGCTCCATAAAACAAGTCTGCACATGTAGCCATTTCTTTTTGTGATAAGCACAGTATCCTAGCTGTTACCCCAGTACAGTATCCTAGCTGTTACCTCATCACAGTATCCTAGCTGTTACATCACCACAGTATCCTAGCTGTTACCTCAGCACAGTATCCAAGCTGTTTCCTCAGCACAGTATCCTAGCTGAGACCTCTTAGCTAGGGAAAAAAACTGGTTGGACAGAAGACTTCACTGACAACTGTCAATCATCATCCATGTCAAGACTGAAGGAGCTAGGGATAAAACCTGGCACTGCAAAACGTGAGCAGCAAAAGTACCAGAAGGATGGTCGGTTATTATCAGTCAGTGTACACTGATGGAGATACCAAAGAGTAAATTGAAGAATCTTTAAAAAAAGATGTGCTGAGTGTAAAGATGATGGCCTTTTCTAACTTCCTATCTATGATCATGCTGAAAAGGTGTAGTGCAACCAATGAATCTGGAGTTGATTAATAAGTGTCACAGCATTTGCCACTTCACAGTCGATTCTGCCTATTTATCTTAGCAGTGGACTGGTTAATGAAGGAGGCAACATCAGATAAGCACAGATGACTACATTGGACCCTTTTGCTGGAGGATCTTGACATTGTGGAGGACATTTATCTACTGTCAAGCAGACACATGGGTATGCAAGATAAAACAGACAGGGGTAAAGCTAGTAAAACAGAATTAAAGGTCAAGGTAGGAAAGATAAAATTAATGAGCAAAATATGAACAGCAGCAATGTACTGAGAGTAGAAAAGGTAGATAGAGGTGTACGGTGCAGTTTTACAAAGTGAGGGAGGGAGTGAGTAAGGTCATGTTAGTGGAGGAAGTCTTTGTATATCTTGGCAGTAGAGCAGCAGAAGATGGAGACAATGCAGAAGGTATATATCAACATCAGGTTAAATAGAGCAAAGCAGACTTTTGCAGTCTTGCAGAATTTGTATATGGAAATCCAAAAAGCTGAGCACGAAAATCATGATATTTAAGAGTAATGTCCTAAGTGTGCTTCTCTCCGGAAGTGAATGATGGAAATAAACCACAACCATAGAGAACAAGCTGAATTCTTTCCAGACTGAATGTTTACGAAGAATTAAAAGATTATTTTGGCCAAACACCGTAAAAACTAACATCTTGTTGGCAGAAATGTAGATGAAGTCGCTAACAGCGATTATTGAGGAAATACACTGGTGATGGTTGGGACATGTGCTTTGGATGACTGATGACTCATTAGCAAAAACAGCACTGAGATGGACAACAAAGGGGAACAGGAGTAAGGGTAGATTAAAGGAGATATGGAGAAGAACAACAGAGAGGATTTTGAGCAATATAGGGCTCACCTGGGCAAGAGCGGAAAAAAGGCAAAGAAAACCCTTGCGGAAGCCCTAGATGTCTTGCCTTGGGCACTTAAGGTTCAGAGAGAGAGAGATTGAGATTGAGTGATTGATTGATCTTTCTTTCCAAAGGGTTAAAAATTGGCAGTCAGGCCCGTCTGTCATTCTGCCCTTTTTTCATTCAACTTTCACTCTGTCCCAGACATTCTGCGTATATTCTGCGCACATAACAAAAATAATTAACAGTGAAAAGCTGAGAAAAAATAAAATTTAAGTTAAATATTTACGTTTCACTCTTTATCCAGAACTCTGTACTGTATCTAAAAAGATGTAAAAAAAGCTATTCTCGCAGTCTCACAATAAATACTATCTATCAAAATACAATTTTAGCAGTAATCTGAACTCTCAAGATTTGTTCAAACTCTCTGAACTTGGACAGCGAGAGAAAGAGAGAATTCTACATACAAGAGGAAGTCACTAAGTGACTCGCAAATTGAAATATTTTATCAGTGGCAGTTATCAGGTAGTATTTAAATATATCCTTAGATAGCACCATCATCCAACTTTATAACAGTTGTATGTAGGGGGCACTGGGAGTTACGTGTGCATGCGCAAAGCAATAACAAAATGGCTACCCAACTGTTAGTGTGTACCAAAGAAGAACAGAGAAGTGTAGTGCGATTTTTGTGAGCTAAATGACATTCAATTGAGGACGTTCATAGGGAAATGATTACAGTTTATGCTGAAAAGTGTTTTTCACGTAAAACGGTCTATAACTGGGTAGTATAATTTTCTCAGGGTCGCACCGAAATTTTTGACAAAGTCCGACTTGGCCGTCCTGTTCAGATTGCAACAAAAGCGACTGTGCAACGTGTGAATGAGATTATCAGTGCTGACAGACGAGTAACGATAGACAGTGTAGCAAGTGCAATCGGATGTTCACATGGCTTAACCTACAAAATAATGCATGAGCAATAGAATTTTCGGAAAGTTTGCTCACGTTGGGTACCCAGACATCTGAGTGATGAACACAAAATGGACTGATTTGGTTTGTCATTGCAGCATCTCTGTCATTACGCATATGAAGGTGAAGACATGCTCCAAAGGATTATTACTGGAGACGAATCTTGGGTGCACCACCACCAACCCGAATGAAAACTTGCCTCAATGCAATGGAAACACCCGTCACCGCCATGTGCAAAAAAATTCAAGATTACGCTTTCTGCGGGGAAGGTTATGTTGACAGTGTTCTGGGATTATCAAGGAGTGTTGTTAACCAAGTTCCAGAAGTATGGTGACAGTGTGAATTCTGTATCGTACTGTGAAGTTCTGTCGATGCTACGGAATGCAGTTCAAAGAAAACGTCCTGGTCTGCTGACTAGAGGTGTGCTTCTCCTTCATGACAATGCCAGACCACATATGGCTCGGTTAACCAAGAGAAAATTAGCCATTTGGGTTGGGAAGTTGAACATCCACCCTATAGTCCTGACTTAGCTCCAAGCGATTTTCAGCAGTTTGGTCCATTGAAAAACCACATTGGCGGGAGAAGATTTTCGAGTGACGAAGAGATGGAAACAAGTAAAAAAAAGGTTCAGAATTCGGACTCCTGATTTTTACGCCATGGGTATTGCATCACTGATTACACGATGGACAAATGTATCAATGTTGGTGGCGATTACGTTGAGAAATAGGGGAATAATGTAGGTTAAAAAATTTAGTTTTCAAATTACTGTCACATTTAGTTTGTTTGTTTGTTTTTTTTTTTGTAACAGGCATTTGCGAGTTACTTAGTGACTTCCCCTCGTATATCCTGCCCTACGCAGGATTAAAGAGAGAATTCTACAATCTTTCTGATACTGAGTACCAGAATCAGGATATACATGTTTGTGGCATAGAATGAAGATTTATAGAATAAAGATTTATAGCAAAAGCTTTTATTAGATCAAATTAAAACTTGCAAGAGTAGACCTGCAAAACTTCTCCTTACTTTGTGACGAACTCTCAGTCTACATGTGACAGGGACAGTTAGTACATACATCTTACACTGATTACTTGAACGCGCATTGTAGCAGACACTGGAATGTTCCGAATGCAGAAAATCTACCTCCTGAGATCAATCAGTCAGCTTTTCTTTAATGCCTTCTGGCTGATGCCTCAATAATGATGTAAAATCCATGCTCATCTAATTGTTTTTACAAGGTCCGACAATTAAGTAATGAAACTGATTTTAGTATGGCCAAGACAAAAATGCCATCTAGGAAGTAAAGCATGGAACCCAAAGAGGCAACCTTCATCTATGATCTGGCAACTTTTCATAGTCACAGAATAAGCAGACGACAAACAAGCCGCCATTTTGTTCACCTAGTCAGAGGTGCATTGTTACGTAATCAGCATGGAGCAAAAAACTAACATTAAATATTCTGTTTAAAACTCGGAAAAAGTGCCACTGAGACAGTTGAATTGATCAGACAAGTTTATAGGAATAATTGTTTATCTTGTACACAGATATTCAGGTGGTATTCGCGATTCAAAAGTGGCGTGGAAACGAACGATTACAAATGCAGCTAGACATGGACGCCAAATTGCCGTTCGTAATGAGGAACTCATTGCAAAAGTCAGAGAACGGATACAATAAAATCGTTGAGGATGATAGCAGATGAATTTGGTGTTAACCAAGAGACCACTCGTAAAATTTTACTGGACAATTTGGGCAAGAAAAAAATTGCTTGCCGGTTTGTACCACATTCGTTGTCTGATTACTAAAAACATCAACGTGTTGAGTACGCAAAAGACATCATCAAAACGTGTCGCAGAAATAAACATTTCTTAAATTCGATTGTTGCAGAGGATTAAATATGGATTTTCCGCTATGATCCCACAACTAAACGCCAAAGTGCTCAGTGGAAGCCATCATCATCACCAAAAAGGCAAAACACCTCATCTTCAAAAGTCTAAAGTGAAGACAATGCTGGTGTGCTTCTACGACAGCAAAGGAGCTATTCACAAAGAATTTATCTCAGAGGGACAGACTGTCACTGCCAAAGTTTATTTGAAACACTTATTGAAAAGGATTCTCCGAGTCCGACCGGAGTATTCAACACCTGGCAGTTTTTTCCTTCTTCATGGTAATGCACCGGCTCACCGGGCGGTAGTTGTACAGGAATTTTTGGCACAAAAACAAGTGTGTGTTCTCAATCATCCACCATATTCCCCAGATTTGTCTCCCTGAGATTATTTTCTATTCCCAAAATTAAAGTTACCATTGAAAGGACGCATCTTTGACGATAGTGATGACATCCAAAGGGCCGTAACATCGAGTTTAATGGCCATACTAATAGAAGAATTGCAGAGGTCGTTCCAGTGTTTGTTAGATCGTGCCACTCGCTGTATCAATGCACAAGAGGCTTACTTTGAATAAAATACAGGTTATATCTTCAACTGTTGTTTATTTTTTTTTTATGTAATTAGTCTCATTACTTAATTGTCGGACCTTGTATTTCTCGCCCAAACAAACAGTGTGCATACGTGGTATGATCAAACAGTATCTGGACTGAGGGCCTAAGTCCGAAAGGGAATAGGCACAAGTTGATCTTGTCATATACTGCGAATGTAGCTAAGTCACATTTCCCTACCTTGTTAGTTTTGTTTACAGTAGTATTTTGTTCTTACATATCTGAATATGTTCGTCGCAAATGTCATGTCTGAAAATCTGGATCAACATTGCCCGTGTTTCGACTGTTCGTGACCTGCTTGAATGCCTCGAAAACGACGAAAACTTAAAAAAAAAAACAATCATAGGTCGTGATGAATCATGAGTTTATGCCCAGTCTTCGCAGTGGAAGACCCTGATGTCTCCTGCCCCCCCCCCCCAAAAAAAAGCACGACAAAGCCGCAGCAATTTCAAGAGAATGTTGATTTTTTTTTATCATTATTACAATGGAATTGCGTATCACGAATACGCTCCACTAGGACAGATAATTAACAAGGGACACTACTGTATAATTTTGCGGCGTTGGAATGATGCAGTTCCTGGCAAAAGACCGACATTGTGTGAGGAGAAAGCTCCACTGCCACACCGCTTGCCCAGGCATCGCAGCTTGTGCAGCAATTTCTTGTTAGCCACTCATTCCTCAAGTCCAAAAGCCACCATATTCGTCTGATATCGTTCCATATGACGTTTTTCTCATATTCCTCAAAATAAAATACTGCCTGAAAGGAAAAAGATGTCAAATTGTTGAGGGGATACAAAAGAATGCAACGAGGCAGTTGTACTCCATATCAGAAGATGACTTAAAAAGATGCTTCGAGTAGTGGAAATAGCATGGGGCTATGTGTGCTGATTCGGAAGAGGGCTATTTCGACGGCTAGTAAATTACAGATCGGTAAATTAATAACTCTAGACTGGATACTTTTTGGCCGCGACTGCAGCTTGAAGCATACATACAGACTACCGAACATACACAGTGCAATGCTGATTTACGTGCCCACACCAGGTAGGTGCGGGAGATCTGGGACCAGACAGAAACGATGGGGCTACTTCTGAAACCTAGCAAAAAAGTCTGGAATGAGAAGGTTCTTCAATTCCGTAGAAGAAAAATTTAGAAGAGTGGATATGTAAACTGGGTAAAGCTGGGGCGACCATCACCAACCCAGCGTGTCACAGGTGGCGTATGGTGAAAGTCCTCCAGATATGGAGGATCCCTGTGAATAAGGAGATATCCAAATAAACAGGCGCGGTCCAACTAGCGGTAGACTCAGAGAGCGAGGTGGGGTGGTAGGTGGCTCTACTACTTCTATAAAGTGCCTCATGTGCTCAGTGAAGGGAATACCAGGCGGGTAAGAGGCGCCTTAAAACCTCTCGCTCCCGCTGCCTTGCGGATAGGATAGGGAGTTCAAAGGCTAGCGGAAAGTCCGTACACAAACCGACAGAAGGCAACGGGAAACCACTGTTGTAGCTTCCAAGAACAATTATGCTTATTCAGAGTAATAGATTTGTCATGAACGACGTTAATGGATGTTCCTCTGGAACAGCCCCGCCCGGTAGGGCAGCTCACGAGCCACAGGTGAGGCCAGATCGTCATCAGGCTACTGGTGGCAAAACTAACAAGTTCAAAATAGCAGCATGGAATGTTAGAACTTTATTCCAGGCTGGAAAATTATAAAATGTAAAGATGGAAATGGAAACGATGAAGATCAACATATTAGGAATGAGTAAAGTTAGATGGACAGATGCAGGGGAGATAAACTCTGATAAATATACAATAATATATTCAGGAAGTGAGAAACATGAACGAGGAGTAGGAATAATATTTGACGAACAAACGGCAAGGACAATTGTAGGATATTTGAACATCTCTGACCGAGTCCTGCTAACCCAACTGAAAGGACAACCAATAAACATAAATATTATACAAGTGTACGCTCCAACATCTGAAAGTTCTGAAGAAAATGTACAGCTATTTTATAATGACATAGAGGCAGCACTAAAACACACAAAGTCACATGAAGTTACCATAATCATGGGAGATTTTAATGCCAAAGTTGGTAAAGGAAGAACTTCAGACATCATTGGTGACTATGGACTGGGGGAATGACAGAGGTTATAAATTAATTGAATGGGCAAGAATACACAGCATGGTTGTAGGAAACACCTGGTTTAAACATCATCCCCGAAGACTGGCAACGTGGTGCAGTCCAGACAAGAAGACTTTTAACCAGATAGACTACATATTAATCAACAAACGATTCCGGAATGCATTACTGACAACAAAAACCATGCCAGTAGCCGATTGCAGTAGTGACCATGATCCACTCTGTGGACAAATTACAATAAAGCTAAAGAAAGCAGGCAGAAAAGTGAGAAACATCAAACTGAATACAGAACTTCTTAAAATGACCAAGAACTGCGAGAACAATACAAAGTTATTATAACAAATAGATACAATGCAATAGCAAAGATAAATCGTATAGATGAACAATGGGCAATGTTAAGAGATTCCATCCACCAAACTGTTAAGGAGGTAATACCACCAAAAAAAAAAGAAGCCTCTAAAAATAAATGGATGACAGACGACTTCTTAGGACTGATGGACAAGAGGAGGAGCAAAATAACCAAGAAAAATACAGCAAGATAAATAAAGAAATAAGACGCAAAAACAGAGAAGCAAAAGAAGTGTGGTTAAATGAACAGTGCAGACAGATAGAGGACTCTCATAATAAAGAGTAAAAACATGCACAAACGAATTAGTGAACTCACAGGCAGGAAAACAAAATATACAACAGGATGCCTGAAATCAAAAGAAGGTAAAATGTTAATGAGAAAAGAAGACATTGTGGACAGGTGGACAGAGTATATCAGTGAGCTATATAGAAGAGAAAGACCAGAATTAACACCAGATACTGGAAACTGTGGTGGACCACCAATACTTGAAGATGAAATCATAGATGCCATCAAACATATGAAGAAAGGAAAAGCGATTGGGCATGATAATATATAACAATAGAAGAAATAGAGGCACTAGAGTAGACAGGAATAAAAATAATAACCAAGTTACTGAATGACATTTACAACAGTGGTTATAATCCCAGTGACCTGCTTAAATCCACGTTTATAGCACTACCAAAGAAACCAGGTGCAAAGGAATGTGATGACCACTGGACTATCAGCCTCTCATGTCACATAACGAAGCTACTTCTGAGAATAATTATGAGAAGAACAAGGAAAAAGATAAAAATGGAAATAGCAGATGAACAGTTTGGATTTGTTGGAGGAAAGGGAACACACAATACCATTTATGCTTTACGAACACTAACAGAAAGAGCTTTAGAAGTACAGAAAGATCTCTACTTATGCTTCATTGATTACACCAAGGCTTTCGACAAGGTGAAACATAATGAAATTATTAAAATGCTTGAAGACTTCAGTATAGACGGCAAAAACCTGAGGATTGTAAAAGATCTATACTGGCAGCAAGAAGCAGAAATTCGAGTTGAAAATAGAACTGGAAAATATCAACCTATAAAACAAGGGGTGCGACAAGGATGTGTACTATCTCCAGATCTTTTTTCTCTGTACAGCGAGAATATTCTAAGAACGATTATCACAGAACCAGGCATAAAAATTGGAGAATACAATATTAACAACCTTCGGTATGCTGACGACGTAGTACTGATAGCTGAGAACCAACAAGACTTGCAAAATCTCTTAGATAAAGTCGCCCGCCAAAGAAAGTGAACAGAAAGGCCTTACTTTGAACATCAAAAAGACAGAGACTGTGGTTATATCTAAGAAACAGAATCCACTAACATGCAGTATAAAATTAAACGGAACTATTCTAAAGCAGATGCAGAAATTCAAATACCTTGGAGCAGTAATAACTTCAGATGGGAAATGCAGAACAGAAATTAGAAACAGAATAGGCCAAGCAAAGACTGCATTTCAGAGAATGAGAAACATATTATCCAACACATCCTTATCAATGAATGTTAGAAAACGAATACTAAAATGCTATGTTGAACCTATCTTGTTATATGGAAGTGAATCATAGACATAGACATGCACAAAAATCACTGGAAGCAGCAGAAATGTGGTTTATTAGAAGAATGTTGCGAATCCCCTGGACAGCAAAAATAACTAATGAAGAATGTATGAGAAGAGCTGGAGAGACAAAAAATCTTGTCAAAAATATAAGAGAGAGACAATGTACTTTCATAGGACATGCAATGAGAAGAGGTGGCATTGAAAATATTATAACAACAGGAAAAATAGAAAGAAGAAGAACAAGAGGAAGACCATGAGAAATGATACCGGACAGTCTGACGGGATGGTGTGAGAGGAGATCACCAACTGAGCTGATGGCCTGCATGAAGGATCGTGTACTCTGGAGAAGCATAATAGCCAACGTCAGTCGGCACGGCACCTGATGATGATGATGATGGACATGTAAAAACCATTGGACAAGTTTGGAAATGTATGTGGTAAGTCTGCAAATAAGTTGACATGCAAATACACAAGCTAGTATAGTTAGAACGAATATATACTATATGCAGTGCGTAGATAGATAATCTGTAAATAAGAAGTGAGTAGACTGATATGACATGTGCTCCGAATGACTGACAACTCACTACCAAAAATAGCACTAAGATGGACACCATAGAGGAACAAAAGTAAGGGTAGACCAAAAGAAACATGGAGAAGAACAACAGAGAGGACGTTGAGCAATAGAGGGCTCACCCGGGCAAGAGCGGAAAAAAAGGCAAAGAACGCACATTTGTGGAAATCCCTTGCGGAAGCCCCATGTGCCCTGGGCACTCAAGGTTCAGAGAGAGAGAGAGAGAGAGAGAGAGAGAGAGAGAGAGAGAGAGAGATTGATGTGAGTAGATACGTAGTCGGAAGACAGACCGATTAATTTTTAAATAATTGTAATAATTAATCAAGAAGGAAAAATATATGTAGAAGGAACAGTTGTTGATGAAGTAAACCAATGTGTATACCTTGGCAGCTACATAGACCAGGATGGTGACACCAGGAAGGAAGTTAGAATCAGAATTGCAAAAGCAGCATTGTCCTTCAAAAATCTTGAGAACGTGGAATTCAAAAGTTATAAGCACAAAAACCAAGTTAAGATTATTCAATTCAAATGTGATATCTACCCTCATTTATGCATGCGAAAGCCGGAAATCAACTACAGAAATAGACAAGAAATTAGACTCTTTTGAAAACAAATGCCTAAGGAAAATACTCGGTATAAAGTGGAACGAATTCAAGAACAACACAGAGATAAGACAGATGAGCAAACAACAACCTGTCTCATGGGTGATTAGAAAAAGAAGATGGACATATGTAGGCCATGTGATGAGAAGAAATAATCAGAGAATACCAAAACAAGCTACCAAGTGGAGCACGACAAGGTGAAGAAAAAGAGGCAGCCCGCTTGAAACTCTGGAGAGGACATTGTTAAGAGAAGCCAGTTAAGTGGGCATAAAATCCCTTAGTGAGGTTGAAAGACTCGCCGAGAACAGAAAAACATGGAAAATAACTATGCGAGCCGTATGTGACTTTTACCTGCACGGGAAGGATACACGAAGATGTAAGAAGACAGACTGATAGATGGCGGGGCAGGCAAATAAACTGGTAGACAGACACACTAAATGGAAACGTACCAAGTTTCCGTGACAGACAACATCATAATCAGACGGCGGTCTTGTGTCTTTCAGTCGATATTTTCGGAAAAACTGATTATTTGTCAGATGTTCTTGAGCCATAGCTCTGACAGAAACATCAGCGCAAAGTCAGGATATAGCATGAAAAAAAAATCAAGCAAGAATAGTCTGCTGGTGCTTCGTTTAGAAGGAAAACAGAGAGGAAATTCAAATATTCGACGGAGACAGAAATTTTGCAGATGACGTAAACATATTTTGGGTGGGGAAAATGACGATGTAAACAATTTTCCCGAAAATTTTTGCGTCATCATTCTTGTGATCACATGAATAACTCATCGTTTATATAACTGTTTCACAAAGTGTTTTGTACCTCCTCCTTAAGGGAGATGTGAGGACACGGGTGCGACGAGCCAACGTGACTCTTCTAAAATTATCCTGGATTGAACTAAACAGTTTACCGGTTTAGGCCAGAACTTTCCTAAACGCCGTGTATTGTCTAGCCCAGGAGAATAAAAGGGGACTTTGATATCGAAGCAATGCAAACCATCAGAAATAATTACCGCAAAAGCGAATAGATTTGAAGATAATAACTTCACACAGTCCGTCTATGTTTTCAACGAGTGGTAAAGAGATCCACCCCCGACTTGCTATGTAGTAGCAGTTTGAGGGCAGAATTTAACTCAGGAGATGCAATAAAGCGAATCAGGTCATTGGACAAGTGACTCCTTTACTGAAAAACAAACACATCACAACTGAAATAAAAAGTGCACTGTACAACACAATTTTCGTCATAGTTCTATACTATCAATGTCAAACATGGACACTAACAGCCAAAAAAAAAAAAAAAACGAAAATGGAGAAAACTAAAGGTGACAAGAAGAGACCAAATAAGAAATGACACCATCGGGGAAAAGGCTGGAGTAAACACCAGTATTACACGATATCCAGAAACAGCAGGGTCAAACAGTTTGGCCATGTTACACGGTTACCACCTGGGAGTATAACGCAATCACACCAAGATTTGTAGGTAACAGAAGACGAGGAGAGAGGAAATTACAGGAACGTTAAATATCCATTTATACCAAGCTAATCGACGAGCCCTATCAAGACGTCTGTCTGTCATATCAGCACCGAAATGTATACGAGGAAGGAGACATGGCAAGATAAACTTCACACAGTAATAGCAGGTTAAACAATCTAGCAACTTTTTATAATATTGAATAAAATAATGGTCGAAGAATTAGAATCCACAGAGAACAAAGTATTTCTTGCAAACCATCGATGTCGTTACTCACCAGAGATGATACGCCTCTCTTCCCGTGCGGGAGGAAAAACACGGACATGTCAGTGTGTGCGGGAGTAAAAACGCGGGTCTTGACTGTAAGGGGGGTATAGTTGTAAAATGGAATGGAAAACAGTATTTCCATGTACTTCCGTATACGTAATATGTGTCAAAGTGTAGCTAAATGAATGAAAATTTCATAAATGCAGTTTTTTTTAGGAAAAAAGAAGTAATGTGATGTTTTTAGACACTGATTGTGGCCAGCTCACCATCGGCTAGGTCTAGATTCGCGCTACTTACCCCTACTTACTATCTAAAATGTGTAGATCTACTTGTCGATCTCGTATTGTGACTCCGTATTGCATTTTCGCTGAATGAATGTCTGAAATAACCTCCTAACTACTTCTCCAGTCGTCTAAATATGTCTAAATCTACTTAGAAAACATTCAAGAGCAGCGGGGTGGCCATAGGCTATGTCCATACCCCTATCTACATCGTCAAAATTTGAAAAATTTCCATGCTTCGCGTCCTTGTTCTCGCTCGGCATCGCTGGTAACTAGGCACGCATTCTCCATTTTGAAAATGTCACCGGAATCGCGGACGAAATATGTACAATCTAAATGTTACACCGCTTGTTTTAATGAAACAAACAATGTCGAATTTTCGACCATACGCACGCTTGTGACAACCAGAAATGTCGAAAATTCGACCATACGCACGGAAAGAGTGATTTTTTTTTTTTTTTATCTCTGTGAGCAGGTTGTGCTGGTCTTCAGTACGTCTAACAGGATTCTAACTGACAGACTTTCGGTGGATGCGAACTTGCTCCCTACTCGATTTCATGCCAATCTCCGAATCATCCCTGATATCATCGTCAAAAAGTTTGAAGTTCCAAGTAGATCTGTTTTTTTTTTAACAACGAAAACAACAGGCGTGACTCTGCGGTACTGCATTACCCGGCCTACTTGTAACTAGGCGTGGACCATGCCCCCGGGTCTACCGTAACTATATGTGGACCATGCCCCCGGGTCTACCGTAACTATATGTGGACCATGCTCCCGGGTCTACCGTAACTATATGTGGACCATGCCCCCGGGTCTACCGTAACTATATGTGGACCATGCCCCCGGGTCTACCGTAACTATATGTGGACCATGCCCCCGGGTCTATCGTAACTATATGTGGACCATGTCCCCGGGTCTACCGTAACTATATGTGGACCATGCCCCGGGTCTACCGTAACTAGATGTGGGCTTTACCCCCGGGTCTACCCGTACCTAGATGTGGACTTTACCCCCGGGTCTACCCGTAACTAGATGTGGGCTTTACCCCCGGGTCTACCCGTAACTAGATGTGGACTTTACCCCCGGGTCTACCCGTAACTAGATGTGGACTTTACCCCCGGGTCTACCCGTAACTGGATGTGGACTTTACCCCCGGGTCTAGCCGTAACTAGATGTGGACTTTACCCCCGGGTCTACCCGTAACTAGATGTGGACTTTACCCCCGGGTCTACCCGTAACTAGATGTGGACTTTACCCCCGGGTCTAGCCGTAACTAGATGTGGACTTTACCCCCGGGTCTACCCGTAACTAGATGTGGACTTTACCCCCGGGTCTACACGTAACTGGATGTGGACTTTACCCCCGGGTCTACCCGTAACTGGATGTGGACTTTACCCCCGGGTCTACCCGTAACTGGATGTGGACTTTACCCCCGGGTCTACCGTAGTTCGTAGTTGATATACCTATATAAATCAAAGACTACAATCAATGTCATTCTACTGAACATTATATATTCAGACCATATGTTCCTGCCTGTTTTGTCATTCACTTGCCATAAATTCATTTGTATATTTGCCAAGTTCTGACCAATAGCAGGTTGTTTGGTTACGACCCAGTCTGATTTCAGAACCACATAAAGAGAGCATTATGCAACCAGTCTCCTAAATTATATTAGATTTAGCTTTATTTCGTTAAACTGAGACTATCCTGTACTTTAAACATAGAAAGTCTATATCTGCTTTTGAATTACCACTGACAATGTGAACAAATGTGAATTTAATAGTTAAATCTAGAATAAAGTAATCATGAGACTGTCCGGACTGTGGAAAAATTATATTAAGATCTATGTAATATACAGACTAGGTCAGAATATTTATGAGGCTATCAAATTTGTGGAAAATGTACTTTATATTCATTCATTCATTCATTCATTCATTCATTCATATATATTCACTGTCGAGTACTCTTATTCGAATGCTATGGCGAGTTTTTGAACACATATATAAATGAGGGAAATCAAAAGGAGGACATCTATCGCTCTTCAGAAAGTAAAACAAATAAATAATCTGTGGAGAGGAACAGACAGAACCACAAAAATAAGATTTTTTAAGGCATGCATCTTTCCCATCGCATCATATGCCTGTGAGACCTGGACACTTAAAAAAACAGCTGAGAAACACATAAATGTCTTTCAATGTAAATGCTACAGAAGAGTTCTTCAAATATCGTGGACAAAAAAAGAACAAATATATCTATACTACAAGAACTTAATATTGAAGAAGGCTGGCTAGTAAAGAGGAGTAAAGAGAGAAAACTTAAATATTTTGAACACATTAAACGTCATGATAATTTAGAGAAGACCATATTGGAAGGATACATAATGGGAAAAAGAAAGAAAGAAAGACCAAAACGAAGATGGCTGCAAGACATCATTGAGGATCTGCAAATGGATGCAGCAGCAGCAGGCCATCTTACTCACAACCGAGAGGCCTACAGGAGTGCTGTTTGGGAGGCAAAGTTCCGCAAGGGACATGCAAATGAATGAATGAATGAATGAGGGAAATTAAAAGGAGGTTATCTATCGCTCCTCAGAAAGAAAAACAACTAAAGATGTTGTGGAGAGGAACAGAGAGAACTACAAAATTAAGATTTTACGGACATGCATCTTTCCCATCACATCATATGCCTGTGAGACCTGGACACTTAACAAAACAGCTGAGAAACACATAAATGCCTTTCAATGTAAATGCTACAGAAGAGTTCTTCAAATATCATGGGCACAAAAAAAAAAAGAACAAATATAACCATACTACAAGAACTTAATATTGAAGAAGGCTGGCTAGTAAAGAGGAGTAAACAAAGAAAACTTAAATATTTTGAACACATTAAACGTCAAGAGAATTTAGAGAAGACAATCTTGGAAAGGTACATAATGGGAAAAAGAAAGAGAGGAAGACCAAGGCGAAGATTGGTGCAAGTCATCGTTGACAATCTGCAGATGAATACATCAGCACCAGGGCATCTTGCTCACAACCGAGAGGCCTTCAGGAGATTTTTTCCCTCTTCTTCAGCTTTCCTTTCCGAGCCATTGAGGCTCATTGCTGCAGTTAAAGTTCACCTCTATTCCTCTCTATTCCTAATCTTCTCTCTCCAGCCGGTAACACCAATTTCTTTTATATCCTCTTCTGTGTTGTCTTTCCATCTCTGTCTACCCCCTGGTCGTGTTTTCTTCATCTCTTGTGCGTACATAATTTTCGTTTGTCTGTTCCCTTTCATTCTTTTTCTTGCCCCAGCCAGCGTAATCTTTTCAGTGTCAAGATATTCATAATTCGGATATATATATATATTTATCCTAGGCTCAGTGCTGCATATAAAGTTCGCCTCCATTCCTCTCTATTCTTAAACTTCTCACTCCAGTTGATGACACCAATTTCTCTTATATCTCCTTCTATGTTGTCTTTCCATCTCTGTCTTGGTCTACCGCATGGTCTTGCTTCCATCATCTTTTGTGCATAAATCATTTTCGTTTGTCTGTTCTCTTCCATTCTTTCTATATACCCCAGCCAGAGTAGTCTGCTCAGTTTCAAGATATTTATAATTCGCTGAGATTTAAATAAGCTGTTCAGTTAGTGTTCTTTCTAGCTCTCCATTCTCCACTGTTGATATCCTTTGTAGGACCAAAGATTCTTCTTAGGATCTTGTTCTCAAAGATTTGCACTTGTTGTTCATCTTTCTTTGTTGTACTCCACGTTTCTGATCCATACCTGACGGCTGGTCGTATTATAGTTTTGCAGATTGTTATTTAGAGGAAGACCAAAGCGAAGATGGCTGCAAGACATCGTTGATGATCTGCAGATGGATGGATCAGCAGCAGGCCATCTTGTTCCTTGTTCACAATCGAGAGGCCTACAGGAGTGCTGTTAGGGAGGCAAAGTTCCGCAAGGGACATACAAATAAATGAATGAATGAAAAGATTGTTATTTTGGTGTTTTGGGACAGGATTTTGGATTTTAACAGGTGTTGCAAGGTGAAGTATATTTTATTCCTTGTCTGTACTCTGGTTTTAATTTCTTCGCTTACTATGTTGCTTCTGTTGAAGGTTGTGCCTAGATATTTGTATGTTTCTGCTTTCCTAATAACCAGATCTCCAACATTTATATAATCTGGGTCATTCTGCCTTTGGTTTCTTGATACCTTTATATACTCTGTCTTGTCTTGGTTAATGGCCAAGCCCACATTAAGTGCCGTGTCTCTCAGATGTATGCAGGTATTGATGACTTATTGCATAGTTTCCTCCCACTAGGTCAATGTCATCAGCGTATCCTAGTATTTTAGCTTGTTCTTCTGTACTGCTTTCTTCTTTCACTTTTTTATTACCTTTTCGAAAGTCCTCGACTTACACAGTAGATCATTCCGAAACCATAAACGCAACCTGACTCGGAGCTACTTTTTATTAAATACCTTTTATAGTACTTTACGTTAACAATTTGTTCTGTAAAGTTCCGTAGATTGCGAACGTCGTACTACGTAAGTAAAGATCTAAGTACATCGGAGCTGCGTAAGTCGGGGTATATCTGTACTGTGTATTGTTTAGTCTAAATATGTAAATTAATGTCGCCTCTCCTTATAAACAGCATGAAGTTCATTCTTGGCTGTGTGTTACTTGTAGTGACTTTAACAATCCCACACGAGCATGTGGAGGCCTGCTCGAAAAGCATGAGTAAGTATGACTGACTGACAGTTTATGACCGCCTACGTAAACTGCCACTAAAATCATGACTCCAAGTGGACATGCACAGACCGAGCGTTGGTATATAACAGACTGATGGAAGTATACGAAACGCAAGCGAGTATTCAGTAAGGCGCAGATAGATCGAAAAGAGAAGACGACAAAAGGGGAGATTATGAATGAACGGATAAACATACGGGCGGAGGGAGAATAAAAAAGTAAATGCATTTTGAAAATTACATGGTAACCTCAGCTGATAAAAGCTGATGCAATACAACACGTTTGCACTGGCTGATGGGTAATGTGTCCTACACAGCGCTGCGCTCTGCCCTCAGTATAGCCAGGACTGTGTCGTTGTTGAGGAAGGCGCTGTAATGGGATTTCCTTGGACATAGGGAGTGAAACCTGATGAAATTCACCGTAGGATATTGGCTCAGTACGAAAGTGAAAACGTCATGTTCAACGAAACGTTTATGGATGGACAGAAAGATTTAAACTGAGAAGAATCATGGCAATGCACGTACCCATGCAGTGGCCGCAAAGGTGAAGCCAATGCAGCAGCTGCGGCGATTGAAACGTCTTCTTCATCCCCCTTGCAGCCCTGACCTGGCGCCAAGCGACCGCTGTCTTTGGTCCACTTAAAGAGACTCTACGCTGTTACAGGTTCGCATATGACGGTGAGTTTAAAGAAACGGTGTAGACTTGGCCCAGCGAGCAGTTTAAAAGCTACTTTTTCCAAGGAATGAAAAAGCTGATGGAACGATACAAGAAGTGCATCGATCTGTAGGAGCAACTATGTGGAGAAGTCATATAACCGCTACGTTCATTTTCTCACAGTTACCAATCTTATCGAGTATTGTTGCCTTTACTTTTTGATTTATAATGAATAGATAGAAAGAATATGAAATGACAGATCGACAGACAAGTAGGTAGACAGAGAAGACATGTAAATATTATACATAAATTAAATAATTTAAATATTTCAAGGCGTGTAAATATTACATATACATATATATATATTCCATTGAAGTGGTTTGTGGTCGAGAGGGATCGCGGCATGAAGTTACGGCACCGAAGACACATATTTCTTTCTGTTTTGGGCTGTCTACCCTAAATGAAAGGCCTGCTTCTTCGTTCCCCGCTACAACTCCCAGTTCATTTCCAAATGGTAACAGGCTAGCCGTAATAGGCTACACATTTTAGTTAACAATGGTTCTTTGTTACAGATTGGGGAGGGGGGGGGGCTCGATATTACCGTTTGTCTCATATTTATATCTGCTCTTGTACATACAGGTTTTCTGCAGTGGCTTCGTGTATATAGTTATATACTCAGTTTTATATACTTATACACTGATTATTCGCGTGCTGCCTGGTACGGTCCTTTTGCTTCGCGCTGTCATTGTTATTCTGCCAGAATCTGCAGTCCTGCATCAAAAGCTGTCCTCAATTTGGTGTAGTGAAAAAAAAAACCAACCAAGTTTCACAGTCTTTCTTCATATAGTGACGAAATACTGTACCCTTATAGAACTTGTGTATTTGGGTTTAGTCACAGTTGTTTGAAGCTCGGCCGTATGACCTATCGAGCATACATGATTCTCTAAGCAGTCATTGGCTATTCTGGTCTGGGCACGCGACCATACCTAGAATGTGCCGTGATCATTTCCGCGTTCTAATAAACACGTTTCTGGAGTAAAAAAAAGTATTAGATTAATAGATTCAACAGGCAATAGCTCACTAGATCTGACACCTGTTGTTTGGTTATTCAGAAGGGGCGAAAAAAAGTTTTATTTCTCTCTTCGGCATCTCTTCGAAGTGTGCACTGTCCAGCTCCCACAGGTAGTTGGTGTCTACACGTGGTGCACTGTCCAGCTCCCACAGGTAGTTGGTGTCTACACGTGGTGCACTGTCCAGCTCCCACAGGTAGTTGGTGTCTACACGTGGTGCACTGTCCAGCTCCCACAGGTAGTTGGTGTCTACATGTGGTGCACTGTCCAGCTCCCACAGGTAGTTGGTGCCTACACGTGGAAAAATAGTACTTCACGCTGGTCTAGAAGGTCGGGAAATTTAAGTTTCCTGAAGAAATAGGGAGCATTTACCATCTGCAGTCGAAACTTAGATCTAAAAGCCCTGAATATGCTCTGTATATAGGGTACACTCTCTTTCATCTTTGCTCAGGTGGCCAGACAGCAAGAAACAGTGAAAGGTTACTAGGTGAAGGATTCCAGTTTACCTTCAGTTTTATCTGTGGTCAAACACCAAACCACTTCATCGGCATTATCTTAATATTTGTAAATAGTGCAACTCTCATTGCAGCACCTTCTCGCCGATTTCAACATTATGGTAAACGACATGTGAAACTGCAAGCGAAACGCAGAACTCTGGACAACTCAGAAGATCAAGCACAGCAATAAGGTCTGTAATACGATTATTGGGTAGGGTACATGGTATTTCAGTTTTGTTTAACTGACAGTTCACGAGAGAACGAACGAACGAACTTTCATGTACAAGTTAAAACAAAGAGCATGCCCACAAGTCCCATTTGATATTCGGCTCTTTCTCTCACAATTTCTGCTGCATTAAAAAAAGTTAATACAGTATCATAAAGACACTAAAAACAGAATATTCTGGGAAATGAGAAAAATGAGTGGCTAAAGAGACAAAAAAGCTCATAATATCACTGAAACTCTAAACACAACACTCACTGCAACAAGCATCTTGACAAGACATCAGGCTGTTTACAGAATGGCTGCCAAGGGACAATGTTCCTGCAAGGGACATGGGGCAATAAAATAAGAAAAACAAATTTTGGGAAGAGGGAACTGTTCCCCCACCCCACCCCACCTCCACCCCACCCACCCCTCACTTTCGTTTGTTTCACCTAACTACTACATTACACTGTTGCAAAACGAGAGAAAAAAACACACGAACAATTCATACAATTAAAAGTCAGTAACTGCCTACTAAATTTGTGTTTTGAACAGTCTTGGGTGACAGTTGTTTGTCTAAATGTTCAAAGTTATATGTCCAGCTTGCCAGTTTGAATAGGTACGGGAAGGTATTTTTGAGGTGAGTAGCAGAGTAAATAGAGTTTTCTTATTTGGGTCGTGGCTTATCATTATCATCAGGTGCCATGCCGACTGGCGTTGGCTATTATGCTTCTCCAGAGTACAGATCCTTCATGCAGGCTATCAGCTCAATTGGTGATCTCCCCTCACCATCTCATCAGACTTTCCAGCATCATTTCTCTTGGTCTTCCCCTGGCTCTTCTTCCCTCTATTTTTCCTGTTGTTATAATATTTTCAATGCCCCCTCTTTTCATTGCATGTCCTATGAAAGTACATTGTCTCTTTCTTATTTTTTTTTACAAGATTTTTTTTGTCTCTCCAGCTCTTTTCATACATTCTTCATTAGTTATTTTTGCTATCCAGGGGATTCACAAAATTCTTATAATAAACCACATTTCTGCTGCTTCCAATGATTTTTGTGCAGACCTGCCTACTGTCCATGATTCACGTCCACATAACAAGATAGGTTCAATATAGCATTTTAGGACTCATTTTCTAACATTCATTGATAAGGATGTGTTAGCTAATATGTTTCTCATGCTCTGAAATACAGTCTTTGCTTGGCCTATTCTGTTCCTAATCTCTGTTCTGCATTTCCCATCTGAAGTTATTACTGCTCCAAGGTATTTGAATTTCTGCACCTGCTTTAGAATAGTTCCGTTTAATTTTATACTGCATGTTGGTGGATTCTGTTTCTTAAATATAACCATAGTCTCTGTCTTTTTGATGTTCAAAGTAAGGCCTTTCTGTTCACTTTCTTTGGCGAGCGACTTTATCCAAGAGATTTTGCAGGTCTTGTTGGTTCTCAGCTATCAGTACTGTGTCATCAGCATACCGAAGGTTGTTAATATTGTATTCTCCAATTTTTATGCCTGGTTCTGTGATGATTGTTCTTAGAATATTCTCGTTGTACAGAGAAAAAAGGTCTGGAGATTGTACACATCCTTTTCGCACCCCTTGTTTTATAGGTTGATATTTTACAGTTCTATTTTCAACTCGAATTGCTGCTTCTTGCCGTCAGTATAGATGTTTTACAATCCTCAGGTCTTTGCGTCTATACTGATGTCTTCAAGCATTGTAATAATTTCATTATGTTTCACCTTGTCGAAAGCCTTGGTGTAATCAATGAAGTATAAGTAGAGATCCTTCTGTACTTCTAAAGCTCTTAGTGTTCGTAAAGCATAAATGGCCCTTTCCTTCAACAAATCCAAACTGTTCATCTGCTATTTCCATTTTTATCATTTTCCTTGTTCTTCTCGTAATGATTCTCAGTAGTACCTTCGTTATGTGACATGAGAGGCTGATAGTCCGGTGGTCATCACATTCCTTTGCACCTGGTTTATTTGGTAGATAAACGTGGATTAAAGCAAGTCACTGGGCATATAACCACTGTTGTAAATGTCATTCAGTAACTTGGTTATTATTTTTATTCCTATCTCCTATAGCGCCTCTATTTCTTCTATTGTTATATTATCAGGTCCAATCGCTTTCCCTTTCTTCATGTGTTTGTCGTGGCCAGGTTTTTTTTTAAAAACTTTGCGGAAGCTGAGTAAATTATGTAAATAGTGGCCAGGTTTTGTGTTAGATTTAAACGGCTCTGAGACACGTCTTGAAAGTTATCTTTCACATAACATGGATCATCTGGTTTCAAATCCTGCGACAGTGAAATGCAATAAAAACATTGACACAGGACACAGTGACAAATAATTTTAATAATAAAATTCCAGAGAAAACAAGATCATTTATATCAGCATCCAAGTGCAAAGAAGTGAACTTTAGTAATTCCAACAGTTTTAGTTAAAACATATTATAATTAGATTAACAAGAGTAAAATGACGAGAGGAGAAATCGGAGAGTAAAATTTTTACACAATACTGCAGAAATTACAACAACAAAATTCTCTTGTATGATACTGAACTTGTAATCTTCTTCTGTACATACACTTTACCACTGCATGTGCGCGCATACACACACAAACTCACATACAGTATATACAATCTCTTGCATCAAAGATGCTTGTTTGTGTGCTCATTAATTAATAAAGCTCTTCCTATTTGTTTTTTTAATAGTAAGCTGTAAAATGTAAAAAAGGGCTTAACTGTTGCTGGTCCTGGGGAACACACACACACACACACACACGCACGCACACTCGCACATCACACACGCACCCACACATCACACTCGGGGCATGCCCATATTTGCTCGACCTCAGACATCATGATTTCCTTCGGTGTTTTTAGGAAGATGACTTCAGTGTTGTTCTGATTGTGTGATCTAGCATTTAGTTGGGATTTGTAGCCACTGCTCTTGGTTACATGTAGTGCATTGAGTCGTTATGTGATAGATACTTTGAAGGAACTTGGTTTGTATCTGTTCATTGAGGTGTTGCTTGATGGATTTGTAACCGTCCGATTTGTCAATTTTGGTGGGACCCTCTGGCTTGGCCCTTGCTGCTAGCTGGTCGGCTTTGTTGTTTCCGTCGACTCCGACATGGCCTGGACATCCATGTGATGTTTTTGATGTGAGGTTTATTATTTATTTCTTGCCATTCATTTCTAGTGGCTTTTTGTTCTACTTTCCTTAATAGATTTTGGGAGTCGGTAATGATGGTGATGTGGTGTGTTTTCCTTGTCACTACCCATTTTAATGCTTGTGCGATGACCTCTATTTCCATGCGCAAATTTGAGCAGATGATTGTATAAGCCCCAGCCATGAGTGTGAATGTTTTACTTCCTCGGTATGCTGCAAAACCCCAAACGCTTCTAGCTTCTCTGCTACTTCATCCGTCTGTATAAATAAGTGTCCTCAGAAGCTGTATAACACTATAGAGTTGTGATTTATATGTGAATGATTTAAGTGTTCGGTGATTAATACTGTCTTGTAATTCAGCCACTTGAATCGATGATATTGCTGGATTTTGCGATTGTCACACATTGGCCATTTAAAGGTTATCAGGCTAATGCACCTTCATACGGCAGTGGCAACACGTTGTGACCGCGGCGGTGTTAACTTTCTTCATGCCACTTTTTAATTTATGAAATGTATTTACTACTTACTGCTTTTGTTCACTTCGACATTACTGAATGTCACTACATGTGGTACCATATTTCACCACAAGACTGAAATCTTGACACACAAAATCGCTACAGAATTCAGATGGTTCGCTCTTGAAACAAATGATAGTTCACTTTTAATACTCATCAAACGAAATTCGCAAGCCTCAAATCAAGGCATCTCCAAAAGCATTCTACACAAAGTTTCAAAAATATCAAAACATCTGCATTTCTCACACAGCACTAATAATCCTTTTCAGTTTGAAATGCTATCTTCTATCTGTACTAAACTACTTCTCGCTCTAAACTGATCTCCTGAATATCTATTGGGTCTATTTGTCCGTCTGTTCTATCTGTCGTTGCTCTCCTACCTTTCTATTCCTCTGTTTCTCTATCTCTGTATTCTTTATTCCTTTCGTTTCCGTTCTTCTTCTTGTCTCTTTCCTTCAGACTGCCTGGCTGTTTCTTATATCGTAAGTCAGATGTCCAGTAGGACACACTAGATCTTTTTATTTGTCAGCTGAATGAGTATATACTAACTAGATTTCGGATGAATCGGTCCACTCCCTTGTGTCATCTTTATTGGTCCGGTTGACTATTCATGTGTGCAAACTGCGTCCTAAGATTAGCAAATATGCCTCACCTGTCGGTAAATCTGTTGCATCAAGTCCGTCTACTCAGTTTTCAAGTATCAGGTGTTTGCGATACTTGTAAGGGATATGTGCTTACGCAGTGTCCGTCTGTCTCCACATGTACTACTGTCATCTGAGTAAGTCCTCCTAGTTCATATTCTGGGTTTGTTTCCTTAATCCAATCTATATTATCGGCGTCCATCCTGTCTAGTATTTCTAAGTATCTACCTAATTCTGTCGTAATAGTACTAATACAGTGGGGGTGTTCCTCTTCCACATGTTCTCAAATTTTCTATCGCTTTTCACCTACTTTCTACGTATCAGTAATAATAATAACTATAATAAAAATGCTAATAATAATATCCTAATTTACAAGGCTACAGTAATATTACAGTCATAACATACAAGGCACTGTATTACAGTTGTTTGTTTGTTAATGAGTTTATTTCCTCTTGTTTTCCCCTCCACCCAATTTTGACATTTTCTTGTAAGATTTATGTGTTCTTTAGTGAGATTTTGGTGGGCTTTGCTGCAAGTAATCTATTCAGGTTCGGCCGAGACGTGCTGTGGATCAGTAACTTTGCTTACAGAGTTTCCTGCTTCAGGTATCCAGGATTTGCCTCTTTTTATTCCTGAGCTTTTGATCATGTGAAGGTTGTTACTGAGTGGGTGGGTTTTATTGTTGCTGATTTTGAGGTATTCCTTTACTTGGGCACATTTGTGGCAGGTTTGAAGATCAGGAAGATTCAATATGTATCTCAATGCTGCTGTGGGTGTGTCTTTGGTGCAGCCCAAAGTTAATCTCATCAGAGGTGTTTTAAATTGTTTTAACATTCTGTAGTCAAAAGCAGATAACCTAAAAATATCATTTATGTGAATTTATATTTTATCTTAGGTGCCGTAGTGGTGTAGTGCTTAGTGTACTTGCCCACCAATTAGAATGCCCCTCGTTCGATTTCACACTTGGGTGGAATTTTTTTCGGACCAACCGGCATTGGGGTCAACCTTGTCTCCAATAAATGGTACTTGGTGTTTCCCTAGGCAAACAATGGCAGTGAGGACAGGTGCTGGTACCCCTACCTCAAATGCTGTAGTGGCCTAGAAATGTGAAGCCACTAACGCTTCACATCTCTATGGCATGCAAATGCCACAGGACGTAGATATTTTATCTTTTTTCCTATTTTTTTTTGTCCTGGATGTTTTTGTATGATTAAGGTGTGAAACATTATAACTGTATGTTTGTTAATTAATAAAGTTTTTTATATTTAAAAAATATTTTTGTTTACGCAGCTTTAATATTCTGTTATCACAGCTCTACTGGAGAGGCTTTGTGTATATTAATATATTTAGTCACTTACCCAAAAACTATTCACTATTCATGTGAACCTAAAATATGTTAATTAGTAGTAAATCAAAACCTCATGCACATAAATGCAGCAGGAATACTTTTATATACAGTTATTATCTATATTTCCAGTGCTTTTAAAGAACTCTTTTTGAGTAAGCCTTCAACTGTAATATTTAACTTGGTTGTTCTATGTAAAGCATAAATGTAACATTCTTTGAGTGGTTTCTGGGGACCAAGAAAGTGTTGCCAGACATACACAGAAAAACTCAAGAGCTTTGATTCTCATGTTTAAGCAGTAATTTTCCAATCTTTTATTTCCGACTCACGGTACAAAATTTGTATAAAAAGATTCAAAAATATCTCACCACGGATACCTCACATGTTTTTCTTAAAGTAAATCCACCTAACAAGATTTGGCCTTCCAAGGAACTATGGAATATTAATGATTGCAGGTTTTGATACAGTACTGAGTTTCTATAATTATCTGTCAAAAGATAACACTTGCAAGAACCGAATTAGAAGTGGTAAAGATTCTCTACTGCAGGAAGGTCTTCACTGTCGGTAAGGAAATCTCCTCTTGTACAACCTGGCATGATAAAAAAGGCTTAACAAAAGAGAGACTAGAACTTTTTTTTTTTTTTTACTAATTTGTGATCAAAGAACTGAAGACTCTTTCTTCACAGCCATCCATCACGTTAGATTCATATTAAACTTTTCAAGTTTTCTCTCAAGAAAGCTTTCTTTTCTTCCTGCCTATGCATTCATGTACGGTGAATCTCTCCTGTCTTCTGTCTTCTAAAGTTTCCTACAATACTCAGTAATGTTATCGAAAATCTTGCAAGAGGTGTAACAATTACTAATGATGACAAATTTTTACTTAAATTTACACACAAATAATTAGTTTTAAAGTTTCTGATTGCCCAATATTATAGACATTTATAAGATACAGATGTATAGACAAACACAAGAAACTATATTATGGTTACCAACATTTTGTTTTTGCATTCTTTAAAGACTGAAGGACTGTCTCTGCTGCTGAAATGGAGACATGACTTCAGTACTGATCTATCTGGCTGCTGGTATAGATTACAAATAATTTTTTAAAAAAATTTCATTTCTTTTCAAATAAAGTGAGGTATAGGAACCAAACATTTTATTTTTATCCACAGCGTGTTCTTTCATCATTTATATAGTTCTCTTTCATCAATTTCATGCTGATTTTTTATTATTATTATTTATTAGCTGTTACCCAATGTTGCCAGTGCAACTGCTGCAGTAAAAAAAGTTATCTTAAGCTGCTCTTACAGACACCGAATACAATTGTTTTCTGAATAGTCCCGAAAATTTTGTTTAGTAGATATTCATTTATATATGTATGTAGTTACTTCTGTACTGAGTGAATGTGTAAGAGCGAAACGTAAATGTTATATTTTATTTTATGTCTCTCAGATTCAATGTTGTTATGTTTGTTATATGAACAGCATATTTGTAGAATGTCTGGAATAGAGTGAAAGATGTATGATAAAGGGCAGAATGTCAGACGGGCCTGCGTGCCCAATTCTTAACCCTTTTGAAATAAAGATCAATCAATCAATCTGTCTGCTTGTCTTCTGTTTTCATTCTCTGTGAAAGCATTGATGTTCTTTTATTAGTATCTATATAGTTCTATTTCATTATTTATATACTAGTCATTGTACAAGAACTGACTTAGTAATTATGATATATACTTAAAGGATTAGATATGTGCAGGTATTATATGGTTAAAAAAAAATCTCACAGACCTCAAGAAGTTATAACTCAGGTGGGTTAAAGTGTGCACCCACATGTGATCATCAGGAGCTTAAAAGGATCCATGTTGGACACCATCAAGTGACGGACAGGAATCAGAATCTTCTGGTGCACTAAAAGAGCCTAGAAAGCTGGAGATCCCATTGCTGGGAATCTGCCACATGTGAAATGGCACAATAAGAAGCACCTTCAGCCAGATTTAAAAAGGGCCAGCGTCCCCAAGGGAGATGACTGCAATAATAACTTTGCTTGTCAAGAAAAGACCAGCTTGTTTGTGACAAAAAGCAAAACAAACCAAACATTTTTTAAACTTCTCACATCATTTCTTGGAACACAGATAAAACATTATTGATTCTCCAGGTCTGAAAAGTTTATACAATTATTTCTTATAAACTTTACAATTTTACCATGGAAGGAAAAAAAAAAGATCATGTCATAGAACAAAAAAAAAAAAACAAAACTGTGAAGTGACTACAACAAAGATAAGAAAATCACTGTCGGCCTAATGAAATTCTTGAGAAAAAAATGAGACGCCACAGAGTTCGTCTCTAATAAAATGATCACAAAAGACGAATGATGCAGATATCAGAGCCGGCAAACCAAGACTGCTCATAAACCCATCCATTTAGTCCAAGGCACTCACAAAAACAGAATGATATTTTTTTTTTATCTTTTAGTTCTGACAGTGTGGAGAAGGGAACAATATATTTTCCAGTTTTGGTGGAGATTAAAAAAAAAAAATCTAATTCTTAGATTCACTTCTGCAAATTACTGAAAACAACTGCTGCCTCCTCGTATGACACTATTGATGGGGGAATTGAAGAACTTCAGAAAAGCTTTGATTGCAAAATTTGCTAATCTGCGGTCATGGAAGATCATCAACCAACCAAACAAACAATCATGCACTGTGAGGCACATCTCAGTACACTGTACACACTGGAAAATAGGATATTCATGTAAAATCAGTCTCCTGTACATGAAGTTTATAACATTTTCTCAATCACTTACACTGGGAACAAACATTCGCAGCGGCCGCAGCTTCAGACAAACTACAATATAATGAACATACAAACATAACTTTATATTTGATAAATAAATATCTGTGAAATATAAACTCATCCACACATCATGTACTTTACATATTACTTTTTTCATGTCTATCAAAACAGAAGAACTTTTCCGGTTAACCATCTTACCGGTTTATATATATATATCTATATATAAATAAAAACTGGTTTCAGATATGTACAGTAATCTGCTTTATATTCTATGATCTGATTAAAAAAAAAGTCAACTTTCCTATGAGAGAAATAACAGTATGGGAAAAAAAAACAATGAAAAGAATTGGACGTAAGTATCTCTACCCATTTTTTAAATATTCCTGTTTTTATATTTCAGCTTTTCTCTTCCTAGATTGTGCAAAGTAAATGTCAGCATTTCTGCTCTGATCTGAACATTTAATATCTTGCACTAACCTCTTTTAAATGACCACTGATTTAAAAAACAAATTTTGTATATGAGCATTTAACTTCTACCTGTAAGATGGTTCCTCTATTAAACTTGGTCTATTACACATTAAAACCTGATCTGCCAACTCCATCTATTACAGATTTGAAAACCACTGCCAACTCCATCTATTATAGATTTGAAAACCACTGCCAATTCAGTCTATTAAATATCTGAAAGCTAGTCTGTGGCAAAGAATGCTTTAATTTTCTTAACTGTAGTCTTCATTTGGGTTAAATGTATTTTATTTAACTACTGCGGTGTTATATCATATTGTTAATATTCGTACGCCCTTGAATTTGTCAACCTGTTTCAGTACTGTCTTATCCAGTTTCACAAGATCCCTGAGGTTATTTTCAAGAATGAAACAATGGGAATGGAACACGGATTATTACAAGAAATTTCCTATTTTGACTTTCAACAATGACAAAAATGTTCTTCTTTTCTTCATTTTGCTTTTGAATATCAATGTGTCATCAGCATATTGTAGGCTGTTACTGTTACAATATGACTGCATTCTTTTGTCATTTCTCCAGGTATATTTTGAACAAATCTATTTGAATTTGCTATAGAAAAAAAAAGATAAATTCAGACTTAATGAAACTTCGTTGAAATTAGGTCAAAATGAAAACAAGAAATTTTTTCTCTTCTTTTTTTTGTTTATAACTGGAACAACTCTAATGAGTGAGAATAAGGGTTGCATTAATGTAGAAAGAAATAGAAAGTAGTTTCACATATTTAATAAACTATGGAATGCTGATCTCATTTGATTCACATAATAAACAAACTGTTAATTGATGGCTTCTGGGAAGTTCCGGTGACTGAAAACTCCCTGCTATGACCCACAAATGATGTAAAATGGCCAAGTATTGATTTTGAGGTGCCAAAATGCCGAATCCTGTACACGCCTGATAGTTGATTGGCTGGTATTTCCCAAGTAATTTCAGCCTCACTCTCACCAAGAATGAGGTTAGTTCGGATCCATTTAAACCTGCAATCATGAAGATGTTATCAGATAAGGTTTTCAAATCCAAGCTTGATTTATCAAAATGGTGTGTATTTTTTAAATCAACAGTCTGTTTTCAAAAAATGAGTTGACTGGTTAGCATACTGTCAGTCATTTATGCAAAATCAGTTTTAAACTACAGTGAATGCTAACAATAGGCATTGTGTCATATTTTGAAAAAAAATCATAACCGCTAAGTTCATTTTGAAATTCCTTATTTGAGATTCTTTTTTGGTCTGGTAGTAAACTCAAAAGCCAAGAAGAACTCCTTGTAACTGAAAACTTGATTTCATGACAACTGATGTCTGTGAAAAGTGCAACTTCATGACAGCTGATGCCCATATAAACTTGGATTTCATGATAACTGATGTCCATGAAAATGTCACTTCATGATAACTGATGCCCACATCAAAGACCACATTAAATACAAATTTTTATTTTATGACAACTGATGCTCATTAAAACTTGATTTCATGACAACCAAAATGCCTACAATCTCCAATATTCCAAACTTTTTTTTTTCCTTCAGTGTTACTGGGATGTGATAGCAGACCTACCAGGAAGAAGAGAATACCCAACTGCCATCAAGAACACAGGAATATGACCGGACATTGTAGTGTACTCCATAGAAAAACAGAAACTAATAATGATCGAGTTTACGGTTCTGTATGAAACAAGAATAAAGGAGTAGCATCTATTCAAATGTGAGAAGTACGATGATCTGGTCAAGCAACTGAGGCAGGGGGGCAGGAGTCTGGGCAAAAGTGATAGCAGTAGAAGTGGAAGTGAGAGGATTCATAGCAACATCAGCATATGACCTATGTAAACAAATGGGCACAAAGGGACAAGCAAGAGCAAGGGCATTGAAATGCCTTTTCAGAAATAGCAGAAAAGGTCGCATTTTGGCTGTGGAACACGTGTAGCAAGCACTGAGAACTTAAATAATTCCTCTGATGATCTGAAGAAGTTGTGTTGTTGTTCCGCTCTCTACAGTAGAGAGTTTCCTGCATGCATAAAGATGTGTCAGCACTCTGAATAAGGAGTTCAGGACCTTTAACAAAATACATGTCCACTAGGGTAAGAAACACTGAAAAACCTTAGCTCCTTAACTCTTTCACTACAAAACAACACTGGCAGAGCTGGTAGATCTTGCATTAACCAATGCTAAGAGCCATATTTACGTGAAGTCTAAATAAAATTGAAAGCATCACGTGTCTAACTCAACCCATATCTTTAATTTATAGAGTAACTTCCTTTCAGTTTCTACCAGAATTTCTTCCCAGAATCTGTTCTGGCAGAGTACAGAAATTAATTCAGAAGTGAAAGAGTTACGGGCCTTGAAAATAAGGATCAAGTCAAGAACAAGCTATGATGCCTTTCTTTTAAGAAGCAAGCTTCTTACCCTACTCCATCACCACAGAAAACATCAATCCCTACCCTGAAAACCAGCTAATGTAACACAAATCCATTTTGCTGGGCACAAAATAAAGAGATTTGATATGGCTTCATTTGTCTCTGACTCACCAGCTATGGTAACTTTATCATATCTCTAATACTATCATCTTCATCCCCCCCCCCCCCCCCCCCCCCCCAATCAGATTTGAAATGTTGAGAGGAAAATTAACAAGCACCTTGTACATACAACAGAAATATTATCTGGCAGCAATATGTTACATTAATCTGTTGCTTACCTCTAAATTATTTATGAAGTACTACTGACATAAAAGAATTACTGTAATTTTGAAATAAAATAATATGTAATACAGGTGTATCAGCACTTCGTAAAAAAGAATAATTTTCGTGGGATAAGGTGACTATGCTTCTGCCACAGCATGATAACTTGGGTTGTTGAATCAAAGCTGGCCATGACTCCACCCTAACCTTTTCATGTTGCACCTACAGATAGGAGCTGATGTGGTCTCTTTAGCCTAGCTAACTGACTAGAACTCATCGAGGTCCTTTGGTCATAGATCCCGAAGAGAAATTAGTTTACTGGGTCCAGTCAGGAACTAAAACTAGTTAATATTATAAGAAAAAGACAGTGAAAATTGACTGGTCATGTCTTGACAAAACAGAAATTAGAGAACAAGGAGGAAAAAAAGGAGAGGGAGACCAAGATAAAAATATCTTGGCTGACTGATTGAGGGGATATGAACTGATCAGATGCATGGAGGATCACCCAAGATGGAGAAGCATGAAAAATCACCCAAGATGGAGAAGCATGGAGGATCACCCAAGATGAAGAAGCATGAAAGATCACCCAAGATGAAGAAGCATGAAAGATCACCCAAGATGGAGAAGCTTGAAGGATCACCCAAGATGGAGAAGCATGATTTCCCTGTGAAACAACTGTGTTAAGAGCACACTTATTTTAACATAGTCTTTGTGAGACAGGGAACATAGATCTGTTTGGTTAAAAACTCTGACCTACTTCTGTAGCCCAGAAACCAACACTAAATGTAATTGTTATTTTTGTAAAATGTAATGTCAGGTTGGTGGACAGATGGGGACATGGAGATTGCCGACAGGGATGGGGAAAATCTGGTATGAAACCTATGAAACCAGGACATGACAAGCCTATGTATCTTTACAACAATGGCTATCAGAATGATGTAAACAAAACAGAGGCAGCAGACTATAGGTGATGGGAAATGGGCATCATTGAAGCACTCATCGGATTCCTCATCCCAAAGTCAGAGTGTCTCTGCAGAACTGTCTCAAAACCGTCTGGCCAGCCAGCATTCATGCTGGATCTGACGTGGAGAAGGGGCTTAAGTACAGCCACCAGAGGATGGAAAACAAAGTTTTGGCCAAGCAAGCGTACACCACTGTCTTCATGGCAGTCCGAGCAAGACCACAGTCTGCTCTAGCATGGAAAGGTGCTAAGTCAGAGGTACCCAGCCAGAAGGCGCATCACAAAAATAAGGGTACCACGCACCATCGCCAGTGTGCGTACGAAGAAGAAGAGAAGCATGATCAGCAAGGCTATCTGGCACAGCATATCGTGAATAACGAACTCAGGAACACTGCCACGATGATTATGCTTCAGTGTTACCACAGCACTGGCTGCAACGAACAGTAGTTGACGTCTTTGGTGAATTTCAGCAGTGGGGACTTCCTCTTTAATGAGGAACTCAATAACAGAACTTTGGTGAAATGAAACTTCAGCACCTGCCATTTTGTTTATGCTCTGCGAGGTCAGGTGACACATGATGGTGACGTCATGTGACCTATACATGAAGTGCAAAGGATGCTGATTAAGGTGATACATAATCTATCTATAAGTTCTGATTTTTAAAAAAGATTTGCTCACGACTTTCAGCATGACCCTCGTATATAACCTCACCTGGTCTCCCAGTGTGCATCTGTGTATTTTACTTCCCAGTTCCCACTTCCATCTTTGAGTTCAACTGTCAAATATGTGTCATTTGTCTGAAAAAGCAAGAGCTGAACCTCAACAAACTGAGAACTAATAATATCCACACTCAGCCACAACGCATCCTATTACTGTAACATTATGACTGAAATCTAGACACATCTTGTTAAATAATCAACACTGGCAGAATACAGAGCACATCACCTCCATTATCCCAACTGAAAACTTAACCAAAACTCATTTATCCTATTCAAGATTGATAATGCCAGTATTAACTCTTTGTATGTCCACGAAATAGTATTTGTATTCAGCCTCATTATAAAAACATGACATTCAACCATAACAAATCTGAGATTGTTTTCAAGAATACAAGTAAATTCAACTTAATTTTATGTAATCAATGCTAGTTCAAGCAAAAAAAGAACGAATTTTACAAGCTCTGAATGCTAGTTAAAAGTCACAGGTGCTCATAATTAATCATACATCATCATCATCATCATCATCGCCTTTCACTCCCTTGAGAGCACAGGACACAGATAAAGGCTCTCCGGTCATCCCTGTTCTTGGAATTATTCTCCGCTTCCTTCCATGTGTATCCCTTGTCTCTGAGCACTGTCATAATTTCTCTTCTCCAAGTAAGTCTAGGTCTTCGTGTTTTCTATTTCCTTGAGGATTCCATGTCAGTGCTTGTCTTGCTATGCTGGTATCGGGTTTCCTCAGATTGTGGCCAATCCACCTCCACTTCCTAGACATGATTTGTAGGTTCACAGGTTCAATTAATCATACAAGGGAATCAAAAAGCAATCACAAATCAAGGACACAACAACTGAAAAAAATGTGAAAAGACTATTCAGCTCACCCATGAGTCTCTTCATATATTTCAATGGTACGTCCCTTGATTTGTGGTTACTTTATGATTCACCCTCATATACTGTAGCTATATTAACAATTTTTATCTTTTCTGACTCTAGGAAAAAGTAAAACTTGCTTAATACAAAATGTCTGCTTTAAACCACTTCCATGATATATCTTTTTCAACCACTGTGTTGATGTAAACTCTTCATGCAGTGATTTCATGGGCTACTAACAGCAGGTCAGTGACAACAAGCCATGAAACAAATCTGCTGGCCTACATTCAAGACAAAATGTGCACATTCCTTCCATACCTCCTAAGCACTAAAGGCATTCTAACACATTCACAGAAATGAAATCAGAATGTCCGATAAAAAAAAAAAAAAAGGTTCAACAAATTTGAAGAGTTAATCTTCATCTAAATCAGCTTACCCTCAGGTCATTTCTTGGGCAAGCGCTGACAAACCTGACTGTCACAACAGAGCCCTGCGGATGTTTGGATGGCCTTAGTCAAAAGTGACAAATTATCTTTTTTTTTTAACCGTCATTACACCATCAACATGTAATCTATAACTGCTAAGACACATAATCTACAGATATATTCCTACAGTAACAATACAAACTTTTACATCTTCTTTTAGGTATCATCAGCTGTCGCATGCTGTCTGATATACTGAAAGAGGAGATCATATCACCTATGGGCTTGACCTGAGTGTGGTGAAAATAATCTTAACTGACTAATTAACTATCTTCTTCTTCTTCTTCTTCAATCTCCCTGGAACTACGGGCTGGTGTTCTTCGCAGTTGATGCACTGAGAATGTTGAGGTACATTTATCATGTCAACTTGGAGGCAGGTCAGGGCAGCTATTTTTCCAGTTCTTGAGCGCAGCTAAAAGGCGGGTGGGTGGGGGTGGAGATAATGCCTCTATAGCAAACTTCACCGCTGTGGGGACTATGGTGATCCCTGCATCATTAGCAAGACTAGGCCTATTATTGGGGGTACTAACGGAGATGTGGGATAGGGTCTTGGTCAAGGTTTGTCAACTCTGATGTCAGCTATGGGTTGCAAATTGCTAAATTAGACAGAGTCTTCACTCCAAGACTTTTACATCAGCCGTCAGTACCACCATGGTGAAGAGATGCTGGCTTTGTTGCATTTATATCTCTATGATTTCAAACTCACAGTTGCATTTATATCTCTATGATTTTGAACTCACAGTTGCATTTATATCTCTATGATTTTGAACTCACAGCTGATGATAGAGATATTCCAAAAAAATTGGTTAACATCATACTCAGAATTTACTACTGTGGCTATATTTAACCCTCCCATATTCCAAGATGAACTCACAGCTGATGCAGCACAAGCCATTGAGTCCTGATTATTTCTCTGATGTAGTCAGTTTTTCCTCACAGTACACTATGATGCAGAACAGTTCTGAGCTGTGTAGTGGTCACACAGAGTCTTACATGTTTAGTTTCTCATCATGTATAATCTAATTTGCTAGTCAAAAAAACATAACTCTGACTGACTGCAGAATATGCATACAGATCAAAACGTATTAACTCTTTCTGTGCCAGAGGAAGAAACGCAGATGTTCAGCTGGGTGCCGGGATAAAAATGCGGGTCCTGATCTGTATAGAGGGTATAGTTGTAAAATGGAATGGAAAACAGTATTTCCATGTACTTCCGTGTACTTATTATGTTTCAAAATATAACTAAATGTATGAAAATTTCATAAATGCAGAGTTTTTTAGGAAAAAAGAAGTAATGTGATGTTTTTAGACAATGATTGTGCCTAGCTTACCATCGGCTAGGTCTAGATCTGCACTACCTACCATTTGAGATGTCTAGATCTATTTGTCGATCTCGTATTTTGATTCTATGTTGCATTCTTGCTAAATTAATGTCTGAAATAACCTCCTAACTACTTCTTCCGTTGTCTAATATGTCTAAATCTACTTCGGATACATTCAAGAGCAGTGGGGTGGTCACAGGCTATGTCCATACCCTTAGCTATATCATCAAAAATTGAAAAATTTTGGTCTTTCTCTTCCTTTTTCTCGCTCAGCATCGCTCATAACTAGGCACTCTTTCACCATTTTGAAAAATGTCACCGGAATCGCGGACAAAATATGTACAATCTAAACGTTACACCGGTTTTTTTATTGAAACAAACCAGTGTTGCTATATCAACCATTGGTAAGCATCGGGAAACCGGAATTGTCGATACAGCGACCAAAGGCCTCGAAAGAGTTAATTTGCTCTTTGTGTGAAATGTCCAATATGAGTGTGTATAGGGGATAAAGAATCTTCTTCTTGGATGTCCAGTTTGGTCTCAGATACTGTATAAACTGCTCATGTTTCTGGTGATGTGATGTGCCTTTCACTGGGACCACAGCTATTTCCTTAGCTCTTCATACAGCCTGCAGTGTTGAAGGATTTGCAGGGTCAAAGAGTAAAGGAAGGGAAGTAAGGATTACATGATATTTTTAAAAAAATTACCAGAGTGTATGAAGGATTTGCATCAACCAAAACAGACCCAAAGTTCTTCCCTATGGGTGCATTGTCATATGCAACTCCAGGTACAAAAGATAACTGTTTGCTCAGCTGGTTTGGTGGATTTGGCCCTGGCGGTGTGGGCTTTTCCTGAAAATGAAAGCCAGTTTATCTACTTACTCTCTTAGATATGTGAAATCAGCTCTAAAAAGGATATTTATTTAATGAAATGTTACCCAATAACTGCAAAAGACATGGCTATACTGAATTGTAACTTTTGTTATTCAGACAAATTTGATTAATTAAACACATTATCTAGACAAATACTAATACAGAGTTTGCACAGAGAGTTATAGTAGATTGTGAATTGTTAGAAAAAGCTGAAATAAGTGATCAATAATAAGCTGTAATAATTCTTATCTTATATCTTATATCCTTCCCGTGCCGTTAGACGTCATATAGGGCTCGCAAAGTAGTTCGCCAATTTTTCCTGTCTTCGGCGAGTCTTTCAACCTCAACAAAGGATTTTATGCCTGTTAACTTGGCCTCTCTTAATAACGTCCTCTTCAGAGTTTCACGCGGTCTGCCCCTTTTTCTTCGGCCTGTTGTGTTCCACTTGATAGCTTGTTTTGGGATTCTCTGATCATTTCTTCTCATCAAGTGACCAACATATGTCCATCTCCTTTTCCTGATCACCCATGAGACTGGTTGTTGTTCAGTCATCTGTCTTATCTCTGCATTGTTCTTGAATTCATTCCACTTGATGCAGAGTATTTTCCTTAGGCATTAATAAACTGAATTATTAAACAATAAAGTGCTTAATAGACTTAATGACTGAATTTTATGATTCTCCGGTGCATGTTTTCATTATATTTTTATTTGCATTTGCTTCCTCACAGAAAATCCAGTTATAAGCCAGCTTCCTGTTTGGTCCAGTTAACTCAGGTAACATGGGTAGCTGACATTTTTGCTACTGAATAAAAGCAGCTTTACAAGCTTAGGGTACATTGAAAAATAGCATTTATTTATTATTGAGATATCTTTTTTTTTTCTTTCAGGTGTTCTTCCACAAGCACCAGGCAAAGTCCCAGATTTATGGAAGTACGTTGCACATGATATCCTATTTTCCCTTCATTTGCTGACAGTCATGTGTGGCAGTGTAATTCTTCATCTTTATGCCATTTTCCTCAACAAATCTTTACAAGTGAATTAAATGAAGGATGACATTAGTGGAAATAGGATCCATTGCCTGCAGTTTTAAAAAAAACTCTGTTTCTATCAAAACCAATTGACTTCAGTTTGAGAAACTCTGCTGCGAGCAATCTGGCCTCTCTTGAACTCTAATGAAGCATAAAAATGGGAATAAATAAATGTGTTAGAAAATAACAGAAAATAACTTGTCAGAATTTTAGTGAACCATCACAGAAAAGGTATTCTTAAACATTAAATTTAGCAAATATATGGTTACCGAGCGAGACTTTAACAAAGGAAAAGTGTGTGGTCTCATATTAAACAAATTTTACAGGGAGATTACCACCAGATACCAAAAGAACTATTCTAAATTATCCATTTTTCCTGCATATTGGTTCTAAGTGCCATTAATGAATTGTATCTTTTTTGCATACTGGGATAAACTAAGACTATCAGTATTACCTGTGCCATCTGCAATGATATTTCTTTGTACGACTGAAGATATGCTTCTAATGTGTGTGGTCCATAGATAGTTGAGGCCCCTTCATAGCGCTGAATCTAATGTGAATACACATGACCATTTTAACAACTCAGATAACAAGTTTGTAACTATTCAAATATGCATTTGCCCATTTTCTTCACCTGAAATATTCATGTGGCCAATATTTTTTACCAGAATGCTAATCATAAACACAGAACCAGTAGCAAAGTGATGCATGTGATGTTAACAGGCCAATTATAAATCTTTACAGACTCGTGTGTTTTATACAAAATACTACCAGTAATGCTATCAATAACTGAATAAAGTATATGCCACATCTTATATCTTATATCTTATATCCTTCCCGTGCCGTTAGACGTCATATAGGGCTCACAAAGTAGTTCGCCAATTTTTCCTGTCTTCGGCGAGTCTTTCAACCTCAACAAAGGATTTTATGCCTGTTAACTTGGCCTCTCTTAATAATGTTCTCTTCAGAGTTTCACGCGGTCTGCCCCTTTTTCTTCGGCCTGTTGTGTTCCACTTGATAGCTTGTTTTGGGATTCTCTGCTCATTTCTTCTCATCAAGTGGCCAACATATGTCCATCTTCTTTTCCTGATCACCTGTGAGACTGGTTGTTGTTCAGTCATCTGTCTTATCTCTGCATTGTTCTTGAATTCATTCCACTTGATGCCGAGTATTTTCCTTAAACATTTGTTTTCAAAAGAGTCTAATTTCTTTTCTATTTCTTTAGTTGTTTTCCAGCTTTCGCATGCATAAATGAGGGTGGATATTACATTTGAATTGAATAGTCTTAACTTGGTTTTTGTGCTTATAACTTTTGAATTCCATATGTTCTCAAGATTCTTGAAGATTGAAGCTGCTTTTGCAATTCTGATCCTAACTTCCTTTCTAGTGTCACCATCCTGGTCTATGTAGCTGCCAAGGTATGCAAATTGATTGACTTCTTCAATATCTGTCCCTTCTATGTGTATTTTTCTATTTTGATTGATGGGAATTTTCATTATTTTTGTTTTGTCCTTGTTAATTTCAAGTCCTATTTTGCTAGCCAGTGAAGATAGGCTATCTGTTTTTTCTTGCATGGAATTCACATTATTACTGATAAGAGTTATGTCATCAGCAAAATCAAGATCTTCTAGTTGGGTCCCATGTACGAAGTCAATACCTGTGTTACCTGTGCAGCATTTTGTCATTATGAAGTCTATTGTAATCCCAAAAAGTAAAGGAGACAGTATACATCCTTGTTTCACGCCTGTTTCAATCTGGAACCATTCACTCATCCCTTCTTCTGTCTTGACTGCACAACCATATCCATTGTATAAGTCCTTAATGATGTTGACAATTTTAGATGGTATTCCATATAGACATAAAATTCTCCATAATGAATCTCTGTGTATGCTATCAAATGCCTTCTTAAAATCTATGAAATTCAGTATTAATGGTTTCTGCTTTTCAATATGTTCTTCAAGTATTATTCTGAGAGTAAAGATCTGGTCGAGACAGCTTCTCCCTTTTCGAAATCCTGCTTGTTCTTCTCTCATTGCAGTATCCACTATATCTTTGAGTCTATTCAAAATGACCTTGCAAAATACTTTTGACACAACTGATATTAAGGTTACTCCTCTCCAGTTGTTACAGTCACTAAGGTTGCCCTTTTTTGGTATTTTAACAATGATTCCCTTCTTCCAATTAGAAGGGACCTTTTCTTCTTTCCAAATCTTGTTAAACATTCTCTGTAGTTGTCTCATGTTGTCACTATTGATAGCTTTTAGCATTTCGGCTGTTATTTCATCTTCACCTGCAGCTTTGTTGTTAGCCATTAAATTCACTGCTGTTTCAATTTCATGCAATTTAATTTCATCTAGATTGACATTTAGTTGTGGGGCTGGTAAGTCAGTTTCAAGGTTTAACAATTCTTTTGGGTGTGGTCGATTGAGTATTTCTTGGAAGGGTTCAGCCCATCTTTGCTTTTGGTCTTTATTTGATGTTAATAGTGTTCCAGTTTTGCTAAGGATTGGTCTTTCTTTAGATGTAATAGTACCTGTTAGCCTCTTTTGTATGTTATATAAAGTTTTGCTGTCTCCTGTTTTTGCTGCTTTTTCTGCCTCTTTCGCCATATTGTCTATGTATTCTCTTTTATCCCTTCTAGCTGAACTTTTTACTTTCTTGTCTATGTCTTTGTATTTTGCTTTTGCCGAATCTCTTTCATGATCTGCTTTTGCATTCAACATGTTTAATTTGACTGCTCGTCTTTCATGTATATACTTCCATGTTTTATCTGATATCCATGCTTTTCTATTTGGTTTTTCCAATCCAGCGCTTACTTTTGCTGCTGTGATTATGGCTGTGCTGTAAGAATTCCATAACTCATCTATACCTATCTCCTCAACTTCACTGGGTGTTTTGGAATGATTGGCAAGTTCCTGATTGAAATTAATGTTAGTATTTTCTTCTTGTAGGCTGTGGCTGTTTATCTTTCTGTGTACTGATTTCTTGTGTTGACTTTTCAATTTTAGTTTTATTTTCCCTATGCACAGGTTGTGATCACTGTTGACATCTGCACCCCTATAAGCCCTTACATCCATGAGAGATGTTCTGTATTGCTTTCTAATACAAAAATGGTCTATCTGGTTTCTAGTTCTATCATCTGGAGATATCCACGTTGTTTTATATATCTCTTTGTGTGGGAATATTGTGCCTCCAATGACCATGCCCTCTGTTAGACATATTTCAATTAATCTTTCTCCATTCTGATTAACCATGTCAATTCCTTCTTTCCCCATCACTTTTTCAACGTCGGTATTATCCTTCCCTACCTTAGCATTGAAGTCCCCCATAGCAATTAGGATGTCGTGTTTAGGGACTTTGTTGATGATTTGTTGTAGTTGGTGATAGAAGTCGTCTTTCACATCATCATCTGCATCATTCGTGGGTGCATAACACTGTATTATTGTCATTCTTCCGTGTTGTAGGTTGTATCGTGCTCTTATTATACGACTGTTCACTGGTTCCCATTCTACAAGGCTCTTTGCAGCTACATTTGACATAATAATGCCCACTCCGTCTCGGAATTTATTGTCATTTCTACCTGAATGTATAATTAACTTATGCCACATACATAGATTTATAACTTTAGAAGCTGATTACACCACATATATAAATTTATAGCTTTCTAAAGATTACACTTAAAAAGAGAAACATCTTGGCTGCACAAAATGACATATAAACAGTCATACATAAATAAGACATACAGTCAATCATATATAAAGAAAAAAGAAACACAACCAGACACATTGAAATAATAAAAAAAAAACTAGCCAGATACAGCACTGGAGCACATGAAACTTTATCATAAATTCCCTACATCAAGCACATATGCCTCCTCCCCACACTCCCCCCTCCCCCACCAAAAACAAACTCTCTCACTTGATATTCCTCAAAAGTTGTGATGTAATCTGAGTACTCATTGGCCAGTCCAGCTATCACTACTGTGGTATCAGAAGGGAGTCCACTCTGAACAAGTGTCTGATGTAATCAATATAAGAAAGATATCTGTAGTTTGCCATAAAAGTTTCCTATATCTTTCTCTTTAACAAGTAATTTTCATTTATGCTACCATAATATGCAATAAAATGCTGTCACTGGTTAATTTACATATGTTTTAATTAGACAAATGAGAAGCACCTGTATTGTCATGAAAGACTAGTATAACAGCTTATCATCTTTCTTTTTTTTTTCCTTTGTTTTGTTGAAAACTGTCCACTGGTTGCCTTTTGTTTATATTTTCCTTTACTTTGTTTTCATTATTACCACAACAAGTTAGTATTCTCATAGTTTTGTTAGAAATGATGGAAATAAAATTGTAAATCAGCAAAGATAGACTTAATTTCTCTGGGGTTTTTTTTTTTATCATTTTCTTATTGAGTCAGCCTTCCAAACAAACGCAACAAATGACTTATACTGTAAGTAGCATGTATTATAGGATTAACTTAGCTAGAATGTTCTGTTGTAACTCTCACAGTCCATTATTTTTATTAGGGTGATTATTTACACTAGGTCTCTATTCTGTTTATAAGATTTTAATTACCTGATAACACTTCTTTCTAGTAATACTATTAAAACCTTTGAAAAAAATGTATCATACAGTAAAATATAGTGCCTTCATTTCCAGTCCCATTCACAATGACTTGTTTTACAAGTTCGACTACTGATGTTCAAGGTATCATAAGTGGAAAGATTACACTGTTTCATAAGAAGATGAAAGATAAGGAGACGCAGTGAAGAGTTTTAACAAATTAATGGTTAAAATTTTAATTAAGGTAAATATGTTAGGTATATAAAAAAAACATAAAAATTATCCAAGACTTACAGAATAGACAGACTCTCTCATTCTACGGCCTGCCATTGTACTGAAATTGAAATACCAGAGCCCATTCACAAATGGAACCTACGTCTGGATGAATGCTTGAGACTAAATTATTGTTGTTTTTTTTCCTGGAGCTTGCAGTAATAATGCTTACCAAGAATTATCATTAAAATAACCATATAAATTGGGAATTCTAGTCAAAATATTTGTTTTAATTGGGAATTCTCATCAAAATAATTGTGTCATTTGGGAAGTTTCAACAACCTACTAATATTCAGTAGAATAATTTAAAATAATATATTTATCAGGAATTCTCATGATAACAACAACAATAATCACCAGCAAATCTCATGATAATAACAATGTTTACCCTAAAACACTGTCATGATATTACCAGTAGGACAATGGTAAAAAAATAAGTGTGGTAAAGGCATTTTATGCCTGACTTTCATGCTTGGAGGATTTCTGACAGCCAAGTTTCAACTTTTTTTTGTGCATGTATTATTTGTTCTTTCGTCATTTCTGTTGTCCTTGACAAAAGACATACTGCTAAAATATTGAAAACATTTTCACTATTTTTTCTTTCTTCCTTTTTTTATTATCGTAAAATAAACGTTACACCTCTGTCAACGTCTACAACACTCCAACCATCAACATTATCTTGGTGATAGAAAAGACACTCTCTAGCATAGAGAGTAATATAATCACACAAGACCTCCTAGATTGTAAGTTACATTGAGCTTTGTTTCTTTGACCATTTAAATGCTTCAACTTACTAGATGATTAGATGAAATGAGTAATCAATAAATTTTGAGAGCATGTTATATCTCCAATTAACTTCTTTTTCCGTGCTTCTGGGTACTGAGGTAGCCCTTCCATTTTGTGTCTCGAGTGCTAGCGGGTACTATAGTAGCCCATGTTTGTTTCTTTATAAAACGGTGTAACTTTTTAATTGTACACGTTTTATTTGCACATGTCTGGTGACCTGTCATAGTTCCGTCAGAAGCGTGCCTAACAACCGAGTGAAAATGTGTGTTTTGATGGAGAAATTTCAATATTTTATGTGATTTCTGAGGCATATGGACATGCTCCACGACCAGACCACTGCTCTTGAATGTGCCCCAAGTAGATTTTTACCATAAAATGACTGAAGAAGTAGTTAGAAGGTTATTTCAGACATTATTGTACTGCGTATACCACATACTATGACATGATGAGATCGGATGAAGCTACAAGTAGATCTAGAAATTGCCGATAGTAAATATTGCACCTCTAGGCCTACCCAATGGTAAGTAGGACACAATTATCAGCTAAAATCATCACACTACCTCTTTTTTTCCCTAAAAAACTCTTCATTCTTACTTTTACAGCTATTTTGATGCATAATACATATACTTATAATGTGGAAATACTTTATTACATTCAATTTTTACAACTGTACCCCCTATGCAGATTAAGACCTGCACTTTTAACTTGGCACAAATGGAACATCAGCATTTTTTCCCTGCGGCAGAGAAAGAGTTAAACACACTAGTTTTATCAGCACACAGTATACAGACACATTGAGAAGCTAAGCAGAGATACAGACCTGAACTCTCCTGGCACTGCAATGATTATAAACTGGCCAATACGAAGCATCTGATGGTCAACTATATACGGCTGCCACAAATAAGGTATTGTGATCTGACAAGACAGGAAGTAATTTGAAATTAATCACAGGCATCTTAAGGTTGATGTTACCTTCTACATGTTACTCATTAGTGTAGTAATTAGTCCACAACACAAACATAAAAGTACCTCATCAACTGAAAATGAGAACAGCAATACAGCAAAATCTCATTATAATGGACTTCAAGGGGATTGGCAGAATAGTTCATTGTATCCAAAGTCTGCTTTATCTAGAATAAAATATAAATATATATACGAATGCAGTCGGGACTGCAGACCTGGTCTGTTATTACCAAGGCTCCGTTATAAATATATATAATGGGATTTTACTGTAATGAAAAACAATAACCATTCATTCATTTGCACGTCCCTTGAAGAATTTTCCCTCCTTACCAGCTCTCTCAAAGGTCTCTCAGCTGTAAGCAAGATGCCCTGACAATTAAAATACTCATTTGTATCAAGAGGCATACTTGTACTTGTACTTGTACGAACTCCCTGTAACTGCGAGCTGTTGTTCTTTGTAGCTAATGCTGTAGAGATGTTGAGGCACAGCATCATATCGGCGTGGGAGCGGGTTATGGTAGCTACTTTTTCAGTCCCAGAGTACAGCTAAAAAGCAGATGGTGTGCAATGCTTCTTTAGCAGATTCCACCACCATGGGGACTACGGCAATCCCTGCCCTGTTAGCCAGGCTAGGCCTGTTATGGGGGGTACCATGAAGAGGTAGGAGAGGGTCTTTGTCAGCTATTGTTCGCTAACCCTGACGCTGGCATATCAGCTATAAGTCACCGATTACCTTATCGGGTGAATTCACCCCCAACAAGAGGCATGATAGTACAATGATGAAAAACCACACTTGAGGAAAAAGTTTAAGAAAAAAAAAGTAAGAGGGTGACAATATCCAAAGGATAGGTGTAACATTGCCATGGAGGAACTCTGATTGATGCAGTTTAGTAGTTCGAGTATTAATTAAACAAAAGCCTCCATTTTTAAAAAATCTCAGATCAACCCTTCACAAAAGTTAAATGGTGTGACTAGTGACGAATCAAAAGAATGCACTTGACTGGTCAGTCAGTCTCTTTGACCAATCCTGGGTGGCCACAATTACTGGATAGTCAGTAGGATTTAGTTACCAATTAGCAGTTGAGTTACAAGTTGAGTGAGAAACTGAGAGATAATTAAAGTTATAATAAAAACTATTAGAATTTTAACACAGAAATAAAAACTCTCAGCATTAGTATTTTCTATGAATATTCAGTTCATCATATTATGCTGTGGTTTAAATCAGTACATGAAAGCTAACAGATGAACCTTCAACCATCGATACTGAATAAAATCCATAAGGCCAATCAAGGTGCAGGGTAAATAAACTTGACTCACACTGAAAGCCTTGCCAGTTGTTACTGCTATCATAAGTGACTGGGAGTGAAACTGAGACTATATATATGTATAAACCCATTCTTGTAGATATAGGACAGATAAGAATTATGATACTAAAGCATTGTCTTCTTCACATATGACACTGCAGCTTATGCATATGATAACAGAACATGTAAGGTAATGGGCTGAACGTGATTTCAATTGAGCAAGATAAACTATACGCACCAAATGAACAATAAAGTAGTCAAAAGAGAGAGTGAGAGAGAGAGAGAAAAGAGAGAGAGAGCTCCAAGATGTACTCAACAACACTATATAGCACAGAAACAGATAAAAATCAATAAACCTTAAAAGAGGGTACAGAAAAGTGAATAAGCACAACTAAAGCAAAAAAAGTAGGCAAAAAACAATGAAACAACTGATACTGGAAACATAAATTAAATTCTAAAAAAAAAAAAAATTGGAATCATCTGATGCATTTTTGACATTTTCAGAAGCAGAACAATATGATGAAAACCAAGCTGAATGAAAAGTCCTGGGAAAAATGCAAGAGGAAGGATGCAGACAATGCTACAAACAAATGGAAAAGATAAAGAGACTGACACAACAAAGCAAGAACAAACTAAGCTGGAGGTACAGTCCAGCATCCAAGTCTCTCAGGAAATGGAACAGAATGATGCTGTCAACACTCAACCTTGTCCACAGACTAAAGCAAATAACATTCTAAATACAATTAGTAGTTTACAGATATCTGCTATTTGTGAGCATGAATAACAGATTTATGATCTTTTATCATGGAGCCAAGTATATTTTGTCATGAAAGACCAAATGAAGAATTATGATAAATTTACTGATTTTAAAGGCCTTTTTTTAAAAAGGTAAACACTATTTCATATACTCCAATATTTATGTGATACTGTAATTTCAAATTATATGGAAGTCAAGTTACTGTAATTTCAAATGATATGTGGTCAAGTTACTGAATACTTTATCCAGTGGTGATGATAGTGACAATGAATTGCAGGTTGTCATGATTTTATAACTTCCACAGGCAGCAATATCAAGCACCTCGTTAGACCCCACCACAGCAAGGAATATGTCAGTTCCTGCCTTAATGGAAAAGTCATAGTAACACAGTCTGTTTCCAGGATACTTCAGGGAACTAGTGTATGACTATGACCAGTTCTAATACATCAGACCTAGAAACTAAGCCAAATATCACCTCCACTCCATTAAAACACTGTAATAAAATACTAGCAAAGCTGTTAAATCTGATTTCAGACAAAACTTAAGGACCAATGTTACGTGCATATAAGAGCCCTTACCTCTCCTGTGTCTAGAAGAATGGGCTTGGGGCTATGACACTGAACCTGCTTGGCTGATGGTGTTTTGATAAGGTCTCTCACAAAGTTCCATAACGGGCTTGAGCTGGTGCTGCCTATAACACAGTGAATTTAAATAGATAAGAATATCTTTCTTATGTAGGGTTTAACAAGAAAGATGGGAGTCACAGTTTAGATCAAAGTCTGAAATTTTGGATGTTATTTTTTACATTTTTAAACCTAATAGTTAAACCACTTTAGAGCTGACTAGTAGATAGCACAGCATCTACTACACCACAATGTACCCAACAGCCACAGCATATGCTAATACAGAAACATTTATATAGTAGCATTTATAAATGATCTGCTGCAAGGTTCCCTCAACATAACTAAACTCCAGCTGCTTGGTTAACTTCCTCCCTCTCACTGGCATTTTCATTTTCTCTTGCATTAGTTTCTGTAATTGCTGATCAATTTTTTTTTTGAGATGGTGTTGCTGGCACCATGCACCAAGCCCCCACCCCCCTCAACCTAGAGGAGAAGGATGCTGCTTTCATCTGGCCAATACCCACACAGACCTCCCCAGCTTGGTAGAACCAGCTAGGAGTAAAACTTCCCAAAGGTATAGCTCTGAGAGTCATCAAGGCATGGAAGTTGTCACTCCATGTCAAGGCCCATGCATCTGATGGCATATCTAGTCCTAAAAGATAAGCCAGAAAATCGAATGCAAAATATTCAAGAGTAATGTTCTAAGTTCTACTCTATGGGAGAAAATGCTGGAAAATGATGTAGTCATTTGCATGTACACCTGACAGTTTCTGAACTAAGTGTCCATGTCAAATCAAAGGATTGTTCTGGCCAAATAACATAAGAAATGATGTTTTGTTATGAGAGATGGACATGATATCACTATTAGGAGTAACTGAAAGGAACCGGTGCAATGAACAGGCCACATATGACAATGAGCGACAAATCCTCACCACAAACGGCTCTGAAATGGACTCCACAGAATAAAAGATGCATGGGATGACCCAAAGAGGCATTTAGATGTACAGCAGAGAAAATGCTGGTAAACAAAGGACTGACATTGGAGACACCCAAGGAGATAGCAAAGGACCAAAAGAAGTAGAAGTCTCTTGCTACCATCAGTCCTTGGCACACTAACCTGCTGTCATGAACCTGATTACTGTTGTATCTAATACAATAAAACAAATATGACAACCACAGTTAATGGAGTACAGCCACCCTTTGGTGGTGGTGGGTGCTGGGAAATTCATTTTTTGGCTCCACCAGCCTGCCATAGACCTGACAACTTACACAGCAACTATACTATCACAGACTTGACAGCTGCGTAATCACTACAGTACCACAAAAATGATAATCACAGAAACTACATAACTTTCACACAACTGCAAGAACATCAATTTCATACTATCACTGGTCTCTATTTAATATACTACTTTTAACCAAACACTTAAAATACCAGGCCAACTTGGCACAAATCTCACCCTGCTTGAAGTCAAAAGCACCAGGACCATCTGTGGTTCCTGCAGCAAAACTGTACCCCATAGCTGGCTTACATAACTGTACCTGGAATATGGTGGAGACATAAAACAAGGAACACAAACATACTTTAGACAGTGACTGTAAAGAGGTAGGTTGCTCCCAGGGAAATTTAACTCTACATTTCAATAATTACCATCATTAAAAAAAAATTACGATATAATAGTGAAAATCCTTTCTGGATGATGATTTAATAAAAGAAAGTAGAGGATTCAGGGGCAGACTGGGATGAAAAGGAGGATTTGGACCTGGGATGTTTAGAACCACTGCTTAAGAATTTGTGATTTCTACAGAATCTAAAGTTCTGAATGAGTCATATATTTAGTATAATGTTCTTTGTCATTTATTTTGTTCAACAAAAAAAGTTAACCCAATAAAATGAAAGGTAGTAATGATCCCATTGAAATGACTAGGAGAAACATTTCTTAGCATCTTCTACAACTGCAGATTTATTAGCCGTAACTCCTCACTGCATTACTAGCCTAGCATTTTCAATTTATACAGACATTTTCGGTGACCTATAGCTTCAGTTTCATCAGTGTCCTGTATGACCTGTCAGCGGATCTATTTATCTAACAGCTAGAGCTTTTGGGGAGCTTGCTTGAAGATGTGTTACTGCCACAATGGCTCTTTTGATTAAATGAATGCCAAAATAATAAAAGATTAAATTAAATTTCATTTTTCAAAATGAGACATGCCTGACTGCACTGCACACAATAAGTGGAGAAAAGGAGTTGCATGGTCGGCCGTGTTGTGGATGTCCTGCCACAGCCACCAAGGCAGAAATGTTGAAATGTGCTGAGGGCATTATTCTTACAGATAGGCATATCACTACTCAACAATTGGCCTTAAAGCTGTCAATCAGCAATGGTAGTGCAAATGCAGTTATAAAAGCTCTTGGATTTTCTAAGGTTTGTGCAATATGGGTTCCCCGAAGTCTCACAAATTACAATCGATTGCAAAGGAAAGCAATTTCTTCTGAATTGTTGGAGCGTTTCAATGCTGAGGGAGCGAACTTTTTGGCTGAGATCATAACAGGTGACAAAACCTGGTACATCATTTTGAACCTGAGACAAAAAGACTGTCAATGGAGTGGCATTATCCACAATCACCACGAAGAAAGAAATTCAAGACAACAACTTCAGCTGGAAAGGTCATGATCACTGTCTTTTGGGACACTGAAGGTGTGATTCTTGTGGATGTTATGCCAGGAGGAGAGACAATCAATTCACAAGCTTACAATAAGACACTGAAAAAACTCAATCAACGTTTTCGCAGAGTTCGGCCGCACAAGAATCCAGCAGACCTGCTTCTCCTTCATGACAATGCGCACCCATATGCAAGTCTGGCAACACGGGAAACAATCACCAAATTGGGTTGGACTGTAATACCCCATCCACCCTATAGACTCGACGTGGCACCCTCTGATTTCCATCCACTTAAAGATGCACTCCGAGGGGTAAGATTTGAAGATGACAAAGGGGTGATTCATGCAGCAAAGAAATGGCTACATAATCAAGAAAAAATCTGGTGCAGGCTAGGGATACATGCATTTGTTTCACGCTGGCATAAAGCCGTGCAAGTTGATGGGAATTATGTTGAATAATACCGATGTTTACATGACATATCCATGTATATTGTGTATAAATTTAATGCTTTTTGAATAAACAGCTCCTGAGAAAAACGATGTAGTGCATTACTTTCTGAATGCCCCTCGTATATATATATATAACTTCACAGACATAAAACCACAGAGATAATTTTAGTAATCAAGTCACATATGCATGCATGCATGCACACACATATATATAACTTCACAAACATAAAACCACAGAGATAATTTTAGTAATTAAATTACACATATATACTTTCAAAGACATAAAAGCACAGAGATAAGACATTCAGTCATTAAGTCACATATGTACGGTGTTCATAGACAGTCACACACAGATATTCACAGAAATAAAGCCACAGAGACAGATATTCACTGCAAAGAAGCCAAACTGATAACTCACCCAGGCTTTCTTATATTGGTTTTCTCCTATGATCCGAGTGCTCTCAAACATATCCTTGCCTGGACCAAACGCTATACAGAGCTCATTCTGAAGGATAAATGATTCAGCATATGAAAGCAAGTAACAATGTGACTGATAGTGACATGGTTGATACATGATACACATGCTGTCTTTTTGCAACTGTTATATTGCTATAACATGTAGTACATTCAATTTTTAATGACATTTTTGTCCAATTTATCACATCATCTTAGCTTGTGGCTATCACTAATGTGGCTATTAAGACAACATGTTCATGGATTTGTATGTCTAATTGGTACCTTTCAACCTGTCCAGTTTCAGAAACTCTGCTAGAGGTTCTGTTGTGAAAACAGCTCATCAGGACTGATCCAAGATTTTTCTGTTAGCCAAGAGTAACATAACTGATAATGCCTGCTGTGTTTAGCTATTTAGCCATTCATAATGTGGCTGATAACTGCTACCTGTTTAAGTAGTGAACAGCTGAATTTTAGTCAGTCTGTAGCAAGTGACATAAGTACAGATTACAAATGAACCATTATAGCAATTTTCACATAAGAAAATTATACTTAAGCAGGTAGGAATTAGATGAAATCAATCAAGTGCCGTGCCGCATGGCGTAGGCAATCATTTCTCTCCACAATTCCCTGTTTTTAGACTTGATTATGAGATCCACCAGTGACTTTCTTCCTAGCCACACTGACAGCCCATCCAGTAACTTCTCCTTCTCTCTTCCTCTGTCTCTTTTTCCCTCAGTTTTTCCACTTGCCACAATGTGTTCCAATTTTCCTCTTTTCAGAAAATGTCCTACAAATCTCGCTTGTCTGCCTCTGATCTTTGTTGTAATTTGCCTCTTAACTCCAGCCTCTCTTAAGACTTCTTCGTTGGTTTTCTTAGCTGTCCATGGTACCTTCAACTGCCTTCTTATGAATAACATTTCCATGGCCTCCATTTCTTGCTGTACTCTCTTATTCATGGATCATGCATCACATCCATAAAACAAAATTGGCTCGATGTAACATTTAAGTACTCAGAATCTTGTTTCCATTGATATGGATCTGTTGCACAAGATGTTTCTCATTTTCTGGAATGCTGATTTGGCCTGAGCATGTCTGCTTTTTATTTCGTTGTGACATTTCCCATCAGCTGTTATAATTGTTCCTAAGTACTTGAATCTAACATGTTTCAGTTCTGTGCCATCGATGGTAATGCTACATTTTGGTGGTATACTCTTCTTTGAGATGACTATCACTTCAGTCTTCTTTGTATTTAGGCTGAGACCTTTACTTTCATGAACCACGACATCCAGAAGAGCCTGTAGCTCCCCTTCACTTTTAGCAACAGAACTGTGCTGGTGTCGTCTGCATATCTTAAGTTGTTAAGGTTGTACCCACCAATGATATTCCTGGAAAGTTCTCTGTATTTCTCATTATGTTTTCGATGTACAAGGAGAAGAGGTCAGGAGATAAAACACATCCTAAGGAGAAGAGGTCAGGAGATAAAATACATCCTTGTCTCACTCCCAATTTTATGTCTTGGAATGCTCCTATTTGGTTCTCCACCTTCATTGCTGCCGATTGCTGCTAGTATATGTTTTTGATGAGTTTCAGATCTTTCCCATCTATGTTGATGTCTTCCAGCATTCTTATAATTTCTGTGTGTCTCACTTTACTGAATGCTTTACAGTAGTCTATGAAGCATAAGTACAGATTCGTCTTTACTTCTATCGATCTTTCCATCAATGTTGTTAGACGAAGTCAATGTGAAACTGTGAGTACACTGACTTCAGAACTATTCTTAACAAGCACCAAGACAATAACATCTGTTTTCAGCTCATTTAACGTTTATCCCAACCACAATTTGTAAAACTCAGATCTGATTACTGATATACAAAGCAAAAGATCAAAGTTATTGTTCCAAACAGCAAAAACACTAGGCCACCTAAAAACGTTTATAATACCTTGCCATGGCAAGTGCTGTGCTCTCTGTCACAAACATTGCCCGAGTCAATGCAATGGGGCCCCAAAGTGTTGGGAGACACATCTCCTAAATTACTTTGAGCAAATGCTGCAACAAATGGACCCTGAATAAGCAGTTAAATGCAAATTAAGTATTAAAACGTATCAGTTTATTGATTAACACATGAACAGTACTGCAACAAATGGACCCTGAATAAGCAGTTAAATGCAAATTAAGTATTAAAACGTATCAGTTTATTGATTAACACATGAACAGTTAGCATACAAATGGGAACAAAATCTTAAGGACTTCCATGGCCCCTGAAGCGGAACCTTGCACATGTTGGCACCAGAAAATGTAATGGCTTGCAGTATTAACATGGCCTGTGGTCTGGGAAGTGAAAATGATCACCTTTCCCAAAACTATCTTCACTCTTCATGAGGGATTCACATGCAAGTCCCGTAATGTGATATATGCTATTGTATGTAAAAGACGCAGGATAATTTACATTGGGGAAACTGGTCTCAGATTAGGTGACCGCAAGCAGAAACATCTGTATGATATCACCCAGCATGCTTCGAAACCAGTCCATAATCATTTCAATGGCCTCAACCACAGAGGCAAATCTGATTTTCTGGTAACAGCCATCAAACAATGTCACGCTGATGACAGAAGCCATGTAGCACTTTAGAACTGCCACATTAAGGAATATGGGATGCTAATACCACATGGTTTGAACTCGCAATTCAGCAACACCTAACATTCCCCTCTTCCACAATCACACTCCCTCTGCACTTAGTTCCACTTCTTTCTCACTTGTAACACATAGTTCAGAACCTCCTCACAGCATCATATTATAACCCCTCTACCCCAACTATGATGACCTATTTTACCTTCTCCTGACAAGATTACCATCGTATTACCCCTCCCATTTTCCATGGTGTTCCCCCCCCCCCACCAACCCTCCATCTTATGAACCATCTATCACACATCACAAATCTCCATTTTTAAACAATCTCTACACTCCACTATGCAGACTTCTGAACAAGTCTTACAAGTCACATCTTATTACAAGTCACAGCTAAGTGCTCCATTCATTTTATTCTACTTTTTTTCCATTCCTATTTTTTACAGTGTTCATGTGAATTTATATTTTATCTTCTCTATTTCTTCACCATGTGTGTTTTGTATGATTAGGGTTTGCATCGAAACATCACAACAGTGTGCTCATTAAGTAATAAAGTTGTTCCTACCTTTTTTCAAAGTTTATAAATTCAGTTTATTAGTTATGAGTCTCTGTTTGCATTAGAGGGAGAGAGAGAGAAAGAGAGAGAGAGAAATAGAGAGAGAGAGAAACACAGAGAGGGAGAAAGAGTGAGAAAGAAAATGAGACAGAAACTGAGAGAATGCATGAATGAACAAACTTTATTTCAATGGGTAAGGAATTGAGCATGAAGGCCCATATGACACTCTGCCCTTCACCCTTCTACTTTCAATCAACTTCCAACTATTCAGTTGAAGTGAGAGGCATACAGAGAGATTGAGATTATAGTAAGAATAGGAGACATGCTGTTCCTTCTTTCTTTTTAAAAAAAAGTCAGTCTTAACATTTTTATAACAACAGCAGACATGCTGTTCCTTCTTTCTTTTAAAAAAAAGTCAGTCTTAACATTTTTATCTTCTTGTTCTTTAGTGCTGAAGGGCTAGGTCTAGGTCATGCTAAACTTGGAACCTTGTAACCAGCATGAGGTCATCTGGACTGACTGCCAGATTCAGTGGACCTGTTTCGACTATCTTCATCTTCCACTCATCACTGCTGTGAAAATGGGTACTTTGCAAGCTTTGGTAAGGAAAAATGCCTATGAAAATGGAAAATATTTCACTGCATGGTGAGGGATACTGGATTACACTGCACACATGCAAGTGAATGATGGGAAAATAAAATGCAGCTCAGTTCCATGAAAGTGAGAGTTCACCCAAACTAACATCGCTGAACAGAGAACAATAGAGAAACACAAGAAAATACTAATTTTGTTCAGTAATTTCTACCATGACAGAGTATTAAAAAACGGCAACAAGAAGATGGAATTTTCTGTCAAATACCTTCCCTGGGAGAGTGTCTCCATTCATCTGTTTCTCAAACAGAAGTGATGCATAGCCCTTGTTATCAGAACTCAGCATTTGGTTGGTATTATTCATACTTGTGCAGTGAACAGCAAACCAGCTATGAAATGAAATGGAAGAAAAACATGCAGAAATAGAAGAAAAAAAACAGAGAGAAATATATGCACATAAAGAAATAAGAGAATCTTTCAGAAAAGACAAAAGAATTGACTTTCTTGGTTATCTTTACTTAGAATTACAATGAAAAGAAGTTCCTTATTATGTAGATGGCGTATCCTACTTCTTGTGGCTTAGTGCAAGGGTATCAGAGACTATGAAGTTTTATTTTTAGAAGTAGAAATCAGTGGCAATTGATACACTAATAATGCAGGGCATGTTTTAGTCATAATCCTGTCTTAATTATTTTAAAGCAAAATTTGAATTCTTACTTTCACAAAATCTTACAGTGATGTGCTTCCTTAAAAAAAATTCATACACCATAAATCCAATTTTAGCAATTTTTTCATGTTTATCAATTTCTGGTTTTTACTTAAGAAAATAACAAATTCACTCATTTTACATAGAGCAAACTGAAAATGAATCTGAAATGGTTGATGAAGGTTCTATTTAGGTTTTTATTAATTTTTCCAGCTTAATATTCAATATGCAGATATTCAAAGTTCACAAGTGATATATCTTAACTATGCTTTTAGGAGATGAAGAGAATTTGTTGGTGTCCTGCAAGATGGCACTGGGTGTATTGGCCAGTGATTGCTTAGCCAATCGCTGACCAAGGGGGTTAATGGATGGATGCCTTTACGATCACTGAAAACAAACCTTGTACCTATAAGAATTAGTCACTAGTTATAACTTGTGTTGACAGCTTACACAGAAGCATGCAGCCACAAACTATAGCATTGTATATAGCACAAATTTATTTTATACTGCAACCTCACATTCCATAGATGAAGGACAAGTTAGATTGTAGCCTCATGTTTTTCACATGAAACAGTGCTGAAATATTGTAACCTTAAACTTCCACAAGAAAGTAGCCATATATCATTCACACATGCGGAAGGTGCAGACTAAGAGTCAAACAAAAAGCAGCAGACATAGACTGTAATTTCATATTTCCCCCAGAAAGCAGCAGACATAGTTTGCAGTCTCATATCATCAAAAACTAACATTTTTAGTAAAACTGAATAAAAAAAAAATTATAATCTCAAATATTCCTGGAATATAAGGAAATGAGAACATGTGTATGATTCACTGCATCCATGGTAAGTAATGAAGAGGTCCAATGTGGAAATTCCTCAAAATATGGCACAGATTCATAAAATGCTATGGGTTAACCTTAACTTTCATTCCTCTTCTTCTGCGTTCGAGGTTGTTGGTCACTTCAGATCCTGATCCCTGTCAACATAGCAAAGCCCACAGTCCTCTCCAGATCCTGATAGGAGCCCCAAAGCTTTTGCCCCAAGCTTGTGTCCTCTGGTCATGTCTCACACCTCAAGCCTGTATGGTTTGGGCACTTTAACTTTCAATCCATTCATTTCCAATTGGAGTCTTTAATGAATTACAAATTTCAGATCATTTATGTGAACAGGTTGTTACAAAATTAAATTTATGTGTACGGTTACGCAATATTTCAAGCACATTTTGGGGGGGGGGGGATTTTATCAATATGGATGTTATGAATTCTTATTTTGTCTCAGAAGAGTCGAGGGAATGTTTTCAGAGCATGGGAAAAAAAATCAGGAACAAATAAGGTAACAATTCTCCTACCTGATCATGCCAATACCAGCTCCATTCTCATCAACAATTCTCAACACTGTCATGTTCTTATCAACATCATAACTGTACCTGAGTAATAAAGACGACATTATAAATTATTTCAACATGCTTAGCAAAGATAACTAGGAAGCTGAGTACAGTTAAAGAGACAGCCCTTGTTACTGTAGGTTGTATTAGTAGAAAGATGAAACTTATTTTCATTTTACCGTTACAGGCAAACATGTACGCTCATAAAGTTTCTAGACTTGTGTTTCATTCATCTCCCCTGTCACAAGAACATATTACATGAGCCGCTGAAGGAATAACATCACAGATTTTGGAAAATGTGTGGTGTGAGGCTAAAAACTGCTAGAATATTTTGTATGCTACAAATGTGCAAATGTTGAAGCGTACTAAGTTCTTCATGTGCAGGTAAAAACATTCTATCCCTACATATTTATATTTAAATGCGTGCTCTGATTATATGTATTCACTGAAAAGTTAAAGACCACTGTAAACAGAGTAATCATTTACAGATATCCTCTATTTTAATCTGAATCATGCTAATTTTGATCATGTCTCATCCACTATCTGGTCATATTAAAAGGATGAGCAATTGTACAAGTAACACTACTGATTTTTTTAAATCTAAAATGCACAATATATGAAGAATTTTGTACATTCATTTATTAAACAGTCAGCATTAAATATAGTTAGGCAAAATGAAAATCACCATTTTGTGGGAAAACCACAGAAGCTGAGAATGCTCATCCTAATAATTTAAAAAATTTTTTTCAGTATTCAGTATCATAACAAAGCAGTTTTGGCTGCTTATAAAAAAAAAAACTGAAAAAAGAATGTCTAAAATGTTTTGTTCAGTATTTTTCTGGTACAGAACAGAATAGTGTCTCAAATGTCTCAATCAGTTATGTCACTCTCGAATAAAGTATGAACAATAAATAAACAAGATCATGTCACTCTTGAATAAAATATACATAATAAATAAACAAGAGGAAAGAACAAATGAATATAACAAATCTCTGGAAAAAAATCTATGTCCTGCAGTATATGTATGTTGTGGAGGTATGAAGTGTTAGTGCCTTCACATTTCTAGGCCACTACAGCAAAATCTAAAATGCACAATATATGAAGAATTTTGTACATTCATTTATTAACAGTCAGCATTAAATATAGTTAGGCAAAATGAAAATCACCATTTTGTGGGAAAACCACAGAAGCTGAGAATGCTCATCCTAATAATTTTAAAAATTTTTTTCAGTATTCAGTATCATAACAAAGCAGTTTTGGCTGCTTATAAAAAAAAAAAACTGAAAAAAGAATGTCTAAAATGTTTTGTTCAGTATTTTTCTGGTACAGAACAGAATAGTGTCTCAAATGTCTCAATCAGTTATGTCACTCTCGAATAAAGCATGAACAATAAATAAACAAGATCATGTCACTCTTGAATAAAATATACATAATAAATAAACAAGAGGAAAGAACAAATGAATATAACAAATCTCTGGAAAAAAATCTATGTCCTGCAGTATATGTATGTTGTGGAGGTATGAAGTGTTAGTGCCTTCACATTTCTAGGCCACTACAGCATTTGAGGTAGGGATATCAGCACATGTCCTCACTGTCTTTGTTTTCCTAGGGAAACCCCAGGTACCCATATTTTTAGGCTGGGTTGACCTCAGTGTCAGCTGATCTGACAGCTTCCACTTCAGTGTGAAATTGAACCAGGGACATTCTGATCGGCAGGTGAGTGCACTAGCCACTACACCAGCGTGATATATGACTTTTTTTTGGATTGCAAGGAAGGTGCAACATTTTAGGTTTAGGATAATCAGCATATAAATAAATACATGGAAGAAAATCAAAATAACATTTATAATAAACAATGACGATGAGTTAAGGTTTGACACAAAAGATGAAAAGAAATGTGCAAAAATATACTAAAAATCCTAGACAAATAAAGATGACCGACTGCTTAATCTTTACTTCTTCCATACCAAAGATTTCTTAATTCCAATTCTGCTTCAGTTTCTTTGTCCCTAAGTGGTTTGTGTCAAAACAAATTTAATTTTTATATAAATCCATGGAGAAAAATTTCACTCGGGTCATCTATCCCTTATTTTATTCTATTATCTTTTATGAACTTCCTATTGTAATAAGAAATGTAAATAAATTAATATCCCTGAGAAGAAGAAGAAGAGGAAGAAGAAGAAGAAAGAAGAAGGCTGAAGAAGAAGGAAAAAAAAGGAAGAAGAAGAAGAAGGGTCAAGAAGAAGAAGAGAAGAAGAAGGGTGAAATGGAAGAAGAAGAATAAGAAAAAAAGAAGAAGAAGAAGGTTGAAAATGAGGAAGAAGGTTGAAGAAGAGGAAGAAAAAAGAAGAAGAGGAAGAAGAGAAGAAGAGGAAGAAGAAAAGAAGAGGAAGAAGGTTGAAGAAGAAGAAGAGGAGGAAGAAGAAGAAGAGGAGGAAGAAGAAGAAGAAAGAAGAAGAAGGGTGAAAAGGAGGAAGAAGAAGAGGAGGAAGAAGAAGAAGAAAGAAGAAGAAGAAGAAGAAGAAGAAGAAAGAAGAAGAAAGAAGAAGAAGAAGAAGAAGGAAGAAGAAGAAGAAAGAAAGAAGAAGAAGAAGAAGAGGAAGAAGAAGAAGAAGGAAGAGAAGAAGAAGAAGGCTGAAGAAGAATGGAAAAAAAAGAAGGAAGAAGAAGAAGAAGGGTGAAAAGGAAGAAGAAAGAAGAAGAAGGAGAGGAGGAAGAAGAAGAAAGAAGAAGAAGGAAGAAGAAGAAGAAAGAAGAAGAAGGAAGAAGAAGAAGGAAGAAGAAGAAGCAGAAAGAAGAAGAAGGAAGAAGAAGAAGGCTGAAGAAGAAGAAAGAAGAAGAAGAAAGAAGAAGAAAAGAAGAAGAAGAAAGAAGAAGAAGAAGAAAGAAGAAGAAGAAGAAGAAGAAGAAAGAAGAAGAAGAAAAAGAAGGAAGAAGAAGAAGAAGGGTGAAAAGGAAGAAGAAATAAGAAGAAGAAGAGGAGGAAGAAGAAGAAGAAAGAAGAAGAGAAGAAGAAGAAGAAAGAAGAAGAAGAAAGAAGAAGAAGAAGAAGAAGAAGAAGAAGAAGAAAGAAGAAGAAGGAAGAAGAAGAAGAGAAGAAGAAAGAAGAAGAAAGAAGAAGAAGAAGAAAGAAGAAGAAGGAAGAAGAAGAAGAAAGAAGAAGAAGGAAGAAGAAGAAGAAAGAAGAAGGAGGAAGAAGAAGAAGGAAAAAGAAGAAGAAAGAAGAAGAAGAAGAAGGAAAAAGAAGAAGAAAGAAGAAGAAGGTGAAAAGGAAGAAGAAAGAAGAAGATGAGGAAGAAGAAGAAGAAAGAAGAAGAAGAGGAGGAAGAAGAAGAAGAAGAAAGAAAAGAGGAAGAAGGAAGAAGAAGATAGAAGAAGGGTGAAGAAGAAGGAAGAAGAAGAAGAAGAGGAAGAAGAAGAAAAGAGAAGAAGGAAGAAGAAGAAGAAGAAAGAAGAAGAAGAAAGAAGAAGAAGAAAGAAGAAGGAGAAGGTAGAAGAAGAAGAAAGAAGAAGGCTGAAGAAGAAGGGAAAAAAAGAAGGGTGAAGAAGAGAAGAAGAAGAAGAAGAAGAAGAAGAAAGAAGAAGAAGGAAGAAGAAGAAGAAAGAAGAAGAAGAGAAAGAAGAGAAGAAGAAGAAGAAAGAAGAAGAAGAAGAAAAGAAGGAAGAAGAAGAAGAAGAAAAGAAGGAAGAAGAAGAAGAAGAAGAAGAAGAAGAAGAAAGAAGAAGAAGGCTGAAGAAGAAGGGAAAAAAAGAAGGAAGAAGAAGAAGAAGGGTCAAGAAGAAGAAGAGAAAGAAGAAGGGTGAAATGGAAGAAGAAGAAGAAAGAAGAAGAAGAAGAAGAAGGCTGAAGAAGAAGGGAAAAAAAGAAAGAAGAAGAAGGGTGAAGAAGAAGAAGAAGGAAGAAGAAGAAGAAGAGGAAGAAGAAGAAGAGGAAGAAGAAGAAAGAAGAAGAAGAAGGCTGAAGAAGAAGGGAAAAAAAGAAAGAAGAAGAAGGGTGAAGAAGAAGAAGAGAAAGAAGAAGGGTGAAAAGGAAGAAGAAGAAAGAAGAAGAAGGAAGAAGAAGAAGGCTGAAGAAGAAGGGTGAAAAGGAAGAAGAAGGAAGAAGAACAAGAACTATCCAAATGAAACAAAAGTAGAAAGTGAAGTAATAAATAAAATGTACTTCAAAGCCGGCCATCACCTTTTAAAAATGGATAACAAAGTGAAAATTTTCAGAGAAGAAATCACGAATGAATGAAACTCACTTGGCTCTCTCTGCTGGAGGGTTATTTAGGTAGGCAGTTGGGCTTCTATTAATATTTGAATCAAGAAGCTCTCCAACATTGACATAAATGTCTGCTGGTCGCAGAGTATTGTGTGCTTCATGGATGCTCTGAGAGACAGCAATTACAAACAGGCAAGTTACCTGACCCATTTACCAATGATATGTCTAGCATCTTCCTCTGTTTGATTATTAATCTGTAAAGTTATCTCTTGGATTTTTATCAGCTTCTGTATCAGTATTAATGATGACTGTAGTAAAAAAATACAAAACAAACTACACTGTAAACAATAACGAATTCAAGTAACAATAAAATTTCTGTAGTTTTATTTTCTTTGAAGGTCATTTTCTGATGAGTAACAAAGATGAAAGCATGCCAGTATCAAGGGAGGTTTTGAATGGTGAATTTACATTGACAAGGAAGCCATATGGTAGAACTAAAAGTGAGATATACAAATATTTTTTAATCATCAGTGTGAGATTTTTATATAGCTATGAAGTTTGGGATGAACTTGTGAAAGACCATGTCATGTGGAGAAACATCCCTGTGCAAGGGAGCAGCATCATTTGAGGAGGAAATGAGGACCAAATTTGAAATTAAAAGAAGCAAGTGAAAGGAAAATGGACCCTGTAGTACAAATATTGCATGCTGTTATTGCGGCCAGCTATGCAAATCCAACATTGGAAGAGTCAGCCGTGAGAGGAGCCGCACAGAAAGACGATACCTGGCAACGCCCATCAACAGCTGATGCTTGTCTGTTTCAAAACTGTTTCCTCAAATGAAACGTGCTGCATTAACATACACACTGGCTTGTTCAACCAAGTGCACAAATCAAGAAATCAAAATTCACCAACTTCATCATATTTCTATAAATGAAAAAATTGTTTGAATAAATGCACAGAATCATGACCTGTACATTCTTCTGTGGATATGTGGCTTTCAGTGTCTGAAGAAAAACATATAACTTCATTATTAATACTGTGGCAGTCAACCACGTGAAACTCTAAAGAGGACATTGTTAAGAAAGGCCAAATTAGTAGGCATAAAATCCCTTGATGAGGTTGAAAAGCTCACTGAAAACAGGAAAACTTGGCGAACTACCATGTTAGAGCCCTATGTGCCATTTAACAGCATGTGAAAGATGTAAAATGTAAGTCAGTATTATCATCATTATAAATATCTCTGTCATCATCATTTTCATAATCTTCTTTGTCATAATCACCATCACAACCATTACTGTCATCACTTTCATAAGTATCTGTCACCAAGATATCATAGCCATTTTCTGTTCTTTTTTAACAAGAAGCACATTAGATATCTCTCAGTCAATAATGTATTGTTGTCAGCTATGTCCATCCTATATCACAGTTTGTGTTCCTTCAAACATGTTACTGTTCACTCACTGATATTCTTTCAATTTTTTTGTTTAGTTTAGTTTTTCAGCCATTGTGTCAAGGAAATATTTTCAAATCTTTGTATATGACCTCTTAAAATTGTTGTTTGTATACTGTCTTTGTTTTTTTTTTTTACTGCCTTATATTTCTGATTTGTTCCTTCACTTATTAAAAGGTCTTTGTATACCATTTCTATACTCTTGTCTGGAATCTAACTTCTCTGTAGCTGACTATCTGTGTGAAAATACCACCCCCCCCCCCTCCAAACGAAAAATTACACAGATCTACAAACTTCAACTCCTGACATTAGGGAATGAGAGTGAAAACTTACAAGCCCAGGGACTGGAACTGGACAAATTTAATGCTCGGTTTTATTATTTCTATGTTGTGAGTTTCTGAAAACAAATCGAAAGACTGAAAAATGTTAACTTTTTTTTTTTTTTTTTACATATGCAGTATTATTTTTGCCTCCATGGGTTTTCATCTCTTTATTCGTTACGTTAATAAGATCTGTGGCCTGATTTCTGAAGCTAATGTTTCTTAATTTATTGCTTCCAGGTACTTAAATATGCACATATTTTCATGAATATATGCTTTTATTCTGAAGTACTTTTTATCTTATCTGGGATATAAATATGTGTATGTCTATATTTATATACTGCTGCATATATACAATAGGCCAAGCAAAAACTGCATTTCAGAGAATGAGAAACATATTAGCCAACACATCCTTATCAATGAATGTTAGAAAAAGAGTCCTAAAATGCTATATTGAACCTATCTTGTTATATGGAAGTGAATTATGGACAAAAAAGCAGGTCTGCACAAAAGTCATTGGAAGCAGCAGAAATGTGGTTTATTAGAAGAATGTTGCGAATCCCCTGGACAGCAAAAATGACTAATGAAGAATGTATGAGAAGAGCTGGATATACAAAAAAAATCTTGTCAAAAAAATAAGAGAGAGACAATATACTTTCATAGGACATGCAATGAGAAGAGGGGGGGACTGAAAATATTATAATAACAGGAAAAACAGAAGGAAGAAGATCAAGAGGAAGACCAAGAGAAATGATACTGGACAGTCTGACGGGATGGTGTGAGAGGAGATCACCAACTGAGCTGATGGCCTGCATGAAGGATCGTGTACTCTGGAGAAGCATAATAGCCAACGCCAGTTGGCACAGCACTTGATGATGATGATGATGATGCTGCATACATAATAAGAACTAGACTCTACAATGGTAAATAAACATCACTTGAAAATAACACAAAACATACACAAACTAAAATTTGAACAAATCACTAAAAGGCTAATATTTAACAAATAACTAATGACCTGAACAATGCCATCAACAAGGACTTGAAAGGTCTGATGGACGAAGCCATATGCAGTGATGTCGTACAGCAAATACTGACTGAACCCACCAGCCCCTGAATGTGAGTGAGTACCACTTATGACCACGTTCCTTTCTGTGTATGTATCCCCATACACAGCTTTCAGATTCTTGATCACCTAGTCAAAAAAGTATGGAAGGATAGTTAGGCTTTTGTAATGTTTGCTGTTAAAAAATACCTATGCCTTCTTTCAAATACAGAAATTTCATAGAAATGAGTCTACACCATAAGAAAAAAAAACATCACACTTGTTTAGATTGTTATAAAACAATTGCTGTTATAAAACCTTAAAATCACTGGAAAATTCAAGGAAAAAAAAAAGAAGGAAGCATATCCAAATAGAGAAAAGCCTTAGATGATAACTAGATAATATGGGAAAAAAGCACAGATAAAACTGAAGCCCCATGATGGAGAAGTATAACTATTACAGTTAAGTGACTCAGCACTTAAACTGCAACTTCAATTCTCATCTGCAAGTCAAGAACTTTAATTCTATTTGCATTTCAAATAAATTTGCCCTATTGTTACAATTTCAAGTGGCTGACACAAGCAAACTGTTGTCTTCAACCATGATCAGATAAGACACTGTACGTTATCTTAATTAAAACTAGTGTTGTTTACATTGCCTTACTTGAGCAACAAGTTTCTGAGCCGCCTTAACTGACTGACTAAATATTTATTGTGAGGTCAGTATCTAAATACATAGATTAAAATGCTAAATAGAAACATCAAATGTCCAGGGTAGAGATATGATACTGTTATTACGACTAGTGTGCTACCTGTTAAGACCCTCTGCCTCACAAGTAGTGCTCATGGTTAACAGGCTGTTATGATCAGCATGTGCAGTTGAAATTGGAGACAGCACAGAGGACATCAACAGCAGACTTACTAGAGCAAACCAGTTTTTTGGAATGCTGCAGACTATATGGAAATCTAAAAAACTAAGCATGAAGATGAAAATCAGGATATTTAAGAGTAATGTTCTGAGTGTACTACTCTATGGAAGTGAATGCTGGAAAATCACCAAAACCATAGAAAACAAGTTGAATTCTTTCCAGACTAAATGTTTACGAAGAATAAGAAAAATATTTTGGCCAAACACCATAAGAAATAACATTTTGTTGGCAGAAATACAGATGAAGTCACTGACAGCAATTATTGAGGAAAGATGCTGGTGATGGTTGGGACATGTGCTCCGAATAACTGACAAGTCACTACCAAAAATTGCACTAAGATAGACAACACAGGAGAACAGAAGTAAAGGTAGACCAAAAGAGAAATGGAGAAGAACAACAGAAAGGATGTTGAGCAACAGAGGGCTCACCTGGGCAAGAGTGGAAAAAAAAAGGCAAAGGACAAGCATTTGTGGAAAACCCTTGCGGAAGCCCCATGTGCCCTGGGCACTTAAGGTTCAGAGAGAGAGAGAGAGAGAAGGAGAGAGAGAGAGAGAGAGATACTCATATATTTTTTTAAAGTCATCATCATACAACATTATTTGCATACTTTATAAATAAGTTTTGTAGCTTTTGCAAATCAATTAAAGAGCAAATCTAAAATTCATTTTACTTCATTGAAAGTTTTTGTGTACTGAGTTTTTGATGTATGTAAATGACATGCATACACTTCTTTTTTTCTTCCTATTCCTATCTCGCTCCCCATCCTCTCGACCAACAATTTCTGTGAAGAGTTTGCAAGTGTGCAGCAGAGGTTTGTGGGAGTCCATTTACTTCTATCTGCAATTATTATTATATGCCTCCTATGCTCGGGCAGACAAATATGACACAAGTTTGATGCTTCATTGAATCCAGATGTTCTCAGCCAGTGGGGAATCCCCACCAGGAATTTTAAGATTTCAAGGAACTGAATCAGAACACTGAGGATTTCAAGGAAGTGAAGTAGAACACTGAACTTAACAGTTTATTTAAATCATAGTGGATTTATAAATGTCTTGAATAATTGATGTAGAAGTATACATAACTAAAGTATATAACTGTACACGAAGCCACTGCAAGTCTCCATTTAAACATTAAAACTCCACCACACACAATTCTGGACACAGCCTCTTACAACTCAGTGCTCCATTTATTTTATTTTATTCTATTTTCTTCCCCATTCCTATTCTTTGCATAGCATTCATGTGAATTTATATTTTATCTTCTTTCTCTATTTCTTTGTCCTGTGTGCTCTTGTATGATTAAGGTTCACATCAAAACGTCACAACTGTGTGCTCATTAATTAATAAAGCTGTTCCTGCTTTTTTCCTAGTTTATATATTTGATAAATGTATTGACACTGTACAGACTACGCTGGCTGGATCATGCAGAAAGAATGGAGGAGAACAGACAAATGAAAAATGATGTATGTAAAAGCCATGAAGGAAACAAGGCCGATGTAGACCAAGACAGAGATGAAGAGACAACATAGAGGATGTACAAGAAATATGTCACCAAACAGAGAGAGCAGAGCAGGAATGGGGGAGGGGGATGGAGGCAAACTTTCTCTGCAGCAATGAGCCTCAGTAGCTCGGAAAGGTGAAGAAGAAGAAGGGAGTGAAGTGAAAAAGGGGATGGGGGGGTGTAGGGAAAGAAAACTAAGACCACAGATTGACTGACTCAAGCTGTTCGAATATTGATCTACATTGTAGAAAGATCAATATTTTAGCAGTTTGAGTCTGTCAGTCTGTGGTCCCAATTCTCCTCTTCTTCCCCCCACCCCCAAAATGACGGACCAACCAATACCCAGACTCTTAGACTAACTTTGTAAGGACCTTTGCTCTCCATCCAGTCTATACTGTAAAACATCGCTGGTTACGAAGTCCACATATTGGAGACAATAAAGCGTGGGACAGGACCAAAAACCCAACCCAAAACCCATGGCCTATGTAATACTGTACTAGGTGGCCATTCCTAAAACCAACTCTACAATCCAGGATTTTCCCTCCAAAAGATACTGTATTCCAGTCGTGCAGTAAATCACACACATTCATACAAACTACACGACATGCATTACACAGCACAAAGTCAAGCATTTAAATCAACCAATATTTTATTATACCCAACAGACACACCATGTTAAACGCCACACAGACTTACATGCACAGAACGACAACAGATATCATCATGATTAAACAAAGCTTGACATAATCATAATGCATCATCAAGGGAACACATCCAAGCATGACATGTATGATCAAGGTAAACACATTCAAGTATGGCATGCATCATCAATGTAACACAGACACCTATAAGCATAACTAATTTATAACTATATATGCCTGATGCTGACCTGGGTCCTCCTGCCCCTCACAAGCCAAGCCTACACTCTCATAAAACTAACATGTGCCAACACATTCATTAACATATGTAGCCACTCCTGCTATGAATTCACCCTTCATAACACGCCCATCACCATCTTGCGCTAATGCACTGAAATAACGAAATATCTCCAATCCACCTCCCCACAAGCTCCGTTGATGCTAATGCACTGAAATAATGAAATATCTCCAATCCAGTTCCCCATAAGCTCTGTTGATGCTAATGCACTGAATTATCGCACAGCTGCCTCCGTGCCCTCTCAGATTATCGAATCACCGGTGCCAGATCCAGATCCCACTCCAGTAATAATCACATAACAGGAATGCACACGATGGACCTTGGTGTGCCCATCAATACGGCAATTCTTGACATAATTATCGACAATCTCCACGAACGATGACAGTTAAATATTCCATAGCGCAGATATTATTTCCATAACATTATATAGGTATAATTTCCGGGGCACAATATGATAGTGAGTCCCATGACACAATATTAATCAACATTGTGAATCGGCTGGACTGAGTATATCACGATACATGGCAGACGACCCGACTCAGCCGCCACTGATTCTAAACTTTCTCTGTCCTGTGTCAGCAACATTTTCTCTATATATAGCATTCACAATATGCGTGGGCGATGACATTACATCACTCTCTCACTCTGTTCTGAGCCATGCGTCGTCGCCCAAAATACCATCAGTTTCATAATACGGTATATGGTTTTATACCCCTCTAGTTGTGATCTCTGCTGCTATTATATGAGTTTGTATTACACAGACAACCGTAATGTAAATGTCAACAACCCTTTAACTCTCCAATAAATATATTACTTCTTTAATCATTTTCATGTAAGCAAAGTTTATTCTGTATTTGCATTTATTTCTGTATTTGTATTTTTTTTCCACTGATATGTTTAAGCTCATATGTGCTCAGTTTTTGGCCTCAGTAACGCTGGTAGGGCATGCTGGCTGATGATACCAATAGCGCATTGATTGTGTATAGTCCGGTTCTCTTCCACATATTCCCAATTGTCTTCTGCTTCCATTCGTCACTTCCCTTTCGCAAAGGCATTGATAATGATCACTGCTTTCAAAGTTTGTGTCCTCCTGTTCCTACAGTTTGGCCAGGATGGGTTTAATGAGATCTTTGTCCATTTGCAGGTTACATAAGGTTAGTGCTTTGGCAGCCTGGCGGTTCGCCAGCTCATTTAACGCCTGAGTGACCCGGTTGTATATGCATGTTAGGTGGATGGTTTTTTTTTTGTGTGTGAATCTTTCAGTTTGTCTGGCCTTACGTTCAATTCACCTGTTCTAAAACATGTCCCATTCTGTGCGGGCTTGACAGTTTAATCTAGCTACTAAGTGCATGATGCTCGTGTTAATGGCTGCGGTAAAAGTGATTCTAGTGCGAAACGCTCAGTTTCGTTTTTGTTACGGCCGATCAGAATTAGACTGACCGCTTCATGGGGGCAACAAGTGTTGGGTATATAAGGGGGCGTGTGTTGTCCAGCAGGTCAGTGTTCTGTGTAGAGAGGTACGGCCGGGGGGTTGTGATGTCCTGTGTTGGAATGTATTCATAGAGTCTGTTCGTGATGCGTTCTTGATGTAAGTCCACCCCGTGCTATCTGTAGTTTGTTTCAGTATCGTCAGGTGTCCTATGTGGAGTTTCAATGTATGTGAAGTGTGACGTCTGTGGTTGGTAACTGTGGTGATTAATTCTTTCTGTTAGAGGTCTTCGTGACAAGCAATGTCTTCGTGACATGTAATGTGAGCTGTTTTCATCACGACTAAGAGAGAAAGTGTAAAGTAATATAAATCGTGATACATCACATATGTTGGGAGAATTACCAAGTTGTTGAGAGAGCCATGATGAACTAATGATTCCTAATTATAATACGGTTATTTATGTTATTGGTGGAGTTCGGTGAGATTAAGTGACGAGATGTGTCACGGAGCCTATGATGTTTAGTATGGTTTGTGGTCAAGTGTTCGATGGCTTAAGCCGTCCTGTTCTTTGTAAAAATCATTATCTGACATTGTAACTTGTAGTTATTACCATGTTTTATTCTTATCATTCATGCTGATATATGTGTATGTGAGTCCAGAGATTGGGGGGGGGGGGGGGGGGCTAATTTTGTGTTATTAAACGACGCCACGAGGACCACAGGTTCTCCATGTTATGTTTATGTTTTTTTTCTAGACAATGGTTAATAAGATAATGTAGTGTCGATACTGAATGTCTAGACCGTGCTGTTGGTACGGCTCACTGGTATGATGAAATTTGACTTCATGTATTAATGAAACGATTATGTGTTATAAATGTGCATTTTCTGCATTTTTATGTGAAGTATGTTCACCCTTGTTTTGATGTTGTGTGATAAGTGTAATAAACTGGAATCCGGATATAAAATGGCAGAATTCTATGTTCTCTGTAAAAGTAAATGTTGTGTTGGCATTTAGTGTTGATTGCACAGCTTTAGGAGTGTGGATACCCCGGGGTAGGAACTATATATATATATATATATATTGTAGGGCAGAACCTGGAAAAGACCAAATAGGGAAAGTCAGGTCCCGTTCGTAATGTTGTACTAAAGAAAGGGGAGACTAATGCCATTACCTGATGAACTAATTTCTTCTTTCAGGGATACAAGTAAAGAGTTAATGAATTAAACAGTCACAGGACAGTAACTGTCAGTTATAACGTAAAGTATTACAACTGACATAAAAAACATACAGTATTATATAACATATTTTACACTAGTAAAGTCAGACGGTGATGTTTGGTGATTTTTTTTTTAAAGGATACATTAGCAATAGGAATAAGAACAGCGAAACAACCAATATTTTGACCAAAACACTCTACGGTATATAATAATAAGACACTGATCAAAATCAAAACACATCCGTCCTTTCCGCTTTATAACACTGAAACCCTCTGAAGTCATTTCCTTCAGTTTTTTTTTTTTTATGTACTCTCGTTTTGCTTCTCATCACAATCTGTTCTCTACTTTTCTGCTCTATACTCTTGACTTTTCATCATATTTATGTGCTCCACTGTTTCTAGAGCAGTTGCTCCCAAGCTTTTCCTGTCTGCTGCCTTCCCGCCTTCCAAGCCACATCTCTATAGCTCCCTAAAACTCATTTTACCGTTTTCTGATGCCCCCTGCTAGACCCATCCCCCGAATCTTCTCACTGCCCAAAGAGCCATTTTGGAAACCACTGACCTAGAACTTGTGATACAGATATTCATATGACTATTCTGTGCTGTTTTTGCATAGGTTTACTTTCGATGATTGGCTTATATTTTACATACGGTTTATTTTCATGCACGCACATGCTTGCAGACAGAGATACATCACACACCAATATCTATCGTGAACACGTGCATGATTACACACACAAACACGTAAGAGAGTTCTCTCTTTCGCACATGCGCAGTCGCTACACGTGATATTCTCGTATGCTTGAATGGAACCTTCCACACCTCTCACAGTTTGTATTGCTACGCCATGGACGAAACACTTGACTTAATGTACTCTTCATCCGATGATCTAAATAGCTGTGTATGGTTGTTTCGCCCTCTAAAATAGTTTCCTGCATGCTGCAAATTACTTTATATTCACGTACTTCTACGGATAACAATAACTTCAAAAACTTGTTGGGCAAAATCCTTAACACTGTATGTGGGCCTTTCAGCTAATGACACTAGAAAGGTTGTCACGGCCGATAATGATAATATATAGCTCAGATATAGCTGCAAAATAAACAATAATAAGGATCATTCATATTATAATAACACTGACTTATTTTTTTAAATGTAACATGTACTGGCGCTGTTAACAACCAGTTCTGTAAGACTTACTGAAACAAAAAGAGAAGATATATCAAAATATTCCCGGGTGGGAGATGGAGATGGGAAATTGTTATATATCTTCTCTTTTTTTTCAGTAAGTCTTATATGAATGATGGGAAATGTCACAACAAAATAAAAAACAGACGTGCTCAGGCCAAGTCAGCATTCCAGACAATGAGACACATCTTGTGCAACAGATCCGTATCAATGGAAACAAGATTCCGAGTACTTAAATGCTATATCGAGCCAATTCTGTTTTATGGATGTGAAGCATGGTCCATGAATAAGACAGTACTGAAAGAAATGGAGGTCATGGAAATGTGTTCATAAGAAGGATGTTGAAGGTACCAGGGACAGCTAAAGAAAACCAACGAAGAAGTCTTAAGAGAGGCTGGGGTTAAAAGGCAAATTACAGCAAAGATCAGAGGCAGACAAGCGAGATTTGTAGGACATTTTCTGAGAAGAGGAAAACTGGAACACACTGTGGCAAGTGGAAAAAACTGAGGGAAGAAGTGAGAGAGAGAGAGAGAGAGAGAGAGAGAGAGAGAGAGAGAGAGAGAGAGAGAAGTTACTGGATGGGCTGTCAGTGTGGCTAGGAAGAAAGTCACCGGCGGATCTCATAATCAAGTCTAAGGACAGGGAGTTGTGGAGAGAAATGATCGCCTACGCCACGCCTCTTTATAATTGATTGATATAAAAATACTGGATTTATTGATAACTAGGCCATCAAGTTTGTTGGACAGGTTTTGAGAATAAGCAAACTAGAACAGTTGTTACAACGAGGAAAATGGAGGGACAAAGAGACAGAGAAGATAAAGAAGTAAGATTCTTGACGGACTAAAACAGTGACATAGAGCACGGTTAAACATACATCTTATAGAAAGAGCAAAGGATAGATGGTTGTGGAAATCAATGACAACCAACGCCCGATTGGCACTGACAGGAGAGAGAGAGAGAGTGAGAGAAAGAAAGAAAGAGAAAAAGGGAGAGAGAGATAGAGGGGGAGAGAGGGAGGGAGAGAGAGAGACCTACAGGAAACAAACAAAAAAAGCCTAGAAATGTTGCTAGGAGAAGACTATAGATAGACTGCAGGCCGAGGTTATATGCTTTGAAGTGGTACAGATAAGCAAGTGAATTTTATTGTATGATTCTTTCATTATAAGTCACTCCGATAAGTTTTAATGAGCATCATTTAATATAACTTGCTGAAGCAAGCATTGTGGGTTCGGTGGTGCGATTTCGTGTATTTGTAAGCGAATTCCTCCAGTAGCCTTTATCTGAAAAGAGTAAAAGACGCTAAAGAGGCTAAGCAGTTTGGGTATTTGTTTTGGTTCACTGCTTTTTAATTTAACTCTTTCATGCCAAAACAATACTGGCAGTGCTTGCAGATCTTGCACACTATGCGAATCAATGCTCTGAACATTATTTATGCAAAATGTAAATAAAATGAAAAGTATATTTCTAACCCAACCCATATTTACAAATTACAGGATAACTTCCTTCCAGTTTCTTCATATCAAAATTTATCATCAAAACTTATTCTGACAAGCATGGAAATTAATTCACGAGTGAAACAGTTAATACAGTGAATATTGAGCTAATTCTACCTTCACACGTGGAAGAGCTTTACACCTAACAAATCACAGCTTGAGGAGATCCACGGCTTTATAACTTCACTTACTTCGCAAACAAGATATTACTAAAAGATACATTTTATAATATTCTATAACTGTTTCAAATTACAAACTGAAGAGATTATGAGACAAAATTATTTTTTTAATTGCTGTGAAATGAGACTGCTGTTCGCTAACTGTCATTTGCCTTGACATGTCGCCTGGGCTCATACAGTGCTAGTGTAGCTAGTGCATATCAAGCAAAAGAGTGGCATATCAGAACATATGCATTGTTTATAGTTTTGAGAAAGCCTTTGACAGTGTCAACAGAGATACACTGTGGAAAATCCTAAGATGGCATGGCCTCCCCCATAAGATAATGAAAGTAATCAAAGCTCTATCCGAGGTTTTTCAGTGCAAAGAGATCTGTGAAGAACATACCTCCAGCAGCTTTAGGGTACAAACAGGAGCGAAGCAGGGATGTGTACTATCACCAATATTATTTATCTTGGCAGTAGACTGGTTAATGAAGGAGGCAACATCAGACAAACGCAGAGGATTACAATGGACCATTGACACAGCGCTGGAGGACCTTGACTTTGCAGACGACATCTGTCTACTATCAAGCAGCCACAAAGATATGCAAGATAAAATAAACAAGCTAACTCAGAATGCAAACAACATAGGACTAAAGATCAACGTAGGAAAGACAAAGTTAATGAAGCAAAAATGTGAACAACAGAAATGTACTCAGAGTAGATAGCAAGTTAGTGGAGGAGGTCAACGAATTTGTATATCTTGGCAGTAGAGTAGTAGAAAATGGAGACAGCATAGAGGACATCAACAGAAGACTTACTAGAGCAAACCAGGCTTTTGCAATGCTGCAGAGTATATGGAAATACAAAAAACTAAGCATGAATATGAAAATCAAGATATTTAAGAGTAATGTTCTAAGTGTACTACTCTATGGAAGTGAATGCTGGAAAATCACCAAAACCATAGAAAACAAGCTGAATTCTTTTCAGACTAAATGTTTACGAAGAATTAGAAAATATTTTGGCCAAACACCATAAGAAATAACATCTTGTTGGCAGAAATGCAGATGAAGCCACTGACAACAATTATTGAGGAAAGACGCTGGCGATGGCTGGGACATGTGCTCGCTTTATTGTAAAGCGCACCTTCACCTTCAGATGCTAAGCAATATCATTTATCACACGGCACTTCCATAACGAGTGCCTAGTTCATAAAGTCTGTAACTTTATAATGGACACTGTTAATCATATATAGTTAACAGACTGTTTTTGCAGACGCACACAGCAGGCGATTCTAGCTTGTGACTGTTTTCTCAAACAGAAAGTCTAGCATTTATTTAATATGTTAAACAACAAACTGCATGTCTGTTTTACATCACACACCGCGTCTGGCGTCTATCACAGGGGTTCTCAATTTGTGGGGAATTTTATAGTTGGGGGTGTGGGGGAATTGGGACCAAAGACTGATATTTTTAAACCGTTGAAATTTAATATACATATTATTTGGAATCCAACTTTTAGAGGTTGAAAGAGAAAAGACATGCTGACATTTAATGAAAAGACCGCATAAGGGGAAAAAAAAGCTGAGAACCACTGGTATATAATTTGTATAATATTACAGTTCACGTGGTATATAATTTGTATAATATTACAGTTCACATCTGTTGCGTCAAACACGGACTAATGTCTATTAGCTATTAGTATCTTTTTTTTAAGTGCTTCTTGTTGCCTTAGACAGAGAATACAGTGTTTATTTGTTGTGGGTCTACCTAGCTTCTAAAATGTCTACCAGAGAAATCAGGGAAGACAAATATGGCCAGGCGTGAGATTGACCATATCACACTTGCATGTGCCGATGATCTTTGGAAATACGGGGCTAACACCATATCCCGAATATACCTTAGGCATTGAAAACGGGGATTTTACCTTTACCGTTTATGGCAGCATGGAATACAATATTGAGATAAAACGACTCTATCATTCCACTTCGTGGTTGTACTAGTCAACCGCTGGTAAGCCCCTACAGTCAGCCAAAAGGGAGAGAACTTGCTGTAGTCCACCTGGTGGTGAAGTCTTACAGAAAGCTAATTTTTTATCCACTTCAGGGACTTCAGTAATTCATCGTAATGCACTTCCCATCCGACACCACTTATGCTTTAAGATCAGCGCAGCTACAAAGTACAACAGCTCTCAGTTGATAAGGGACAAAAAACAAAATCTCTGAATCACCCAACTCCTTTCACGGATGCTAAAAACAAGGCACGCACACACAAGCAATCCGTCTAAAGTTAACATAAAGGCTCTTTTGTTCTACCTAATTTGTTTCTAAACTTCACATAACACTGTATTGTACTGATACGAAGAGACCCGTTCAAATATGTGACAGGGGACGTTCCGTGCGAAAATATAATGATAAGTAAAGGGGACAAGAATCCAATCTCAGCTTCCCGTATGGGACCTGTTGCTTTTGTTTTCCAAAGTCGCTTGACCAGGGGATTCGGGTACATCTCTTTCTTCTAGGACAGAAGCTGCAGAAGTCAGAGGACCACTGAGTCTGATATGATTAAAGACAGCACTGGGAGGTGAAGACGGCTGTCCGATGAGGGAATCAGCGACCCATAGCTGCTATGCTAGCGTTAGATTAGCGAACCATAGCTGACCAAGACACTGTCCCACCTCTCTGTGGTATCTCTAGTAACAGGCCTAGCTTGGCTAACGGTGCAGGGATCGCCACAGTCACCGTGGTGGTGGAGTCTGTTAAAGAAGCATTGCATACCTACTTTTTAGCGATACTCCGGGACTGAAAAAAAAATAGCTGCAATAACCTGCTCCCACGCCGATATGATGCTGTGCTTCAACACCTCTACAGCATCGACTGCGAAGAACAACAGCTCGCAGTTACAGGAGATCGCACGAAGACACCATTTACAGAATAAAATAGAGAAGTACGGTTGACTGATAGCTTTCTTCTTCCGTTCCCGTCTACAAACCAAAATGCTAACCACGAGCTTTAATTGTCCCTTTTCATTTCTTCATTTTTATTTGTTATGTAACTTTCATCTTTTGTTATTTTGTTTTCACATGTAAGTCTCGCTTTTCCACTTCCTTTTTAAACTTCTTGTATGAATGAGACGATATTGAAAAGTTTACAAATATGTGATTGTGCAAACGAATGAAGTTACTTACAGTAAAAAAAAAACAAACAAAACAAACTCCCGATAGATCAGAACGGCTATCGAGGAAGTTTGCTGTGTAGCCGCTACAGTCGTACACCGCAATGTTTTGATAAGTACTTTAGAACTCACCATATTTATATCAGCAGCCGGGCCTGTGATATCTGCGATGCCAGCACCGACATAGTAGCTTGCTGAAGAACACAGATGATAAATAGAAAAAAGAAACAATGACCTCAGCAACAGCTGCCTATTTCCTGCGTTCGTTGCCATGTCTAGCAGAAGAATGGAAGTTCGCCCGCGAAGTCATTGCTGGTCATGTGACTGATACCACGTGACATTAATGATTTGTGAAGGCGGGTGTGTTATTCGCGTTCACAAAATCCATGTTCTGTGCATGTGGAATATTTAAACAGGACCAAAGTTTGTAGAGGGGAATGTGGGATGGGAACCACGCCTTCACTATTTTACACTGAGGTTGCTTTTGTCTCCGCTCAGTATTAAGCAACATTCTGCAAATTTGAGAGGAAGCACAAAACGAAGCCCATAAAACAGTGGTTTCTAATTTTTTTCCCCATGGGCCTCCTTTCTAGGTTGAGAACAGCTGCTGGACCCTCATTAAAAATAACGCAATAAACAGAACCCTCAATCGAACCGATCTGTTTGCTTGTTCGTGGACTCTCTGTGGTTGCGACAGCCGTTTTCCTGAAATCTGAACAGAATGCAAACTGCACAACACAAAGTGGCAGGAGTTGAATGTCAACATCAGTGTCAAGTATGAATGTGAAATCTGTTTAAATAATAAAAGCTAGATATGGTGCAGTTCTTTAACTAAAGAAGTTAAAGGAAGCTGAAGACATTGTCTCCACTCAGCTGGAATTAACAATGTCTTCAGCTTCCTTTAACTTCTTTAGCTTTCCACTTTTTTTTTTCTGTGATTTATACCCTACTTTGTTGTTTATTTCTCTCACCGTCACCTTCTCTGGCGGCCTATAGGTTTTTATTGCCCCTCTGGGTCTTGTCCTATTCACCAGTTTCATATTATCTCCCTGCTTCCAGCGGCATACGGGTGATTATGGCTCCTTCTGTTCATTGCTTTAGTTATTCATTCATTATCTCTCCGCCCCCCCCCCCCCGAAACCTGCTTCTCTAGTGGCCTACAGGTGTCTATTCCCCTTTCCCTCCCCACCTGTTTCTCTCCCTTTCTCCGCCTCTTCTTTCCGATTGGCTTCATCTGCTATCCTTTGTGGTCTCTATGCCTCGTCTATGGGACACGCATTCTTGTGTTTCCCACTTTTGGAGGATGCCAATAAGATAAGTTTTTCATTTAGTTATGTTTTGTCTTGTTTGTGTATGTAATCATCGAAAAAGGCTCACGCCGAAATATTATATGTTTTATGTTTTTCATTTATATATTCTCATCTTACTCTCATACTTTCTATTCGTTTTTTTCCTCACTTACTCACTCCCTTTGCCGCCTTGTAAAAGTGCACCATATGCTTCTATCTACTTTTATTATTTGAACTAGTTTTACTGCAATCGTCATTTCTTTTATCTGAAACTTGTTTAGAGCAGGAACTGCTGTTAGAACCATTTTTGAGAGATTCGAGGACCCGACAGATCTATTTTGATATTTCTGAAGATACAAACTAAATATATGACACAGGAAGAGAAGCAGTTGGTCTGCTTCAATGAGTCTTTTAGTTTATGGCTTTACTTTCTGGTCTTAAATCCTCAGAAAAAACCGACCTTATATAAAAATATTCACGGGATCCCTGTCATGCCACAGAATAATTAGTGTTATGAGTATATAACTATACACGGAGCCGCTGCAGTAAAGCTGTGATATCAAAATGTATAAACTAGGGGGGAAAAAAGGCAGAAACAGCTTTATTACTTAACGAGTACACAGTTTATACATTTTTATCATGCTTCAGAGGCCAGCAGCAAAGACGCTGTCAGATTTGGCACTAATCGACTCTTAGCTGACACATTATCGTCAGGGGTTGCAAACCACAGCCAACCAAGACCCTGTCTCATTTTTCTGTCGTAACAGGCTTGGCTAGGCTAACGGGGCCGGGATCGCGATGAGTCTGCTAAACAAATATTGCACACTCTGCTTTTTAGCTCCTCTCACGGATAAAAAAAAAAAAAAATTAGCCGCCATGTGCCAAACTGGCATGATGCCGTGTCTCATCATCTCATTGGCTGGAAAGAAACTAGCTCGCAATTCAAAGGAGACATAAGAATAACTGCCTAAAGACAGTGTCAGAGCTCATATTTTCCAAAACCTGTCTACAGACTACAGGATGATGATGATATAGTCAGCATTACACCCGGTTGCCTTTCATTCTCTAGTCCAGATGGTCTCGAGTACCCATTTCTACAGCTAGGTGACTGGCATGCTTCTGGGCGCAATACCCACGATGCCAAGCTAGATTAACAGTTTATCGAGACTTCAACAATACTTGTAGAATTGTAAGCAAAATCATCTTTGAATGCTAAGGCAATGACAAAAATAATACTATTTTTATAACAATAATTCAGAAATAACAAAAATAATACTATTTTTATAACAATAATTCAGAAATAACAAAAATAATACTATTTTTATAATAATAATTCAGTAAGTCCAAGATAATAAGAGAGCACCATGAAGTGTCTGGCACTGAAATTGGACGACATATGACAAGGCTGCGAGTATTATGAAGTACATCGTGGACACAAGACTGCGCATATGCAAGGTACATCATGGACAGACTTGACAAGACTTCACATATGCAAGGTACGTCATGGACAGACTTGACAAGACTGCACGTATTACAATGTACATCATGGACAGACTTGACAAGACTGTGTATTACAAGGTACATCGTGGACAGACTTGACAAGACTGCACATTACAAGGTACATCGTGGACAGACTTGACAATACTGCGTATTACAAGATACTGTACATCATGGACACAAAACTGTGCACATGCAAGGTACACCATGGACAGACTCGATAAGACTGCGTGTATTACAAGGCACATTATGGACAGACTAGAACAAGAACCATCATCATGCTTTATAAGATTTAATATCAATAAAATGTTTGGATTTTTTTTTGGTCTGAATGAGGATAATCTTTTCAAGATAGATAATGTTGATTACATCTGTGGGCAGATCCAATTTGGTGGGGGGGGGGGGGGAGAGGGGGAAAATCACTGCATCACACTGAGGCCCAGAGGGATTCCCATGTTTGGGGGGGGGGAAGAGGGGGAGGCTGGAGAAAAACAGAATAGCTAATCATGAGGCTGGGGGTTGGGAGAAATAGTTTTACACCATCTTACAAAATCCATCTCCGGGGTCTTGTCCGTCAGAAGTACACTGAAGTGATACCATAATGGGTGAACACGCAGGAGCCTGTGCTTTTGGAATACTGACTTTTGTCTTTTTGTTTTATATAATTGGTTCTTCTCATTTATTTGTGTTTTATATAGCTGGTTCTTCTCAATTGCTTGTGAAGGGAAAAGACCAAGAGGATGAAAGCGACACAGACGGACAGGGACCAGTTTGGCCAAGTGCTCTACAAACACAAGAAACAAGAGCAGAGTGGAGATTCACTGTGCCTAACTTTCCATGAGGAGACAGCGCGAGATTCTGATGGAACACTTAAAAAAAAAAAGGCTTTCGTGCGGTAAAGTAAGAGAACACAGTTTTGTAGAATGACCTAGAAAAAAATCAAAGCACTTTAGTGAGACGTGAGAGAAAGAAAAATCACAAGAGAATTACCTGGTTTTGATATGTTTTATATCACTGGTTCTTCTCATTTCTTTGTGTTTTATACAACTGGTTCTTCTCATTTCCTTGTGTTTTATATGACTGGTTTTTCTCGTTTCTGTTTTCTATAACTACAGCAGAAAATGGCAACTATACTTTCAATACAACTTTCTAGACAGTATGAATGTGCCATCCTCATTTTTTGTGCAGTATATATATTTTAAAAAATCAAGCTTCCTAGCCTGGATAGCTGAAAGGTTAGGCGCTCGGTTTACTAATCTGGTGGTGCCGGGTTCGGTCTCAGCAGTTTATTTTTTTCTGTTACATACTAAAAAGGCCTAGAGTTCACCCGTCCTCTAAAAATGGGTACCAGAGAAATCTGAGAAGGTAAAGTGGCCAGGTGTGATAATGACCACATCACACTTTCATGTGCCAAAGGTCATGGAAAATGCAGGCCTAACATTATATTCCCCAATATGCCTTAATGGCGTGAAAACTGGAATTTTACCTTTTACCTTTTTTTTTTTTTTTTTGAAGAATGATAAGCTTGTGTGCCTATATCTCTCTTCATATTACAGCTTTATCACTACAATGGCTTGCAGTTTCACTCAGAAAAAAAAAGAGGGCGGAAGGGTTTTTTTTTTTTTCCTGATATACCAAATTAATAAGACCTTAGATGACTACACCGAGTGATCCTCCTCCAACACTGTTTTAATAAGAACACCAACAAACATAAAATACAACTTGGAATAAATGCAAACAAATATTGCCGTCTTCTCGCAAGAGAAAAAAAGAGGCAAAGTGTAAAAAATGCTTGCCCTATCTGTTTTCCCTAACAACACTATAAAGAATACTTTTGTTAGCGGTTCCCCTAAAAATAAGATAAAGCACATTCATGCTAGCTGTTTCTCTTAACAGTGTAAAACACATTATCCTACCTGTTTCCCCTAAAAACAGCGTACAGTACATTTATCCTACCTATTTCCCAGCAAAGAACATCAAGGATATGTATGCTAGCTGTTGCCCTTAACAACTGTATAAAGCAAACTTATACTAACTGATTACCCCATTGAGATATGTAATGCACAAGACATGGAATGTAGTAATGATACAGGACTACACATAAAAAATGGCAACAAACCACACTTCATATTCTAGGACAGACAGCCACAAATTATGAAGTGAGAAAAAAATGGCATCTCACAACAATACCAATGAATGATGACTGCCCACATATAAAGAGAATAATGACTGCCACAGTTTACAGACCGATAACAACCACATGAGTTTAAGAATGATGACAACAGACAAGCAAACAGTTAACTCAGGTAACAAAACTGTATTCACAAGCTGAAAATTATAACAACCACTTGAGCCAAGAATGATGACAACATACAAGAAATAATTGAATGCACCTAACAGACTGTGTTCACTCACTGCATTTGTTGTATTAAGCCCACAAGATCGTGGTTGTTCAGATGTGCCTAATGTAAATGCCTCTTACCACCCTTAATGGAGCGGTTCTGCATCCTTATATCACAAAATAATAGGAAAAAGAAAGAGAGGAAGACCAAGGCGAAGATGGCTGCAAGACATCATTGATAATCTGCAAATGGATGCATCAACAGCAGGGCATCTTGCTTACAACCGAGAGGCCTACAGGAGAGCTGTTAGGGAGGCAAAGTTCCACAAGGGACGTGCAAATGACTGACTGACTGAGATCACAAAATGAAGTCATGTAAATAATCAAAGTGTTTACATAACTGCTGCCCAAAAACATGAAGACTTAAAGTCAGTGCCACTAGGCAGAAACCAGCTTAAGACACTTTTGTCATTTTTCTTTTCTTTCTCTTGTTAATCTATTCTGAAGGATTTCTAGGCTTTCTTTTCTAGCCAGGATTTCTTGGGTTCTGAAGCTGTTTCCAATTATGTTTTCCTGCACAAACTTCTGGTATTAGAGGAGCAAACAACTGTGTATTTTATTACTGGGAAAAACAAGGTCAACACTGCTATAATCTGCCATGAAATGAGAGGAATCAGTGCCTTGTTTTAGTAACAGGATCTGTATGCTTGCTGTGCAACACTACACAAATTCAGGTCAGGGAGCTGTTTGTTGTATTTAGTTTTAGAAGACATGTTCTGACATAAGCTTCAAAAGTCCCTCTGAACCTTAGGTGCCCAAGGCACAGGGGACTTCCACAAAGGTTTCCCACAAATGCCTGTCCTTCAATACAGGAATATAGCTATAAAAGAAAAATTTCACATTAAAAAAAAAAAAAGTCAACCAGAAACATAAAAGTTTACAATATTATGACACAATTCTGCCTGCAAATGCTAATGACATTTTCAGCACCATAACACTGAAATGATAACAGGACAACATCTAACTAGCAAGTCAGTTCATGCCTGCCGGTTTTTTGCCGCCATGAAACTCCTCAATACACAGATGGCAACTCCAGCTTCCTGAAAATAAGACAAAAAAAGATACTTACCATATTCATAAAAACATACAAAGTAAACATATTAAACATTCATAAAAAAGCATTTCCAAATGATTAAAAAGCACTAATAAATGTAGCTAGAGTGAACAAGTCTAAACAGAGTCAACAGCTAGACCCATGAGTTCATTTATCAATGTTGGTTTCTTTGCTATAAGAATCAGACACTGACCTTCTGGGGGCTCACTTAGGGGTGGATTCAAGCAGTACATATGGTAACCTCTGTCACAGTCATCACAGAACAGCAACTGCTCCTAGAGGAGAAAAACAACCAAAGGAAATTAAACAATTACAAACTTATAAAATCAGTAGATTCTGAGTCATTAGATGGGTCCGTAGTAACTCTTTTCATCTTATAATAGTTTCAAAGCAGGATGGTAACTGTTCATGAAAACCGTTGAACACTTCATCTCACAGTTATTTTAGACTCCTCTTACGGACACCAAACTCATTATTCTGAATAGTAATGAAATTTTTGTTTGGTAGATAGTCATTTATATGTGTATTTAGTCACTTTATTATCAATTATGTTTGTTCTATGAGCAGCATATTTGTAGAATGTCTGGAATAAAGTGATAAAGGGCAGAATGTCAGATGGCCCTGCGTGCCCAATTCTTAACCCTTTTGAAATAAAGATCAATCAATCAATCAATCACAGCTGATTCTAGCAACATTTGTATGATGTAACTGAACACAGCAACAGTGACCTTGCTTATGTTGTAAGGAAGTTGTCTCTTTGCATTTGTATTTTACGGAATTTCTGCTTCATGTGAATAGCAGGTGAGGAGAAAATGTTTACGCTGAACTCAACGCTGACAATCAGCTCCAAGGGAAAGATGAGGCCTGTATGTCTGGAAACCTAGCGGAGTTGCAGTGAATAACAGATGACAGATAGGACAGCTCATCATCTACTGCCTTTGGATTTTTCTGTCAGGTTATAACACCCTAATCTTATGTTTTCCTGCACAAACTTCTGGTATTAGAGGAGCCTTTTCCTTTAATCTGAGAATTCTCCCCAGCCACTAAGATGGCAGGTTTGAAAGCTTTGGTACCACCATTTATTGTGACATGTTACTAGACAAACCATGGCTGACACTTGATTTATCAATGAAGAAATCGACTTCTGAGACCTGAAGAGCTGATACTTTGGATTAGTTCATCCATACCTGTGATTTAAATATTCTATGATTTGAAAATGCCATCTAAGGCAATCAGCAGAACTGAAACAATTATGTCATGTTAGGACCAGCGAGCCAAAACAAGACAGGATACTATTGTACCTTCACATGGGTAAAGCTGGTAAATAGGTGTTGTGACACCTCCAGTTACCCACTGAAGTGCTTTCCATGATGGGGGAGAATGCAAGGTAATCTGCATCTTAGACATGCTTCAGAAAGTAAGGAAAACCAGTACAGCCTACTCCTCATCATATATGATATCTTTATTCGAAGCTATTCACAAAGTATTCACAGTTCAAATGGTACATAATGGGAAGTATTACAGTAATGATAATCTCTATCACACCTACCCCATGGATGGATCCATACTGAGTTGGATGAAAGGCAAGACTATTTCTTTTATCTAGACTTTTCAAATTACATTTTATATCAACAGTCAAATAAACTGCCTTGACACTGGAGTTAGTTCCTGGACTGTACTTTCCATGACTGTACTGTATGATAAATATGCACGGGACACTGAAGGTCAAGTCTACTGAGTCAGTCTGCCACTTGGTGTTGTACTGTCTACATGTGTTCAATCTGTATATTGAAAATAGAACTGGAAAATATCAACCTATAAAACAAGGAGTGCGACAAGGATGTGTACTATCTGTGACCTTGTGTTAGGACTGTTTTGCAATCATTGTGATGGCAGACAAATTCGAGCAATGTGCCTGCATCAATTTTTGTGTGAAGCTCAGCAAATCTACTAAAGAGATCCTCAAAATCCTTCTTCTAGCTATTAGTGAACATTCTGTAGCTGAACATTGGGTAATTAATCACCAGCAAAAATGGCAGGTAATGTGGAAATAATATGAGAACTCATCCATGAGGACCATTGCCAGACAACCCATCTGCTCTTTCACATAACTGGAATTAGTTATGGATTCTGCCAGGAGAACCTCATGGAAAACTTGAACATGCATGGTGTTGTGGAGTTTGTTCCTTGGTTCTTGACACATGATCAGAAGTAGTGGTGTCTTGAGTTTTGTGAGATGGTTAATTACTATCATCTCAAGGACTTCAAAGGCAATGAAATTTGGATTGATGTAACTTTTTGTCTTGTTCCCCAAAATGAAACTGGAACTGAGGGGGCACCACCTCAACACTGTAGATGAAATCCAAAAGGAATCACAGGCAGTACTGATTGGCCTTCAGAAAAATAGGGCCTTTGCAATGCTTTTCGGGCATAGAAGAGTTGTTGGGATCACTTTGTATGTTCCGAAGGAGACATTTTTCAAGGGATTGTAACCAAATTTAAATAAGGTAAGCATGTAAGGTAAGAAGACACTGTGGACAGAGTACATCAGTGAGCTATATGGAGGAGAAGGACCAGAATTAACACCAGATACTGAAAACTGTGATGGACCACCAATACTTGAAGATGAAATCATAGATGCCATCAAACACATGAAGAAAGGAAAAGCGACTGGGCCTGATAATATAACAATAGAAGAAATAGAGGCACTAGAGGAGACAGGAATAAAAATAATAACCAAGTTACTGAATGACATTTACAACAGTGGTTATATGCCCAGTGACCTGATTAAATCCACGTTTATAGCACTACCAAAGAAACCAGGTGTAAAGGAATGTGATGACCACCGGACGATCAGCCTCTCATGTCACATAACAAAGCTACTTCTGAGAATCATTATGAGAAGAACAAGGAAAAAGATAAAAATGGAAACAGCAGATGAACAGTTTGGATTTGTTGAAGGAAAGGGAACACACAATGCCATTTATGCTTTACGAACACTAACAGAAAGAGCTTTAGAAGTACAGAAAGATCTCTACTTATGCTTCATTGATTACACCAAGGCATTCGACAAAGTGAAACATAATGAAATTATTAAAATGCTTGAAGACATCAGTATAGACAGCAAAGACCTGAAGATTGTAAAACATCTATGCTGGCAGCAAGAAGCAGAAATTCCAGTTGAAAATAGAACTGGAAAATATCAACCTATAAAACAAGGATGTGTACTATCTCCGGACCTTTTTTCTCTGTACAGCGAGAATATTCTAAGAACGATCATCACAGAACCAGGCATAAAAATTGGAGGATACAATATTCAGGCATAAAAATTGGAGGATACAATATTAACAACCTTCGGTATGCTGACGACACAGTACTGATGGCTGAGAACCAACAAGACCTGCAAAATCTCTTGGATAAAGTCGCCAAAGAAAGTGAACAGAAAGGCCTTACTTTGAACATCAAAAAGACAAAGACTATGGTTATATCTCTCTCTCTCTCTGAACCTTAAGTGCCCAGGGCACATGGGGCTTCCGCAAGGGTTTTCCACAAATGCCTGTCCTTCGCCTTTTTTTCTGCTCTTGCCCAGGTGAGCCCTCTATTGCTCAACATCCCTACTGTTCTTCTCCATGTCTTTTTTGGTCTACCCTTACTTCTATTCCCCTGTGGTGTCCACCTTAGTGCTATTTTTGGTAGTGAGTTGTCAGTCATTCGGAGCACATGTCCCAACCATCGCCACCGTCTTTCCTCAATAATTGTTGTCAGTGGCTTCATCTGCATTTCTGCCAATAAGATGTTATTTCTTATGGTGTTTGGCCAGAATATTTTCCTAATTCTTCGTAAACATTTAGTCCGGAAAGAATTCAACTTGTTTTCTATGGTTTTGGTGATTTTCCAGCATTCACTTCCATAGAGTAGTACACTTAGAACATTACTCTTAAATATCCTGATTTTCATATTTATGCTTAGTTTTTTTTATTTCCATATAGTCTGCAGTACTGCAAAAGCCTGGTTTGCTCTAGTAAGTCTACTGTTGATGTCCTCTGTGCTGTCTCCATTTTCTACTACTCTGCTGCCAAGGTATACAAATTCGTTGACCTCCTCCACTAACTTGCTATCTACTCTGAGTACAATGGTTATATCTAAGAAACAGAATACACCAGCATGCAGTATAAAATTAAACAGAACTATTCTAAAGCAGGTGCAGAAATTCAAATACCTTGGAGCAGTAATAACTTCAGATGGGAAATGCATAACGGAAATTAGGAACAGAATAGGCCAAGCAAAGACTGCATTTCAGAGAATGAGAAACATATTAGCCAACGCATCCTTATCAATGAATGTTAGAAAACGAGTCCTAAAATGCTATATTGAACCTATCTTGTTATATGGAAGTGAATCATGGACAATAGGCAGGTCTGCAGAAAAATTATTGGAAGCAGCAGAAATGTGGTTTATTAGAAGAATGTTGCAAATCCCCTGGACAGCAAAAATAACTAATGAAGAATGTATGAGAAGAGCTGGAGAGACAAAAACCCTTGTCAAAAAGATAAGAGAGAGACAATGTACTTTCATAGGACATGCAATGAGAAGAGGGGGCACTGAAAATATTATAACAACAGGAAAAATAGAAGGAAGAAGATCAAGAGGAAGACCAAGAGAAATGATACTGGACAGTCTGACGGGATGGTGTGAGAGGAGATCACCAACTGAGCTGATGGCCTGCATGAAGGATCGTGTGCTCTGGAGAAGCATAATAGCCAATGCCAGTCGACACGGCACCTGATGATGATGTACTTTTTTTAATGGCCAGTCCAGGAACTTCATGACACCACCTTCGACCTGTCTGATTTAATCTTCCTTACACTGCCACATGTGACGGCAGAACAAATACAGTTAAACTCACATCATTATCAGAAGTCCCACACAGGCCACATGACTTGCACTCTATACACTGCCAAGGGTACTTCTTTACTGAGATAATCATGTTATCTGTAAACTGCAAGCATGATGGGTGTCCTGCAAAACAATGTCTCATTATCATATTCTACACTCAGACATAATGTTATCTGTAAAATGAAAAAAAGCTGAATGGAAGTCCTCAGAACAAAAAAAAAAAAAAAAACTTTCATTACTATATTGCATTCATAGATTATACTCCAGCTGACCACCAATTACTTTAGAAGTATAAAAGTCAATATCTGAGAATGATCAGAGAAGAAGAATAATTCACAGATTATTAACACAGGAAAATCATGCACTTTTTTTAACACTAAACAAGCCTCTTTTTACTGCCTCCACACTCAAGTTCATACACAAACTAAAACATGAGAACTTCCACATTTAACTTTATGTAAAGCAAACTGCAGAAATGAAAACATGTGAAAGGATGAAGGAAGAGAACAAATTTGCTGTCAAATAAGCTGTAAAATATCCTTTACATGATGCTGAAAAACAGTGAAACAATAAGTCAAAATTTCCATAATACATAAAGGTCAAGCGAGGTATATCGAATCACTGGTAGCTAATGACACACTCAGCATTAGAAGATATTTATAAAAAGAGAACTGAAAAAAAAAACAAGACAATACTATGATATAAAACAGAAGAATTACTGAAATCAAGAAAACTAAAGTTCTATGTCATCGAGAAAACTAAAGTCTTTCCTATGAATGTCATTAAATTAAAAAAAAAACTACTAACAATCAGTTGCAATAAAAATTAACAAATTCCAAGAAAATGGAATAAAAATGGACAAAAAAAAGACTCTCTTCACTGGCTCTCTCCCGCATGCTGTAAGCAGCAGCCTATGGAAAATTAAAGCCACTGAAACTAAGCGTGTGTTTAAAAAAAAAAAGTCATTTTTCAACTTCAACATCATCATTCATTCATTTGCATGTCCCTTGCAGAACTTTGCCTCCCTAACAGCACTTCTGTAGGCCTCTTGGTTGTGAGCAACATGGCCTGCTGCTGATGCATCCATTTGCAGATCATCAACGATGTCTTGCAGCCATCTTCACCTTGGTCTTCCTCTCTTTCTTTTTCCCATTATGTACCTTTCCAAGACGGTCTTCTCTAGATTATCATGATGTTTAATGTGTCCAAAATATTTAAGTTTTCTCTCTTTAATTCTCTTTACTAGCCACCCTTCTTCAATATTAAGTTCTTGTAGTATAGATACATTTGTTCTTTTTTATGTCCATGATATCTGAAGAACTCTTCTGTAGCATTTACATTCAAAGGCATTTATGTGTTTCTCAGCTGTTTTGTTAAGTGTCCAGGTCTCACAGACATATGTTGTGATGGGAAAGATGCATGCCCTTAAAAATCTTATTTTTATAATTCTGTCTGTTCCTCTCCACAGATTCTTTACTTGTTTTACTTTCTGGAGAGCGACAGATGTCCTCTTTTTAATTTCCCTCATTGTATCTCCAATATTAGTTACCAGTGATCCAAGATATTCAAAACTCTCCACTTCTTCCAGTTTATCCTCATGATATATATCAGCTGCCTTTTTTGTTTTGTCACTTGTCATCAATTTAGTTTTCTTCGCATTAAGATAGAGGTTTTTCTCTTCGCTGTTCTTATGGACTGACATAATTAGTTTTTCCACTCCTTTTTGTGTGGTGGACAGTAATACTGTGTCATCAGCATATCTAATCTCTGGTATTTTATAACCTCCAATTGTTATGGCACCATAATATTCTTTGTTTACATCTTCTCTAACATTCCTCATTATATTTTCAGTGTACAAGTTAAATAAGTAAGGCGACAATATGCACCCCTGATGAACCCCTTGTTTTATGTCAAATCAAGTTGTTGTTTCACCATTTATTCTTACTGCTGCTTGTTGGTCTAGATACAGCAGTGATGTTAAATGTATCAAATGTGTTGGAAATCCCATTTTTTCCATTATTTCCCAAAGTTTCTGGTGTTGTACACAATCAAATGCCTTTGAGTAGTCTATAAAGGATAAATATAGATTCACATTAAAACTCTCTGCACTTCAACTTCAACGCAGAAGAAAATACTGAAACGTCACAGTAATGTTTGTTAACCAACAAAAAGCAGCGCCTACAACTTCTAATCACAAACACAAAAAAAGGATATACATGCAACAGAATACAATGCAGATATTTACCAGAACGACCACAGTCACTGCAAGACACCAGCTCCTCTGCCACTTTGGTCTTCTTATTTTCTGCTGCATCTCCTAAGCAGAAGTCACAATAGTTGTTTGCTGAAACTTTGGTCTCTGGTGGTGCTGCTGCAACTGCTGCTTTACTGGCTGTTTGAAGGAAGAACACAAACTTGTCATTACTAGTACCAGCAGAGTGTAACCAGGTAGGACAGGGAAGGAGGAAAGATGGAGAATAAGAAACAGTCATATCTTACTTGTACCAATGGACTGGGAAAATAGTGTGGAAGTGCTGTATTAAACAATGACAAATTTAATACTGCATGCAGTAAACAACTGCTATTACTGTGACTAATAAGTCTAATTAACTATTGTTTTATAAATGCTAGAAAGCCTCAGTGTTGTTTCTTCTAAAAGTAGTTTGTAGAAAGATGGCAACAACAAAAAAAAAAACCAGTACGAAACTAAGATAGTTAAGGCATGAATGACAGCTAAATCCACAAGCAAATTTAGAGGACTTGTAGGAGGAGGAGGCCACAACTATTTGTAAGCTGTCAATATGAAATGTTTCTGTCAGCCATGATGTCTGGGAAGAACTGGTGAAAGACCGCATCACATGGTGAACTACTCTACGTAAGTGCACAGAGACATCTGGCGATGAAACATGGACCAAAACTGAAGATAAAAGGTGCAAGAACAAGGAGACTGGACTTTGCAACATAAGCATCACCTGCCATTACTGTGACTGATGATGCAAATGATAGTGTTTTATCTAGCTATTAGAGAAGCTTTCCAAAATGAAGCTTGGCAAAAACCACAACTAACATCTATCAACTTTTATGATTAAGTGTGCCTTATCAGTTGTTTGATGATCAATAAAACCATGGAGATGGAACTGAAAATCAACTGATTCTGCACAACTGTTTCATTTTTATTATTATTTTATTTTGCAAGATCAATGTGTTGGAGAATATCTTGAAAACAGGCACCAACTGAGTCAACTTGTCAGAGCAGATTTAAGAGGCAACTCTCTTATCAAGATTCACCACCAGTTCCAAGACCACACAGATCTCCACTGTGACTGCTAAGTGGCCCGGCATTTTCATCAGCAATGATTCACTGGCTCTGACAACTCTGTAATCTCTCAACATGAATGCCTGAACTCCCAGCAGATCAGATAATTAGATATAAAACAGCATTAATTTGCAAAAAGAAGCAGTCACATACCAACACACTACATCAATAAGTAAGAAACATGGGAATTCAACCGAATGTACAGCATGGCCTATGGTTTATAGCATATAATTATATACTGGGTGTTTTTAAAGTCTCACTACACTTTCTATGAAAAGAAGTTTGAAAAATGAAGTAAATGATGTCATCACAAAATGTGCTAAAAAAAGTCATTTAATTAGTTACAATAGTGACTGCAATGATACAACGCTGTTTTGGGTTAGCTGGAATGTACCACTGAAATATTCATTATAACAGGTGTTGGAAATGTCCACCACGGGCTTCAAGACATGACTGTGCACGTCTCTTCATATTGTCAGAGACCTTGTGCAACGTGTCTGTTGCTATTTCTTGAATGGTAATTCTGATTGCTTCTTTCAGGTCCCCAATTGTTTGCACATTATTTTTGTAAACATTTCCTTTCAAGAAACCTCATAGATAGTAATCTAATGGATTTAGATCTGGAGAATGTGCAGGCCAAATTCCACGAGATATTATGTGATTTGGGAAATTTCTTCCAAAAAACTGTGTGCAGTTGCACCATCTTGCTGGAACCACAGTTCTTCAATTTCACGTTCATTCAGTTGTTCTAAAAAAGGTTCCAGAATGTCAGTACGGTACTGATCGGCATTTATAGTATTGTTGAAGAAAATCAGTCCAATTAAACATTTTCTACTGACAGCACACCATACCCCAATTTTCACACTGTGTAGCGGCACTTCGTAAAATGCATTGGGATTAACACTGCTTCAAATACAATTATTTTGTTTATTAAAGTATCCAGATAGATGAAACCATGCCTCATCAGAGAAGAATGTTAAATCGAGAACTGACTTGTCTTCTTCAGCTAAAAATGCTTGAAACCACGTGGAGTAGTTGACTCTGGATTGATTGTCATGCTCTTTTAGTTCAGACACAAAAGAAATCTTGCATGGACGAAAATTTAACAGATGTTTAAGAATTCTGTGCACTGTGCTCAGTGATACATTCACTTCTTGCGACATTTTCCTTAAGGACTTGCATGGACTTTTCAGGATTCTGTCTTGGATATCTAGACATTTTTCTTCAGACACAGCAGGCCTACCAGATCACAGAGCATCTTCCACAGTTCATATATCACAAAACTTATTCAACAAATTTCTAACCGTAGTGTGATGAGGAGGTTGTTTATCAGGAAATTTTGTTTTAAATCTTTGAACAACCATCCGTGTGTACTGACCGCCACTTCGAAACACTTGTTCAACCAAAAAATTCTTTCTTCTGTTGACAATATCATTCTGTTTTGAGTGCAAAAATTACTCCAGCAGATGACAACCATTCACTGCATTTTTCTTCACGACTGACAGTGCAGCACATTTTTTTATGATGTCATTTTCTTCATTTTTACATAGAAAGTGTAGTGAGACTTTAAAAACACCCTGTATATATATATACATGCACACATATATATACGTATATACATCATAGATCCAGCACTGTACAGAACACAAGTTGCAGCTCTTGATAGTTCAAAGATCAATGCTTAAAAACACAGCAGCGATGGAGAATGCACATGCTCTTCATGCACATCAGAACCGGGATAATGGAAAAAGTCTAGAAACTATACTCTCTATTATGACTCAGCACAGAGTCACAACTGTCCCTGATAATCTCTGAAGCAAATGACAGAAAGATGCTGAGATCAACCTTTACCTTTACTCCCATTGGTGGAAGATGCATCACTTCTGGTTCGTTTAGCCCCCTTGGGTATATATTCTGAAGGCCATAAGAAACATGAATGAATGAATGATAAAAAAAAAACATACTGGATGAAAATCACAAAAAAAAAAAAAACCAGCCAAAAACAATCACAGGACATAGGAAAAAACTTGACACAAACAGAAATAAGACAAGCACATAAACATTGACAACAAAACACAAAATCACAATGAACATCCACAAACAGAGATATATAAATAACTATTAACAAGGAAATAATTATTAAGCAGGATATATAACAAAATTCTACTTAAAATAAATAGAAATACTAAACAAATTAAAGGCTATATTTTGATTTTACTTAACATTAGATGTGGTTCTGAATGTAGCTTGTACATTTAACATTAAATAACAGGATGCCATTTATACAATGCTAGAGACTTTTATTTTCACAAATGGCTGAAAACAACTTCATAACTTCATAAGCCATGGTTGGCAATGGTTTTATGTGCTATTTTAAGAAATAAAAACTTTCTGTAAAATTAGAAATGCTCCTGTCTGTGGGTAGCATGATGAAACATCATATCTATACATCTATGTTGTATACGAGGATCATACCAAAAGTTGTGAGCAAAAATTTTTTTTAAATCAAAATTTATAGATGGAGAAAATATAAATGTATCAACTTAATCTGTATCCTTTTCTTCACTTTTCAACATAATCTCCATTTCTCTGCACACAATTTTCCCATCATTCTGCAAGTTTGAAAATACCCTCCCAGTAGAATTCTTTTCCAGCTGACGGACGGCACAGATGCACTGCTTTCTGGATGCTCTCTCCTGTGGGACCCAGCGGGCACAAACTTTTCTATAGCCTAGGGTTTCAATCATTTCCTGTACTGCATTGTGTCCTATTCCAAGATTTACAGTGATTTCAGATACTGTGACATGTCTGTCTTTAATGATATCATCAACCTTTTCCACGTTGCGTTTAATGGAGGCAATTCGAGGGCGACCACTGCAAACCATATCTTGGATGCTTGTGTTTCCATCTTTGAAATGTTTGACCCACCTCCTAACACTGCTAGCATCCATACAAACATCTCCATAAGCAAGCTGAAGTCTTTGGTGAATTTCAGTAGCGGGGATTTCCACTCTAACGAGGAACTCAATAAAAGCACGCTGACAAAACGAAACCCAGCACCCACCATTTTGTTTCTGCTCCGCGTGGTCATGTGACCTCTACATGAAGCGCAAAGGTTGCAGTTTAAGGTGATACATTTATATTTTCTCTATCTATAAATTCTGATTTTTAAAAAATATTTGCTCATGATTTTCGGTATGACCCTCTTAAAAGCTAACTCCCTTCAATTCATTCTCATATAATATACTTTCTCTTACTTCATACATATAACATAGTTTCCCATACAACAATGGTTATATATGCTTTACTGAGAGAAGGGAAAAAAAAAGCAAAAATCAAACACATATAACTTCAACGATTAGTCAAACCCTCGGCCTGACAATGTGAGATAAGACAATTTATTATTAGTACATAACCTCATGCTGTGTTTGCAACATCTTATAGCATAGTCCCTTGTAAATTAGGATAGTATCATATATTACTGTTTTTAATGTTCTTATTATTATTACTATTGACATATTTATTATAGTTTATTATTACTGACCCGTAGAAAGCAGGTTAAAAAAAAAAAACTGATGGAAAATTTGAGAGAAACGCTCCCGTGGTATTGGTAGCAATTTTATGACAATGACAGGACAGACAAGAAAAGGGGATGACAGAAAGAAGAGGAGGACAACGACAGATGGAACAGATGAACAAGAAGAGCAATGGATATTCAGAATTATTCATGAATTGTTGACCTAGTGCAGTCTAAGTCTATTTTTGGTCAGTTTGTGTAGAAAATAACACTAGAGTTGATTTTGTAATTATGTTCTTCAATGACAAAATCAACGAATTTTATGTCCTACTGCATCTTATTCCAAGTGATGTTGCCACAATATATCTGCGATCTTATCTGTCAGAATTAAATGAATTCAGTGAAATTAGTCAAGTGAATGTTGTAATATTTGTGAAACCTATTCTAGACCACAGAAATCTGGATTGTGTATGAAGATAATGTCCCATAATGGCTAACAAAGATTGGAATATAATATGATGAATAATAAAAAAATTAATTGCTAGTAAGAAGTCAAATATTGTTGTGGTCACAACGACTATTTGTCGTATAAGAGATACTGACAACCAGTGATTTGTGGAAGCATCAAATAACTCAGGATCTAGAATTATAAGATGGTATCAGTTCAAACTTCTTCATCATCAATATTAAATTAGTTCAGAACTCTACATTGTTATAACCTTAGTAAATTCTAACACTCAGACCTTCATCCCAACACAGTCTTCCAGATAGAGGCTGCTTTCTGTTACATGAAGTAACATGAAGATATCTAAAGAGGTTTAGTTCAGTAAAATTAAGATATTTAGGAAATTTTAGCTCAGAAACATTGTGATATTTAGGTAGTTTTAGTTCACAAACATTATATTTAGGGAGTTTTAGTTCAGTTAACATGAATATATCTAGAGAGGTTTAGATCAGAGTTTTAGCTTGATAACATGAAGATATTCAGGGAACTTTAGCTTAGTAACATGGTGATATTTTGGGAGCTTCAGCTCAGTAATATGATATTTATGGAGTTTTTAGCTCAGTAATATGACAGCATTTAGGGAGCTTTAGCTCAATAACATGAAGATATTTAGGGAGTTTTAGCTCTGTAACATGCAGATGCTTAGAAAGTTTTAGCCCAGTAATATGAAGATACCCTGGGAGTTTTACATGAGTAACATTCTTAATTAAACAAGATCTTCTCATAAACAAGTCCATTATATGCAAGGGAACAGCTTATACATAAAAATAGAATTGGCATTTATGCTGGTCTGGTCACATATACTGAATGAGTGAAGACTAGCAAGTACAATAATTTAACTGTGCTTTAAGACAAAATCTGTGGTTAAATGGCTTATGGCTACCTTTAACAGTGACAAATGTAGAAAGATATGGCTACACTGTGAACAAACTTATGAACCACCCTATTAGCAGGCAGATACATTTGCTCGGTCATGTTGTTCTAAACACAAAATGCTGCCTACCTTCCATGCTTGTTATACACTGTGCCTACAGAAGGCTGAGACTGGCTACCTACCTTCCTGCATACACAAAAAAAATGTTCACAGAAAGCAGAATCCATGCATAGTCTGAGCATCTTGCCTTACAAAGGACCAGGTGGGTGTGACAAACTAGCACAGGCCCATGCATCCTATGATGTATGCATCTCAACAAAATACCAAGGGAAAAGCTATCACAATCAATAAGGTTTTTTCATAGGGGAACAACCATGTACATTTTGTCTTATCCAGGGATAACAGTGGATTTTATTTTACACTTTATAACATAAATAAATATGATTATGTTCCTCTAAACTAGGCAGTCAAAAATTTTCATATAAGGCAGTATTTCACCATAAATTTATATCGCTATGCAGTAGAATGTAAATGTTCTATCTTTCACTTCCTTTTGAAATTATGGGTACTTCAAGGCTAGCAATACTGCAGAAAAGACATACTGCCTATATGAACATTGCAATGGAAAATTTCCTGAGAAGGAACAATGCCTATTTGAACATTACAAAAGAAAACTTGTAAGGATAAACTTACTTAAAAACACATGCTACAGTGTATGTGATACACACTGTTGTAATAATGCAATATTTCACAGGGACACATGACCTGTTAAGTACAAGAATTCTGATTATATGTTTATTCATGACTGTACTATATACCAGAGCCAACAGGTGGTCTTAGGTTTATGCTAAAGCCATCCCAGCACACTTCTGTTAGACACATACAGTACTGTACCATTTAGACAAAGTTATTTTCTTGTTAGAACCATTACAGAGACACTACTCATCACATTATGAGAGTCAGGACTAATAGGAAGGGCACTGCAAGACTGTTGAATGTAAATGCTGAAACCACTGATTAAATCTCTGATTTTACAGAAACCTCAGTCCAGGCAAACGCAAGCATCTTTCATGTTTGATCTATAATTATTTTAATTCAGACATAAAATCACATTCAGCTGAATTACCAATTTTTTTAAAACATGAAATGTATGCAGCATATACAGCTGAACTAGTGATTTTTTAAAACATGGGACTGTATATAGCTGAAATATTAAACACAAAACTGTATGTAACTGAACTACCAATTAAAAAAAAAAATGAAACTGCAGACAGCTAAACTACAGATTCTTTAAAAACATCACAAAAACTGCTAAAGTACCAATTTTTAAAAAATATGAAACTGTATATGGTTGAACTAAAGAACTTTTAAAACATGAAATTATGTGCAGCTGAAATATTACTCTTTTGTTCTCTCAATATAAAACCATTTTAAGTTGAACTATCATTTTTTTAAAAAACATATAACCATATAAAGTTAAACTACTGAACATTTGAACATAAAACCATATCTACTGTTACTTCTGAATTTTCTTGAACATAATCCAATCTATCTGAAAAGCAAGTCAATTTGTAAACTAAACTGGTTAGTAGTTGAAGCCCAGTACCAATGATAAGAGCATGCATCTGGGCTTCTTGATGTACCATTCTGAAGCTGAACAGAGATATTATGATTAATCTTGCAGTGCATGCATATACTACTGACTCATGCCTATTAACTGTTGAATATACAGATTGAAAAAAAAACAACAAAAAAACAAGATAGCACTTGTGGTGTGCAAGAACATGTTTCTGATATTTTGCCCCTAATCAAATTCCATGGAGTACATTAAGCAAAAAGGAGTGTAATACTGTACCAAATGGACAGGAACTTTCTGTCTACTTCAGATAATGTGTGAACATGAAGAATGACATCTAGGATCTGGACAAGGAATACTCGCAAGAGGATGAAAAACTACAAACTACACCTGGTTAGAATGCGGAGGATTTGTCATGAGAGAACAATGGGGGATGCTTTGTGGACGAGTGGAAAAGGGCACCATCATCTTGCTGATAAAACTGCAGCTATTACTGGTGTGCATGATTCCATCTTCACATACAATTTTTATTCCTGGTATGTCAATGTGCATTTGTCCAGATTCTCAAAGTTTTGGTTTTTTACAAAAAATTTTCTTCATTTTCACACAGTACAGAATTATCAGTTACACTTGATATGAGAAGACAAAAAAGAAGAATAAATAAATAAAGCAAAAAAAAAAAAAGATAATTGGGCATTATGATGTTAGATTAATAGGGGAAATAACTACTATTCCATGTTTCAAAGCCGTGTTATACTCAGTTATTAATTTATCTCAGACTATGCAATATCATCTAAATATATGATACTGAATCTTACAAATGCAGTCTTTGAGCTTTTATTTGTGACTGATTCTGTATGTCAGTGATTCCCAAACTGTTAACTGTGGACCCCCGTGGGTCAGTGTAAGGTCAGGTGGGGATTTGCAGAACAAGTATAATGTAGAACACCAGAAATATGTGATTTTTAATTAAGACCAAGTGGTGAGGGAGTACTACAGTATTACTGTCTACAACACAAAAAGGAATTGAAAAGCTAATTATGTCAGTCCGTAAGAACAGCAAAGAGGAAAACCTCTACCTTAATGCGAAGAAAACTAAATTGATGACAACTGACAAAACAAACAAGGCAGTTGAAATATAAGGAAAAAATAGAAGAAGTGGAGAGTTTTGAATATCTTGGATCACTGCTTACTAATAATGGAGATACAATGAGGGAAATTAAAAGGAGGACATCTATCGCTCTTCAGAAAGTAAAACAAATAAAGAATCTGTGGAGAGGAACAGACAGAAATACAAAAATAAGATTTTTAAGGGCATAAATCTTTCCCATCGCAACATACGCCTGTGAGACCTGTACACTTAACAAAACAGTTGAGAAACATATAAATGCATTTGAATGTAAATGCCACAGAAGAGTCCTTCAAATATCATGGATACAAAAAAGAACAAATATATCCATACTACAAGAACTTAATATTGAAGAAGGCTGGATAGTAAAGAGGATTAAAGAGAGAAAACTGAAATATTTTGGACACATTAAACGTCATGATAATCTAGAGAAGATTGTCTTGAAAGGGTACATAATGGGAAAAAAGAGAGGAAGACCAAGGCAAAGATGGCTGCAAGACGTCGTTGATGATCTGCAAATGGATGCATTAGCAGCAGGCCATGCTGCTCACAACCGAGAGGCCTACAGGAGTGCTGTTAGGGAGGCAAAGTTCTGCAAGAGACATGCAAATGAATGAATGGTGAGGGAGCATAACAGTGCATGGGAACTTTGAGAATCACTGTTGTAAAATAAGAATTTAGTCATCTTTAGCACTGTTACACGGAGTTCTGAACTGTGAATTATGATTTGCAGAAACCAGCCTTTCACTGTTCATTTTATAACACTACAAAATTCTAATTATAAAACAAGGAGAAATGGTCATGAACTTTATTAAAAAAAAAAAATACTGAAAGTCCCACAAACATCTTTCATGTCAATTTGTGTGTGTGTGGGGTGGGGGGGGGGGGTTGGAGGGAGGCAGAAAGGGAGAGAAAAAAGCAGGGGTTGAATAACTTCTTGCCTTGCCAGTCTAAATTTGCATATTTTTTGGGGGATAAAAAGCTGCCTACAGATTAAAATGGAAGAAAACTGTGGAGGTAACAAGAAAACTAGTTGCAGGGGAAACAAATGAACAAAAAAGAAAAAAAAAAAAAAGGAACTGAAACATAAACTTAACAGAAAATTGAGCGACTTTTGGTTAAAAAAAAAATGAAAAAGCATTTATGAGCAATGTAATGGAATAATAATCTCATGCAAGCAAATTAAAGCAAACAAAAGCTCTGAAAAATAAAAATGTGCAAGCAAAAGCAGTTAGCAAACTCTGCAGCCAGTTTGAGGATTGAATACACAGAAGTAAAATAAGCCCTGGAAGCATGCGGGTGAAGTACAACTTGGCCAAGCCAGAAAAGCCAGGAGAAAAGAGGATGTGCAAGGCAGGGCATGACAACACTGTGGAGGTGTTATCAGCTCCGGACCTGAATTTGCACGGCTGGGCGGTTTTGGCGACGGAGTTCTACTCTCCTCCTCCATCATGCCGTTGTGGAAGTGAGAGTAGTGGTAAGCCAGACCAGGCCGCGTTTTGTAGCGGGCCCCACAAGCTGCAAACAATACAGCAACACATCATTCAAGTCATAGGTGAGTGTGTAGCTAGGCAAAAGTGATAACCAAACAAAATGAAAAACAGTAATAATCAAAGAACACAGCAGAATCGGCCTCTGGGACACACAATGTGGGGGGTAAACTGTGAGTTCTTGCAATCCACAAAACAGAAAGAGAGAGAAAAAAAAAGCATCATAAGAAGTGAAAAGTACTCCATACTAGACATATTCAAAATTTGTGCGAACACAAAGGCCCTAATTATCATACCTTTCCTTCTTCCAACTGCGGATTCAAAATATAAATGATTTAGTCATAACTGATAAGATCAATAGCTGTGGTTTTGATGTGGATTTAAGCATTCAGTCAGTAATGGAGAGAGAGTGAACGTTCAGTGATGGGGCTGTAAGTACTGTGTGCTGCAGATGAAAGTGTTTATAAGAATGAAGATATAAGCACTCAATGTTACTGTAAATGTTTCGGTACGGATAAATGTTCATTATGACGTAAGTTTAAGTGCTGAACAATGTTGCAGCAGGTGCCCAGTCAGCATAGTGTGGATACAAGCACTCACTCAGTGTGATGTGGACATAAACACACAGAGTCAGTGTGATGTGGATACAACAAAGAGTCAGTGTGATGTGGGCATAAGCATGGACTCAATGTGATGTAGGCATAAGCATGGACTCAGTGTGATGTGGATATAAGCACTGTCAGTGTTATGAGGATATACATACTCAGTGTAATATGGATATAAGTACTGTCAGTGTTTATGTGGATACTCTGATGTAGACATAAATACTCACGGTGATGTGGAATATACATTCAATCAGTGTGATGGAAAAACGTATAACAAATTACATTTCTTGAATTACAGGAAACCTTTTTCATTTCTCACCCTGGTATCTTTCACATACCTTTTTCACATAACTTTTCACATACTTCAAACATTAATATTCAATGATGTTCTTGCAATCAGTTTTTAAACTATGCACAGAGTATTAGAATGTGTAAGGTTTCACTGACATACACTATGAAGGTTATTTTGTAAATGTCAGCATGAAAATATCACTTCCATTAAAAAAAAAAAAAATATCACTATCATCATCAACACAACCAACACTTCACAACAAATTATTCACTGATTAGCAACCTATTAAGCCTGAAATTGAAGAAAAAAAGAAAAGATACCATTAAAGCATTTTATGAACCTATTAATTATGCACACATTCAAGTTCAAAAGAAACAGTTCCATTCCAAAAAAATTTCAACAATTTGAAAAGGAGATGCATTTTAATGAGAGCATGAGGCTGTCAGAAGTTTGAATGATCTGCTACCCCTTCATTCAAACCTAAACTGATTGGTTCACAAACTTTCAGAACTGATATTCACAACACAAACATCATAACCAACTATATTTCACTCATATCTAAACTTAGGATGCCCCCTTATTTCAGTATTATGGTCATTATATTATGTGCAGTTTCTTTTTTCAATTAAGATGTTAGATGAAAGGTGAGATGCCAAATTCCAAGAAAATCATGTCACGATTCAAAATCATTCAAATTCTGCAACAAAGCCAATATCAAATGATTTCAACATGGCCCAGTATGAACTATGGGGAAAAAACTCAAACTGAAAAACAAATTCACCTGGAGCAAGAATAAGAAATAACATGTTACATGGAAGCAAACTATGAAATTCCTAGATATTTTTTATTTATACAAAATATTCTTTCATATATTAAACAGTTTTTGTTAAATGAAGGCTCAAATATAATTGTTTTATATTAATACAGTACACAGACATAACATTCCCAAATGTCAGTTTCATTAGTGAAATATCATTATCTCTATAACAGGGCTTAAATTCCTATTATTACATTAAAACATTGCTCTTATATTTGTTAAGTGAGGTTTCAAAGTTTCATCATCACCGCTGCTGTCATAGCCATCATCATCATCATCATCATCATGTGCCCTGTTGGTAGGCTTTGGCAGCCATGCTTCTCTACAAATCTCAATCCTTGATATTTTCCATCAGCTCTGTTGGCGACTTTTTGTTGTGCCATCATGTTAGAATGTCCATGATTTTTTTTTCTATTAGTCTTCCCCTGCCTCTTCTCCCATTTTTCTTTCCTGTTGATGTTTTCAAGCCTTCCTCTTCTTAATATATGTCCAATGAATAATGACTTGTTTTATTATGGATTTAATTAGGTTCCTTTCTACATCTGGTTTTCTTAGACATTCCCTGTCTGACATCTTAGCTGTCCATGGTAATCTTAAACGGGGGTGAAGATGCTATCCAATCTGACAGTCAGCAACCCACAGCCAACATGCCAGCATCAGGGTTGGCAAACATAGCTGACATGGCAGCATCAGAGCTGGCAAACATAGCTGACATGGCAGCATCGGAGCTGACAAACATAGCTGACATGGCAGCATCAGGGCTGGCAAACATAGCTGACATGGCAGCATCAGGGCTGGCAAACACAGCTACATGGCAGCATCAGGGCTGGCAAACATAGCTGACATGGCAGCATCAGGGCTGGCAAACATAGCTGACATGGCAGCATCAGAGCTGGCAAACATAGCTGACATGGCAGCATCAGGGCTGGCAAACACAGCTACATGGCAGCTTCAGGGCTGGCAAACATAGCTGACATGGCAGCATCAGGGCTGGCAAACATAGCTGACATGGCAGCATCAGGGCTGGCAAACACAGCTACATGGCAGCTTCAGGGCTGGCAAACATAGCTGACATGGCAGCATCAGGGCTGGCAAACATAGCTGACTAACTAAGGCCCTATCCCACTTCTCCGCTGGTACCCTCGGGGGAACAGGCATACTATGACTAATGGGCATGGATCAGCATTGTTTCCAAGAAGGTGGACTCTGCTTATTTAGAAATGCTGTACAGTTTTTAGCTTCACTCAGGTACTAAAAAAAGCTGCCGTAACCCACTTTAACGTAATGATGTGCCTCAGCAGCATCACCAGACTGGCTGCAAAGAACATCAACTTGCAGTTCCAGGGAGATAAGAAGACGAGGAAGAAGAAGAAGAAGAGGATGAAGAAGAAGAGGATAAGGAAGAAGAGGAGGAGGAGGAAGAACACGAAAAGGTATTCTTAATATTCTTCTAGGTCTTAATATTCTTCTAGGAAACCACATCTCTGGCACCTCTTGCAATGTTTGCATATATCTGTTGAATGCCCATGGCTCACTTCCACAGAGTAGGGAGGCTCAATGTAGCATTTTATAACTCTCTTCCCAGTGTTCTGTGAGACAGTTGCACTGCACAAGATGTTTGTCATTTGTCTGAAACCCATTTTGACTTCTACTCTTGATTTCAGAGGTGCATTTCCCATCTGATATTACTTGAGTGGCTAGGCATTTAAATGTAAGAACTTGTCTCAAGGGCTGTCCCTTGTACTGTAATACTGCATTTAGGTAGGTTCTTATTTTGTGATATGACCACTGTTTCTGTTTTCTTGCTATTTAAGGTGAGTCCTTAGTTCTCAACTTCTTTCACAACTATATCTAATAACTTTTGTAGGGCATTTTCATTTTTGCCCATTAGTACTGTATCATCTGCATATCACAGATTGTTTAAGTTGATGCCTCCAACTTTAATTCTTGGTTTATATTTTTGACTTCCCTCATATTTTCACTGTACAGTGAGAACAAATCTGGCGAGAGGACACAATCGAGTCTAATTCCTTGCTTTAATGATTGATAACTGCCTATCATCTTTTCCATCCTGACGGCTGCTTCTTGACTCCATTAGACATTTAATAAAAAAAATTATTCTCAGATATTTGCCATCAATATCTATAACCCTTTAACATTTTCATGACTTTGTCATGTTTTACTTTATCAAATAGTCAAAAAAGTCTTTCTGTACCTCTAAAGTTCTCTCTGTTAGTTATTATTCTGGTCAGCTAAAAACCCATTAATATTATTTTTTTAAACTGAGTCACATTATTGTTTTTATATTTTTTAAAATATTGGTATTCCCATCTGAGTGATATCCCTGGCGCATGAGAGGAACTGTTAATCAACATTAACTGGCACATTCTGTTGCTGTATGCTGAAGGATATACTGAGGAGAAGATCAGGGCACGTATAGGTGTGTCTGGTGTGCAGTGATGATGATTCATCTATAATATAACATAACACGGAATGAACAGGCACACCAAAGTAATTTTGATTCAAATATTCACTCATCATGTGCTGTATCTAGTGCAAAGCTTAAATTATAACACTTATTTAGCTTATCCTGTCTTTTGGTTATCTTTTGTTCATTCTTAATTCTGTCCACCGGTCACTACAACCATTTCCTCTTGTTCTTTATTCCCCCCTCACCCTAAAGCTATCTTTTGTCCATCTCTAGATATCATTCCATTTCTTCTTGTGCCTTTAGAATTTTCCTTCAAAATGATGTTCAGTATCTGGCTATAGCACTTAACTCTTAACCTACCAAACAACATCCATGACTCGAGAACATTTTTTTGTAATAATAATCTAAATCACAATGCTTTACCAGAAAATGCCTATTTTTTAGCATTTACAGTTGCCTAAAATGACAAACTTCCAGCCATGGAACAAAAAAAAAAAAAAAAATTTAAAAAGCTTTTCAATGGTTCATAACTGACGGACATAATATTTTAGCTGTTCCACTTCTATTCATGTTTTTACTTCTTCACTTGCCTTCCTATGATGTGCATAGCTGTCTTCTTTACTTTGTCTTAGAGCCTGGTATTGTTTCATGTCAGATCTTATTACTGCCACTTGCTCTCCAACACACTAATTATTAGTCTCAAATCTAGATCATCTAAATCAATTTTTTTCAGGCAATCAATCAATATTTCATGCTGGGTGTTGCCAGAAGCTTTAGTAAAGCAAGACAAAAATGAAGCTTCATATGTCAAAGTACGACTAACAGTAACAATAAGACTAGTAGCTTTAGTAACAGTACTATCAGTAAACAACTCTGAAGTGCAGGCCTGTAATATAATAATGCATCAGCCTCTCTTGCTTTTCACTGAAAAGGGAGAGAACTGAAAGGAAGAGAAAGAGTGATGATTAAAGATTCTATATTCACGTTTACCTTCACAAGCATATGGCTTTTCCTTATCTTCTGGGCTGAGGAGTTCCTTGCTGTGGTCATCACTTTTCTTTTTCCTTCCCTTGTTTGTGTTCTAGTCAATAAAATGTCAATGGTTGATCTTTCATCTAGTCAATAAAATAGTCACGCTTTTATCCAGGCAAATAAAATGGTTACTCTTTTGTCTAGTCAATAAAATGGTCATGCTTTTGTCCAGTCGATAAAGTGGTCACTCTTTTATCTAACCAATAAAATGGTCAATGGTCAAATCTTTTTGTCTAGTCAATAAAATGGTCAAAGGTTATCTCTTGCGTAATCAATAAGACAATCATCACTGAATTTTTATTGTCAGAAATATATAATGTTCATTATAGATACATTCCTCAGCTTATAAATGATTGGAAAAAAAAATTGGCAACTGTTAATCCATGATTAAACACAATGTGGAACTATTTCGACAGAGAACACATTCTACCTTTTTTCTCTTCCTCCCTTTGAGAGAATCTTCAAAGTCACTGATGTCTGACTGATCATCTACCATTGCACCATCATCAGGTGGCTCACCAAAGTCATCAACATCATCATACCAGCCATCTCCTGCCTCCAGATGGTCAAACTCATGCTCCTCCAAGCGATGGGCTGGGTTTTCTATGGCACTGATCTGATGCATGTCTGAAAAATGCAGAAAACTGCAAGCTTGAAGCAGGTACAGTATTCAGTACAAGCCAGAAACGATAAGGCTTGTTTATAGCAAAATCTTTGAACAGTTGTATGTACAATCAACCTCAGAAAGTGGTATGCACAGCACTTCAGACATGAGAGAATGTGTGAAATAAATATCACAAATATAGTTTTTTTTTTTTAAAAATGTTTGAAGTATGAATAATAACACTGTCTTTCTATGTACACAATTAGCAGTATAGTTGTAAATTTGATAACAAAAACACCTATTTTGGTATATCTACATATATACTAAAATGTAACTTTTTTCTTGTTACTTCTACAAGCTTCAATTTTTTTCCTTTAAGCCATAGAGGTTAGGAAAAAAAAACAAACCAAAAAACAAAACAGTATTATACTAAGGATAAAAACAGTATTATACATAAAAGGAAGTATAAACACAGTAATACACATAAAAAGAAGCATGCACACAGTATTACATAAAAGTTAATAAACATTAAAGTAAATATAAAAACAGGCTAACAATAAAAGTAATGAACATTTTGTTTTATGTTTACCCGCTTCTCCTGTCTCAATGTCACCATGCAGAACTGCTCGCCTCTCTGAGAAGATAAATGTTCTTTTTTTCTTTTTCCATCTTTTTGCAGGGTAACTGTACAACTGTCCTGCTACAGTGCCTGTAAGAATATATCATAGTGCCAATGATATGTTTCACATATATATATATATATATATATATATATAAATACAAACATATAAATGCTGAGGAAAAGGAAAGAAAGATGGGGAGGGGAAGAGATGAAATGATCCTGCATTTCTGAAACAGTGTTAAAATGTGTCTGAATGAGACAGCAATGAATTAAAAATACTTCTTTCAATATAAACATCAGACAACCTTCATTTGCACCATATGTATAAAATGGGAAAAAAAAACATATAACACATATCTGATGCAGTCAATTAACATGACGAAAAACATAACACATAAAACACCACGATCTTATTTAACATAAAAGTTTAAAACAAACGTATTTACAGAGGATCAAGTGAATACACCATACAAAACATTACACAAACACGATATTAAAAAAGAGGGTTGTCAGGTTTCTTAAAACCACACACCTCTGTTCCTTTTCCTTCAGTATCTATCCTGCTCTTCAAATATTTCTGTTATGACCAGCTAGTAAAGGTCTTCTTCCTTACACAGATCTTTGATCTCCTCCTCAGCCTTTACCCTCGGTGTATATTTCAGTGCCACTATTTATCATATGGTTCTACTGAGCAGTGCCAGGACTGACTTGCTTTTATATTGCATTTCTTAAAGATGCTAGAGCAACAACATATCAGTGCATGTGAATCAGGACAAGTGCCACCTTGTAGTGTTCCCAGAAACAGGTGGCTGTGGGAGGTGACGATGCAGTAAACTAGTCTGTCAGTGGCACACAGCTGTTCCAGTTCCAAGAATTTTGTGCCTGATTTTCTTATGAGAAAACCAAACTGCCAAGTTTTATTTCTCATGTATTATCTAGTGTGTTGTTTTTGTATGGAGTTCCCAACAAAGCCATGTACCAAAATATTGGATTGTTATATGTTCTTCATTTATACATTATCTTACTTTCTGTCACTCTTGTTTCTGTCATTTTTCCTCACCTTTTCTATCTTTACTGTAAAAGTGAATCTTACACTCCTGTTTGCCTTGATTACTAGCACCAGTTTTACTACATTCATCAATTCTCTTATCTTTTTTCCAGTTCCAAGTAATTGGAACACGAACAGGAATCAAGCTGAGGCCAGTCTGTTGCATAAAAGACTTCAGATTGGTTCAGACAGATGATCAAACAAATGAATTCACACATGCATACAAAAGACAAACTTTTGCACGTTGGTGATCATGCTAACTGGAATTTACCAGTAAATCACCAATTAAAAAAGATAACTGAAAATGTAACAAGTTTATATAATAAAAAACCTAAGAAAAAGAAACCAGAGAAATCGGTAGGAGGATAACTGCATCAGCAGGCTGATGATGCTCAATTTGCTTGGAGGAGAATTGGTCCGTTCTAACTCTAGTCCAACACGTGAGCATTTTGTGATTATGTACATCTCACCACAAATAAGGTAGGAAAAAACATTCACACAAACATTTATTTTCTGCTGACATTTGCAAAGTGTGTTTAATTTAACACTGGAGAAAGAAAAGAAGTTAAAAGCACTGAATGTTGCATTGAGAAAATCGGTATTTTGGAAAATGGTTCGCGCAAGCTGAAAATCAGATACTATTGTTATAGCTTCAAAAAATCCTTGTGCGATCACTGATGTGTGCACACAAACACAAAACTGATCTCAACATTTCTTCTTACCTCATTTCTGTGTTGTTAAATGTCACATAGCATGGTAGTTCGCCAAGTTTTCCTGCTTTTGGCAAACTTTTCAACTTCATCAAAGGATTTCATGCCTACTAATTTGGCCTCTCTTAACAGTCAGTTATTTGCATGTCCCTTGTGGAACTTTGCTTCCCTAACAGCTCTCCTGTAGGCCTCTTCATTGTAACCAAGATGACCTGCTGCCGATGCATCCATTCACAGATTATCAACGATGTCTTGCAGCCATCCTCACCTTGGTCTTCCTCTCTTTCTTTTTCCCATTATGTATCTTTCCAAGACAGTCTTCTCTAAATTATCATGATGTTTAATGTGTCCAAAATATTTCTCAACATTTACTCAGAATAAAAATGCCTGATGATCACTTACCTGGCTGTCTGTGCCTGTAAGGATGGAAGAGATTTGTGTGTCGCTGAGCTACACCGGTCTGTGAATCCAGGAATGGAAGTCTCATTTTCCTTTCAATTGATAAGCGAGTATTAAAGCTGGCAGTTTGCTCCAGAATATCCATGTACCGCTGCTCTGGTGGGAAACTGCCAAGAAAGAATGGAAAAGAAAATTTATACTCAGTCATATATTGGTGGAGTTATCTTCATTATGTGCCATTTCTCTACAGACAGGTATAGAAAGAATGACCAGTAACAGTGTAAGAGATGGAGACCTTACTATGTATAACCAAAAGAAAGCAATGGTCCTCAAATACAGACAAGGAACAACTGATGCAGGCAAATCTTCAATTTCTGGGGGTGGAGCCTGCTGTAAATAGTAACAGGGAAGGGATATCATTTCTAGGGACTGACAAGAATGATGAATATAACCCAAAGTAATCAAGGTGGAAACATATGAATAGATCTTAACATACTTTAGTGTCACTGACGCTTCTTCTTCTCAAGCATTTGCCATTTATTTCTGCAGTCTCAACCCTTGGATATGCTGGATTTTTTAAAAAAGTAGCTCCTATAAAAGACTGTGGGGCTGGGCTTCTTAGGTCATTCCAATGGGCTAACACTAGTGCCTCAGAACATGATTCTAGGTTCAAAGAAAGAAAGTTCAAAATTCAGACTCCAGCATCACTGCATTAAGGACAGCTCCATATATTTTCCACTGCATGCTGCAGCACCCACCCAAGAGTTTGTTAGCTAATAGTTTCCATCAAGTGTAGGTTGCTGACAATGCATTTTTTCGGCACACAGTTCAGATTTCCAGCCAGCGCTCTTTATTAGTCCCAGATCCAGCAACCTCCTTAGAACTACATTGTCCTGCCTTCCACTCCCACTCTTCATTCTCCCGCAGTCTGTCCAATAAGGCTTTAGCAATGTGACCCTTTAGCTGAGTGGTTAGGCGCTCGGTTTACTCACTGCTGTGGCAGCAGGGTCAAGTCCCAGCAGTGGGATTTTTTACTGGTACATACCAAAAAGGCCCTGGGGTCCACCCAGCCTCTAAAAATTGGCATCAGAGAAATCTGGGAAGGTAAATGCAGCCAGGTGTGATGCTGACCATAAAACACTTTGATGTGCCGAAGGTTGTGGAAATACAGGCATAACACTGTATCCCAATATACAATAATTAGTTTATAGGTATGCAACTATACACAAAGCATTGCAGTAAAGCTGTGATACCAAAATATATAAACTAGGAAAAAAGTAGGAATAGCTTTATTATTTAATGATTACACAGTTGCAACGTTTCGGTGCGAGCCTTTATCAAACAAAAACAAACAGGACGAAGAATCAGAGAGAGGAGACAAAGTACAGATTCACATTAATTTTATGTTAACAAAACAATAAAAAAATGAAAAAATTAATGAAAAATTGCAAATGACTTATCTCAGCTTCTGGAACAGCAAAGAACCAAGATCACCTTTACGTCGATAGGATTGTCTCTTAACATTTTCTACACTCAACCATGAACAATTTTGTACCTTTCAGAATGAACACTTTGTTTACATCGTAACCGATGCATATTGTTTGTGCTCCATTTCATGAATGGCAGCCACTGCCACCTTGTGAACTGGAGCATTGTCTTGATGAAAGATGACGCCTCTTGTCAATTTCCCTTGATGTTTTTCCTTCAATTTAACCCGCGGTTGCTTCACAAGATTAGCGTAACAGGCCTAGGTGACCATTCTGCCCTTTTGAAGATAGTCTACCAATAGAACACACACCTTCTGAATCCCAAAAGATGGAAGCTATCACTTTGCTTGCAGACAGAACCACCCTTGCTTTCTTCAGAGGTGGGGATCCATGGTGTTTCCACTGCTTTGACTGTTTTTTGGTTTCTGGTTGAAAATGATGAACCAAAGTCTCATCCACAGTCATAAATTGCTGAAGAAACTTTTCAGGATCTGCAGAAAAATGCCCAAGATTGTCTCTTGACAAGTTGTGATGCCGTTGTTTGTGATCAGCTCCAAGAAGTTTCGGGACTCATGGAGCAGAGACCTTTGTCATTTGAAGATCATTGTGAATAATGGTATGAGCACGTTCCTGGGAGATGCCCAACTCAGTAGCAATGTACCGCTCTGTTAGTCGTCTATCCTCCATTATCATCTCATGGATTCTGCTGATGGTTTCATCGGTGGTTACTGCTCTTAGTCTTCCCAGATGGGGATCATCTTCCAGACTCTACCTTCCATGTCTGAACTGAGCTGCCCATTTCTTCACTGTGCTGTAAGAAGGGGAACTCTCCCCTAGAGTCTCCACCATATCCTCATGGATCTCCTTCGATGATAAGCCCTTGATGCAGAGGTAGCGAATGACTGCTCGATGAGAAATGTTATTCATTTTCTCAATTTCTGCACCCCTTACGACTTCAGTAGCCTGTAAAAAAATTGGTTGCAGTTAATTTCTTGAAACTTGATGTTTAACTCTTTTCCTGCCATAGTCGATATCGCGATAACTTCCTGTTAGTCTAGTGATTGCCATGTTTGTTATAGTGATTTTGTTTCGTTGCAACATAAAACTATTGTAAAACTTTTTATTGTACACAATTAATCAGCGCATGCCTGGTGACCTTTCATAGTTCAATCCAAAGCGTGGCTAATAACGAAGCGAAATAGATGTTTTACCGGAGAAATTTCAGTATTTATTGTGATTTCGGAGGCATAAGGACACGTCCTATGACCCGACCACTGTTCCTGAATGTATCACAAGTACATCTAGACCTATTAAATGGACTGGAGAAGTAGTTAGATGGTTATTTCAGACATTATTTTAGTGAGAATGCCACCACACGATGAGATCGGACGAAAATTTGAGTAGATCTGGAAATCATCGATGGTAAACATTGTACATCTAGGCATCGCCGATGATAAGCACTACACAATTATCAGCTAAAATCATCACACTACTTTTTTTTTCCTAAAAGAACTCTTCATTTATGAAATCTTCTTACATTTGCAACTATTTTCATGCATAATATGTATACTATTAAAGTGGAAATACTTTGTAAATTCACTTTTACAACTATACCCCCTATACATATCATGACCCACGCTTTTTGTGTGGCACTGACGGGAACGTCTGCGTTTTTTTTTTTTCTGGGCACGGGAAGAGTTAATCTTGCATTAACCTGATCTACAAATGCACCTAATATCAAGTGTGTGTTTCAAGTATTTGTACTTTATGCCGAGAACTTATCAATCACCACTCGTATGTGGGCATAACAGACCTTTCAGAACTACTAATGCGAAATGTATGATTCTGCTGGCAACATACGCGTACTCTTATTTGTATGCGGGAAAGAATTACATTGTAACGTATCTGTAAGATATTTGTATGTGGATCTGTGCTACCACGAGCGTATCTTAATTCAGTCAGTTTACCTTTGATGCAAACTCAAATGATTGTTTAGCCCCAACAGTGCACACATATGTTTATATCAGAACTATACTAATGCATTCATATAACATAAACATATTAAAGTAAACCCATTTTAATCAACATACCACTGATTTTCTCCGCTTTCCGACGCCATCTTGTCTAAAATTGGACATTATAAAAAAACGGAATTATTCATACGAGTCAAACATCTGTTTAAAGGAGCTTTGAAACTATTCTCAAATTCTACAACACACAAACAAACAAACGAATAAACAACCAAACAAATACACAACAACAACAAGAAAAAAGCAACAAATTTTCAATCTAAAACAAATCTAGAATCATAAGAAAGTATTTACTTGCTGTCGTTCTTGTCATAATACAATGAGTTCGTTTAAAACAGCGAAGATTATCGGTTGCAACAACTTTTAAATTATCGTTTTTAAAACGGAGCGATCAATTGGATCCACAACCTTAAGGTTCACATCGAAACGTCACAACTGTGTGCTCGTTAATTAATAAATCTTATATCCTTCCCGTGCCGTCACATAGGGATCGCAAGCTAGTTCGCCAATTTTTCCTGTTTTCGGCGAGATTTTCAACCTCATCAAGGGATTTTATGCCTATTAATTTGTTCTCTCTTAATAATGTCCTCTTCAGAGTTTCACGCGGTCTGTCTCTTTTCTTCGGCCTGTTTTGTTCCACTTGATAGCTTGTTTTGTGATTCTCTGATCATTTCCTCTCATCACATGACCAACATATGTCCATCTCCTTTTCCTGATCATCCATGAGACTGGCTGTTGTTCAGTCATCTGTCTTATCTCTGCATTGTTCTTGAATTCGTTCCACATAATCACAAATATTAAAATTAAGAAAAAAAATAGCTCTAATCCTAAATCTGCAGCGTCTTTGATTATTTCATAACTACTGATTTTTGCCAGGTTCTGAAACTAGGAGATGTGTGTTTAGTATTTCTTTAACATCATGACATTTTATTCTTCATGTGTAACTTAAGAATAATAATTATCCCAAAAAATATTTTTTATTAATACAACACATCTTTATTAATAAATGTTAACGCTGGATGCGCTCTGGTCTGTGTATAATTCCGTTTCGGAATTTTAAGATGTTCCAACGTATGCAGCGTATTGTTACAAAGGGAAGTCATTACCAACGCAGAGGATGTAATATTGTCATTATGTAGGCAAAAATTTTCTCTTTAGTGCTGGCAGTTCTTTAAAAAAAAATGTAGAGAAAAATCATGGAATTTTGATCAAGTGCGCTAGAAATGATGATGGAAATGACAGCTTCAAGGTAAGTTATGTTTATGCCAACAGCTGCACATGTTACGTGCTGTTTAGCTAGTTTAGTAATTGTTTTATTTGTCAAGTATGGCATTTGGCCATTCGGAGACGGTAATGGCGAAGTTGAGAGTATTTTCTGCCCATATGAGCGAGGGATGTAGAGAAGTCTGGTTAATTTTGCATAAACCTTCTCTTGTCGGTGGATAGCTATGTGAAGGAAAGACAATGTTATGCGTTTAGAAATCAAGTGGATTTGCAGGAAAAAACTGCAGATAGTGCCAATCTAGCGATTGGCATTCTGGCTGCAGGAAAATGCTGTGACTTTGGAAGAAGGGATTTAAGTCATAGACCTGAAGTTTTATGAGAGTATTCTTGGAGATTTATTATGATTTTTAAGAAAGCTCCTATGGAAAGAATATGTGGTGTCTGAGTAAGTTATTCGTTAACTTGTTTCTCATGACAAAGGTTCAATTCAAGTACCTTAGTCACCAAACTTGTAGAAATGGGTACCTACCTCCTTTCTCTCCCCCCCCCCCCCCCCCCCCCGGCAGTTAGGGGAAGGAAAAGCAGCAAGACATGATACTGACCACCATACTCAGTAGTGTGATGAAAGGTCTAGAAAAATATGGCCACTAACACCTTGTCTCACAGTACAGAAATCTTTTCCAGATTTCTTCACCCCAGCCATCTGTCTCAGGGCCTTTAGATTATTCATCCAAAGCTAATAAAATGCTTAATTTCTTTCAGCTGACTTTCACTGGTTGGAAATCTTAACAGTTGAAAAATTAGACACCTTCTACATATCATCTGTGAGAATACACTGTCTTGTAAATATACCACAAACACTAGTTGAGAGGAAGACTTGGGTTTGACCTTTCACTCTGACATTCTAGAGGCTAGTCCATTATTTTTTCATGGCTAGACAGCTGCACATTTTACTGGAATCCATGGTTCAAGTTATGGTTATTCTCCCCTCTTGTTTTCTTTCTGTCATGTTCAAAGTGATGTGTCCACTACTTTTCAGAGACTAACCATACGATACTGTGCTTTATCACATTAGCAGTGAAGGGAGCCTTATTTATATTCTGCTGCTGTTGGTTATTAAAGCTACCTAAAAGTACACAGAGGTTCAGTTTTACAGAAAAAAAAGATAGAGTGAGGAAAGAACAACAGTGGCAGAAAGTAAGATGTACATATATAAATGAAGAACATACAACCATCCAGTATTTCAGCAAAAGCCTTTATTCAAGGATCAGATACAAAAACAACACAACAGATAAAAAAGCATGATAAATAGATGGAAAAATTGAACAATTAGTGTTTAAAAGAAATTGATGTTTTTGTTTTTGAAATAAATGTGGGCGCAAAATGCTGTGTAGTAGTTTTTAAAAACTGGGACCAGTTTTATTCATTAAAGAAGAACAAAGCTGTAACATTTTGACTTGTGTTTTATTCATACTTATAACTATATCACATCTTTACTGTTATGGCATCGTGTATATGTATATATTTAGTTATATAACCACTATACCACCATGGTATCTTAATGCAAAGAAAACTAAATTGATGACAACTTACAAAACAAACAAGGCAACTGAAATATGTATCAATGAGGAAAAACTGGAAGAAGTGGAGAGTTTTGAATATCTTGGATCGCTACTAACTAATAATGGAGATACAATGAGGGAAATTAAAAGGAGGACATCTATCGCTCTTCAGAAAGTAAAACAAATAAAGAATCTGTGGAGAGGAGCAGACAGAACCACAGAAATAAGATTTTTAAGGGCATGCATCTTTCCCATAGCAACATATGCCTGTGAGACCTGGACACTTAACAAAACAGCTGAGAAACACATAAATGCCTTTGAATGTAAATGCTACAGAAGAGTTCTCCAAATATCGTGGACACAAAAAAGAACAAATATATCTATACTACAAGAACTTAATATTGAAGAAGGCTGGCTAGTGAAGAGGATTAAAGAGAGAACTGAAATATTTTGGACACATTAAACGTCATGATAATTTAGAGAAGACCGTATTGGAAGGATACATAATGGGAAAAAGAAAAAGAGGAAGACCAAGACGAAGATGGCTGCAAGACATCGTTGATGATCTGGAAATGGATGCAACAGCAGCAGGCCATCTTGCTCACAACCGAGAGGCCTACAGGAGTGCTGTTTGGGAGGCAAAGTTCCGCAAGGGACATGCAAATGAATGAATGAACCACCATGGCACCTGTTATTTATTGTGACATGTCGTATATATTTTTGTTCTGTTGTACTGTAATTGTTTATTGTGATATTTCTCATAGGAAAAGACTGCATGGTGAACTTGAGGATGGCGATGAATGTCTGCCAATCTCAAAACGTATTCACTCACTCCACATTGAGTAAGTTTTCACATTTGTTGTAATTCACTCTGAGAGAGTTTTCACACTTGTTTTAATCCATTCTTTCATACTGAGTCAGATTTCATGACAATTTGGTTTATCATCTCCACAGTGTGTAAGTTTCTGTTGTTTTTTGTCTGTTCATTGCTGTCTGGATTTTGATTTCAAACTTTGTAAGGTATGATTAAATAATAACTGTTAGAAAGAACATTGTAAAACCATAAGTTAATAATACATTCAGACAGAGACGATGGGAAATACCAAGAAGGGGTGGATATACTTATGTAAAATGTAGCAGCAAAGAGCCTTGTTGAATGGGAACCAGTGAGCTGTCATATAATAAGAGCACAATACAAACTAAGACACGGAAGAATGATAATCATACAATATTATGCACCCACAAACGATGCAGATGATGAAGTAAAAGACTACTTCTATCACCAACTACAACTCATTAACAGTCCGTAAACATGACATCCTAATTGTCATGGAGATTTCAATGCCAAAGGTAGGAAAAGATAACACTGATGTTGAAAAAGTAATGGGGAAAGAAGGAATTGATATGATAAATCAGAATGGAGAAAGATTAATTTGATTAATCTAACAGAGGGCGTGGTCAGTGGAGGAACAATATTTCCATACAAAGAGATACATACAACAACATAGATATCCACAGAAGATAGAACCAGAAACCAGATAGACCATTTTTGTATCAGAAAGCAATTCAGAACATCTCTAATAGATGAAAGAGCATAATGATGCAGATGTCAACAGTGATCACAACCTGTGTATAGGGAAAATAAGACTAAAGCTGAAAAGCCAACACAAGAAATCAGTACTTAGAAAAATAAACAGCAACAGCCTACAGGAAGAAAATACTAACAGGAATTTCAATCTGGAACGAATTTCAATCTGGAACTTGCCAATCATTCCACAACACTCAGTGAGGTAGAGGAGATAGGTATAGATGAATTGTGGAATTCTTACAGCACAACCATAATCACAGCAGCAAAACCAAGTGCTGGACTGCAAAAAAAAAGAAATAGTAAAGCATGGATATATGAAATCATATGAAAATACATATATGAAAGATGAGCAGTCAAATTAGCCATGTTGAATGTAAAAACAGATCTTGGAAAAGATTTGGCAAAACCAGTATGCAGAGAACTAGACAATAAAGTAAAAAGTTCTGCTAGAAGAGATAAAAGAGAATACATAGACAATATGGTGAGAGACGCAGAGAAAGCAGGAAAAAGCAGGAGACAGCAAAACTTTATAACATACACAAGAGGATAACAGGTACTATTATATCCAAAGAAAGACCAATCTTTAGCACAACTGGCACCCTGTTAACATCAAGTAAAGACCAGAAGCAAAGATGGGCTGAACACTTCCAAGAAATACTTAATCGACCACACCCAAAAGAATTGATAAACCTTGAAACTGACTTACCAATTCCATAACTAAATGTCAGTGTAGATGAAATTACTTTGAACGAAAATGAAACGGCATTGAATCTAATGGCTAAAACAAAGCTGCAAATGAAGATGAAATAACAGCCAAAATGTTAAAAGCTGTTAACAGTGACAACATGAGCCAACTACAGAGAATGTTTAATAAAGTTTGGAAAGAAGAAAAGGTCTCTTCTAAATGGAAAAAAGAATCATTGTTAAAATACCAAAAAAAGGCAACTTCAGTGTCTGCAATAACTGGAGGGGTGTAACTTTACTATCAGTTGTGTCAAAGGTGTTTTGTAAAGTGATTCTGAATAGAATTAAGGATGTAGTGGATACCTCAGTGAGAGAAGAACAAGCAGGATTTCAAAAAGGGAGAAACTGTCTTGACCAGGTCTTTACCCTAAGAATACTACTTGAAGAACATATTGAAAAAATCAAAGACCATTAATCCTGAACTTCATAGACTTTAAAAAGGCATTTGTTAGCATACACAAAGATTCATTGCAGAGAATTTTAAGACTATATGGAATATTATCTAAAATTGTCAACATCATTAAGGATCTCTGCAACAGATATGTTTGTGCGGTCAGCACAGAAGAGGGAATGAGTGAATGGTTCCAGATTGAAACAGGCATGAAACAAGGATGTTTACTATCTCCTTTGTTTTTTTTTTTTTTTTTAATTGCCATGGACTTCATAATGAAAAAATGTTGCACAGGTGAAACAGGCATTAATTCGGTACATGGGACCCAGATAGAAGATCTTGATTTTACAGATGACATAACTCTTATCAATGACAATGTGAATTTGTGAATTTGGCGTAAGAAAAAACAGACACCCTGTCTTCACTGGTTAGCAAAATAGGACTTGAAATTAACAAGGAAAAAACAAAAATAGTGAAACTTCCCATTAATCAAGAATGAAAAATATACATGGAAGGAACAGCTGTTGAAGAAGTAAACCAATTTGTAGTTACATAGACCAGGATTGTGACACCAGAAAGGAAGTTAGGATTAGAATTGCAAAGAATCTTGAGACCATATGGCACTCCAAAGTTATAAGCACAAAAACCAAGCTAAGATTATTCAATTCATATGTAATTTGCACCCTCATTTATGCATATGAAAGCTGGAAAACAACTAAAGAAGTAGACAACAAATTAGAGTTTTTTTTAAAACAAATGCCTCAGGAAAATACTCAGTATAAAGTGGAATGAACACAGAGATAAGGCAGATGAATGAACAACAACCTGTGTCTCGGGTGATCAGAAAAAGGAGATGGACATATGTCAGTCACGCGATGAGAAGAAATGATCAGAGAATCTTAAAACAAGCTATCAAGTGGAACACAACAGGTCGAAGAAACAGGTCAACCACGTGAAACTCCAAAGAGGACATTGTTAAGAGAGGCCAAATTAGTAGGCATAAAATCCCTCGATGAGGTTGAAAAGCTTGCCGAAAACAGGAATACTTGGCAAACTACCATACGAGCCCTGTGTGATGTTTAACGGCTCAGGAAGGATGTAAGATATTATTAGTGCTTGTTTAAGTTTTAACTGTCATTAGTGATTATTTAAGTGTTACTTATAATTTGAGTGGTTATAGAAATCAACAAGTCACAGTTATCTGTGTCCCTGGGAGAGCAGCAAATCCACATTGCTACTTAGACTGAGAGAGCTGGGAGCACAGATTGGCACTGCCAGAAGTAAGAGGCATACTGAATGCATGAGCTGACTTTCCAACCAATACAGGATGGGCACTATCAACTGTAGGATGCAGATGGATATATTGGGGGGGGGAGGCGTCTGAGTGCCTATGTCTGGAGTGCAGTGATGATGACCCAGGCCATAAACCACAAAAAAATGCTTATGATTAAGCCTTGTTTTGGTAGATGAAGCAGAACTAACTTTAGTCCAGTCAATTTTTATTGAAGTGCTAATAGTGAATCTATGATCTGAAAATGTACTCCATCTATGAAGTATTAACTGTTGTTAAATACTATATGAAATTATCCCATTTTTCTTGTATTCTGTAAATTCAATTTGATATCAGTATTATTTAATCATGTCAATCCTTGCTGTTGTTTAAGTTGTGAAAGAAATTACTCTTGGCATGCACAGAGTGATCTGGTGGTACTTAAGCTAAATCCCTGAGGGCTTGTTCTCAGCAGTAAGACAAAAGTTGAAAAAAACAAGTAGTCACAGACTCATTAAAGAGAAGGTAAATGATGCCCATCCACAACCACCAATCTTTTTTTAGTGCTTTTAGCCAAAAATTCAGGCAGAAACTGATGTCAGGTCTCACTAATGGATTCTTATATGCCAACAGATTTTTGTGTAATATGAAGTTCTTTGTAATGATGCAGACATTGAATGCATATAACAATATCTTGTTCTATTTGCAGAGCACAGTCTTATGGAATAAACTCCCAGGTAAACATTTTTAAAATGCACTAGTAAGTCAAATTATTCAGTCCGCAGGTAGTCTTACCTTGTATGAAAATGATTTCTGACTTTGTCCCATTGTTTTCATTCAGCGGCTTCTGGCTCTGGCAGAGTCTCATTGTTTTTTATTTGACAGCTTTTGGTTCAAGCACAGTTCTGTTGTTTTCTTTTGGCTTTGGCACAGTCCCATTGTTTTTATTTGGCAACTTTTGGCTTTGACACAGTCCCATTGTTTTTATTTGGCAACCTTTGGCTTTGACACAGTCCCATTGTTTTTATTTGGCAACTTTTGGCTTTGGCACAGTCCCATTGTTTTTATTTGGCAACTTTTGGCTTTGACACAGTCCCATTGTTTTTATTTGGCAACTTTTGGCTTTGACACAGTCCATTATACATGTGGGTGATTTATATAGTGTTGACAGTTGTGTCTGCTTCATCTCACAGGCAGATGCTGTTCTCAGTAGAAGCATTCCTGACAATGGTGTCAGATATACTTTTTCTTACAGTTGAGTTGAACTGGAACATGACAGTTTGTCTGTAACCAACTCTTTTTTTCTGTAATAAGCCACATAATGATCAACTGTGCTACTCATACAACTCACAGTAGTTGTAAATTTGTATCTGTCCGGACAGAGAGTATGACATGTGAACAATTTACATTTGTAAATCTGTAACATGTTTAAGCAGAAAGAGAATACTCACCTCTTGTTGAAGAAAAGAACAGAAAAAGCAGAGATAAATCTTAAAACTGCCTAAGACTATTAGTTTTATTTTATAAGTGGGTTTCATAAATGCTGGTAGAAACAGAAAAGCTGTGCTGTAGACCTGATCTATTCTGTTTTTGGAGGAAAGCAGTCATTGATTTAATTATTAGTTTCATCATTTGTAGCCTCATAGTGCCATTTTTACTTTTTTGTTCCAGGACAGTTATGAGGCAAATGGAAATCTGTGTGATGGTTTCTGCAGTGACACTGCCACTACAAGTTTACCAGTATTTGTGAACTCCTTGGAGTATCCCTACCAGGCTGCATCGCCACCGGTGGTTTCATGTAATCACGGCTTGAGAGGTGAAGCTTCATCTTCTACAAGACTGCCTCCTACCAATGAACAAGTTGTTACTAGTCCACATGAACTGAACCTGGAGCATGAGTCAAATGGGCGCAGTGGTCAAGACTTTCTGTTTGCTAGTGATGTCTGTTCTACATTACCAAATCCTGGCCTAAAACTGGATCCAGTCATCAGTCATGCTCAGACGCCAGCTTCATACCAGAGTCTTGCTCATATGTATGAGTGCTCATTTTACCAGTCTGGAGAACTGCCATCACCCAATCCTGAGTATTGTGGTACTGGTAATAGCTCACATGCAGTAAGTGAAAGTGCCTCTTTCAGTTCTCTGGTTGATCCGCTTTCATCATTTCAGAATCTACCCTCTACTCCACGAGCACAGTTTCACAGTCTTCACAACCTTGACAGTTCCACGTCTCATGGTGCACAAAACCAACAGCTGTCACAAAATCTTCAAAATGCACAGCTAAACATTCACATCTGTCCCTCTGGTGTTTCACATGTGGATAATATGTCAGAATACGGTGAAGAGTTTCACAGACAGCAACTACCGACAGGGACTTATGAACCAGAGCTTGGGGTTGATGAAAACCCATTCTATTTCTCAGTAAACCGTATGCTTTATGAAGCTCATTTGTTTAGAGTGAGAAGGGAGAATAACTTTTCAAACAACTCTTGAAATGTACAAATCATATTTCCAGTCGCTAAAACTTTACTCTTATCTAAAGCAGTCCATTTTGTATTGTTATGCAATGATAAATGGGCAGGATGGTGTAGAAAATAGAATTGTACATTTTGTTGAGGTCTCTCAGGTAAATAGGCTAGTCTAGAATGTAATACATATAATTTTTTTATGTGTATAACATGCAGATCTGAAAAATCCATTTTCCTGGAAAAATGGGTATAACATGCAAACTCATGTTGGCACATAGGTGTGCTATTTATGTACATGTGTGTGTGTATGAGAGAAAGAATAGAATCGTGGTTATTGAGAGATTTCATTTTTCTTTTCCCAGTAAGTTTTTTGACTGTCTTACAAATGAACATTTGGGTCACAGCCTCTTTACTTCTAATGATAAACGTTTTGAATGAAATGGCTGCCAAAGTTATCTCTTGAACACAGTTCACAAACTGGAAAAAAAATTATTGAAGACAAAATCAAAGAATGACCGAAACTTTTGAATAAGCCTGGAACAGGTGATCACTCAAGGCATTTAAGGGGTACTGCTAAGATTATTTTTCTTGGCAGAAATTCGGTGAGTTCAGTTTCTGTGGTTCTGGTTGTCCATGTACAGGCTGGCCTTGTTTTCTGTGCTAAGTCAAATTTAAGCAGAAATTCTTTTCCTTCTTTAGTTTCATTTTGTGTAAGTTTTTCCCCTATTGTTGCTCTTTCACAGAGGCCTTGGGCCAGAGTTTTTTGTTTGTTTTTCTTCATAACAATGTTTCTATATTTTTTTCTGTTCTGTAATTATTTGCTTGTCATTCTCCACAGGAGCATGCCCTCTTTTTTCAGTGTTTGCTTTAAAATCAAGTTTTAGCAGCCTGTACAAGTTTGTATATCATATATACAAGTATAATATGCAAGGGGTCCATGGTTTATGAAAAGAAACTCTGTAACCATGTGTTATGTGGGTTAAAAAATAATATGGTGGTAATGTTGATTATGTGCAAGAGTGTAAACAGTCAGCTGGGTATTTGATCAATACAAAATAATCACATGGGGGTTTCAAATTGAAAAGGAAATATTAATTTTGTTGTTACATTTGAAAATGTATAACAGAATGATCTGGATTTGTTTTCAAATACCTTTTTAATAAATTTTGTTATTAAGTAAGCTGTACATATGTGTATATAGTTGTTTAGAATTATCTTGACAGCTTCAAAATTGCATTTAAATTGGTTATGTGCATTTTTTAGACATAATGTACTGTTTGATGAAAAGAAGTAACAGATTTACATTTTTCAGACTGTTGATGATAACACAGTATCAAAAACATCTTTAGTTGTTATGAAATTGTTCTGTTTTATCTTAAGATGAAATGTGAGCAAGTTTTTCAAGTTTCATTTACAATGATCATTCAAAGACGGATTTCATAAAAAATATATTCTGAAATGTTGGAGGCAGTTTATGAGGTGTTGCTACATGAGTGAGGGCTGAAGTATATCATGATCCTGTGCTTACATCCCAGAGAAGCTTGGCTGCAATTACTCCTCCAGCTTTGTTTTCACAGTGTACCCAGTAAAACTGAATCCAATCCGGTTTTTTTTTAATGTTGTCCACTAATCTATATTATTGTCATCCTCTAGCAATTTTTCGGTCTGCTGTACCCTCTAGTATGGTTTTCATTATTGTTGTATTGTGCTTCTAGGTGTGACTAAAATGTTTTAGCTGTCAGACAGTTGAAGTATATATCCCCAAAATATAGATTACATGATTGTGTCATAATTACATGTAAATGCACCAGAGAGGCGGTAGGAAGATTGATATTTCACAAGCAAAAGTTTGATGAACTCTCAGAAAATGGCTTTTGATGTTACCTACACAAACATCTCATGTTGCAGATGCTGAAACCAAATGACAAAATTTCTAGGCACAAATTTTAGTTTAACATCTAAGAAATGTGAGGTGAAGATGACAGTTTTTTAATGTGTTTTCTGATGAAATTGTTTTCCATGACAGTAGCAAAGTGAATCTGAATAAATGAAAATCCACATGAATTTGTGAAATTCTGCCAGGAACATTTCCTATACTATGTTCAAAAACAAGATTTATGGGCCTTTGTCTTCACTAAATTCAGTTTAGATATTTGATTATCTTTTCTGATATGCTTACCTAATTGACACAGAAGCTAATGTAAGATTTAAACAGCCCTTTTTTTCTCAGGAAGATAGGGCCCAGCAGTGTTTTGTTTTGTTTTCTCTTAATGAAATTTTCCTCATCCCATGATTGGATGTGCTTCTCCAGTATTTATTCCCTTGGCTACCCAAGTCACTGGCCTTAATCCACCCAAGGGATTCTTTTCCTTTCAGTTTTGTAGGTTTAGTGTTTGCTTGGACACTTGAGTAGCATAGTAGTTAGTGTGCTGGTCTGTCAGGCAAGGTGGGCATTTCAAATCTGGCTGAAGGATCCAAGCTGTAGAAACTTTGTGAGCTGGGGAAGGATAGGCCATCAGACATGATGCTGACCACATCACGCTGTCACGCTCTGACAGTTCAAGGAATATAGTGACACCA